>OW388302.1:44766522-45188808 GCA_936450465.1 Gibbula magus | reverse complement strand
CTCTGTTCCATGAGTTCTTTGTGTACGTAACATGGGAACTGAACATATCGTCTTCTTGTTCTTAATTTTGGAAGCAATTTTACGTGGTTGCAATTTACCAGAAACTTTGGACCAATTTGCCTTCACAAATCTACCTAACAATCCAATATTTCCATAACACTACACTTGCTGGTATTTCGTTTTCTTTTAAAACATTTGTTTATGCTAAATGTGATGTTGTGAAATTGTTATTTTACATAATAAAATATTGTTTTGAATGAAACTAGTTTTGTTGTTTTTAAAGGGGCAGTAGCACGTTTTTTCTCTGAAATAAGTTGATGAAATGTATTTGAAAAATAATGTCACCAATAGTAAAACACTCTTCTGTCTGTGAAGCCATGGGAATCTTTTTTTGTCATTTGAAATAATAAATTGTGTTCAAAATAAAATGGCCGCCATGCAATTTTTGCTTTATACGCAACATCGTTATTACTACTACGGATAATTGGTTTGTTTAATACGATGTTTTACCCTTAAAAGTAAATATAAATGACATAAACTATCATTATAAATGACAATTTTGAAAAAATAAAATTTGAGAAAAACGTGCTACTGCCCCTTTAAGATGCTTCAGGTCGCCAGGTGTTGATTACGGACAGAGGACATAGCGCCTGAGGCACAATGTCACCATGATCAACACAAAGTAGATATGTTTTAGTGTAACAGATAAAAAAAAACCGAAGCACTCTTTCACGTGTGAAAGACTTGCACCATTTAGTGTTTGTTATGAAACCGACTAAAGCGCACGTGCAGGTCATGCAATCACGAACGTTTCCTAAATGTAAAACAAAAGTACGTGTACACGTATCTCGTGCAGATAGAACGGTTCATGAATGAAAACGATAGAATCACGTGCAGCTCATGCAGCCCGAAGAGTGTCTGTTATGAACCAATTAATTGGTGCAACTTCACAGTTTCAGGTGAAATTAACTATTGGAAAAAACACGCGTTTGTGTTCATATTAATAAACATATTAATGATGTAACTCCCTTTTGCGCATTTTACATTGAAATTAGATATTTCTTAATTTAAAAGCACACGAATATTTTCATGAAATTTAAAGGGGCAGTATCGCGTTTATTCGCTCAAATAAGTTGATGAAATATATTTTACTCATATCTGGGTCACATGATAGGGCTAATAATTTTTAAAAAATAAAAACATATATCGGATTATTATTTTGACCATTTATTTTACCAACCTGCAATCCTTTACGTTATGTTTGAAAGCAAGCTCCGATGTGAATGTCTTTACGAACATGTCATAAATATAAATTTAGAGAGAGCTAGTGACACGGTTGCATCACTTATGACGCGAGGGGCCAGTCTGTGACAGTGATACCACTGTGACGTCATAACAAACAAATGACGCATACAAGATACAAGATACAAGATACAAGATATTTATTGTACATAGAACACCCATTATGGGCAGTGTACAAAGAAGTTAACCAATGTTAATACATATTATAAGTAAAATATATACAAGAGCATTATAATCTCAGTGTGAGACAATTATATCAAACAATGCATATTAAAGATTGTACAATAATTAACCAATGTGGCTTAATCTCATTGAATACATGTCATAAAGTACTTTACAAGTGATAGAAGCATGATGACTCTTGGGGTTTACAATTGATGAGAGGAGCTCTATCCTTGAGACCCCAACGAGACCAGTTGATGAAATTAGTTTCGAGCGATAATGAACATATTTTGGGCATTCAAATATAAAATGTTCTTCCGTTTCTGTAACACCCTGGCTGCACTGTTGACAGAGGCGTTTGTCTACAGGGGTGTTGTTATATCTTCCTCTCTCAATCTCTAGCTGGTGAGCACTAAGTCTTAACTTAATTAAAACTTTTCTGTGGTCATTATTCTTAATGTTTAAATAGTCTTTGTAGCCAAACGAGTCTTTAATATGTCCAAGCAGGCGTAATTTCTTTCCTTTATCAGATGGTAGTTGATCAGTTTCCTGGAGGTATATTTGAATAAATTCAGTTTTTAAACATTCCATGAATTGCTGTCTTGAGATACTGTAAATGTTTGATGAAGGGAATGATATTTTAAGACGTTGTTCTATTGTTGAAACCCAGGATGATTTTGAAAGACCCTTATCTTCTTGTAGGGCAGCATATATAAGACTGTCTTGGTCCATTCGCAATAATCGTTTGTAGTAGTTGAATACGTTAGAAAGTATTTCTATAGATAGAGGGTAAAGTCCAAGTTCGCTAAGGCATCCGATATTACTGGTTCTCTTTGGTACTCCGAGTATTGATGTAGCTGTTTTAATGGTTATTGTATTACAAGCCAGCTAACTCCAGTTTTGAAACGGATTTGATATCGATTTAAATATATCGCTGCCCCAAACTTCTGATCCATAAGTGGCGATTGGTGATATGAGACACCGATAGAGACGAAGGATGACATCGGGGCGGAAGTGAGTTGTTGGAGTCAGGCTGTGGCGGATTTTGAACCAGGCGCGCATTGCTTTTCCTTTCAGGCTTTCAATAGCGAGTTTGAAAGTACCATTCTTATGAAGGGTCACACCAAGATAGGTGTATGAGTCACAAAAGTCAATAGCCGTGTTATCAAGGTGAAACAAGTGTCTGGAATCTGCCTTGGTACCGCCGAAAATTAATACTTTTGTTTTAGAGAGATTTAAAGTGAGTTTCCAATCTTCTGTAAATGTTTTTAAATTGTCTATATTCTGTTGAAGTCCTTTGGGTGACTTTGAAAAAAGAACTAGGTCGTCTGCGAAGAGCAAATGTGTGAGGTGTTGACCATCCAAAAGAGGAGCGTGGTCACTACGGGCTTCAAGGTAGTCCTGTATATCGTTCACATAGATGTTAAAAAGGGTAGGACTGCACACACATCCTTGCTTAACACCAACTGATGATGAAATTGGTTCTGTCACTCCATCTTGCGTTTTGATAGAATACATCACATTAGAGTACATGTCATGTAAGAGATTAAATATTCTACCTGTTATACCATAATTATGCATTTTATACAATAGTCCGTCTCTCCATACAGAGTCAAACGCCT
Source organism: Gibbula magus (assembly GCA_936450465.1). Taxonomy (NCBI): domain Eukaryota; kingdom Metazoa; phylum Mollusca; class Gastropoda; order Trochida; family Trochidae; genus Gibbula; species Gibbula magus. The sequence continues at coordinate 45,185,722 of OW388302.1, read as the reverse complement.
TTCGGAAGTCAACAAAACGGGTATATAGTTTTCTCTTTGCCTGTTTGAACTTTTTAATCAAAGTTCTAAATATGAATATGTGGTCTGTTGTTCTGTGATCCGATCGAAAACCGGCCTGTCTTGAGTCAAAGAGAGAGTTAGATTCCATATATGAAGTCATTCTTGTGTTGATAATTGAAAGAAATAGTTTTGCAAGACAACTTCCAAGGGCAATTTCTCTATAGTTGTTGACATCGTTAACATCTCCTTTCTTGTGAATTGGTATGATATATGATGTTCGCCAATCCGAGGGAAATCGTCCAGTTGCTAAGATGTGATTGAATAGTTTCAAGTAATGATCGATGATAACGGTTGACGACACAGAAATCATCTCATTTAGTAGTAAGTCGGGACCGCCTGACTTTCTATTTTTCAATTTCCGTACAGCTTTAATGAGTTCCTGGGCTGTTATATTATCATTAAGAGAATTACAGTCTAGGTCAGGTGATGGATATATATCTCTAACTGACCTTGATACACTATGGTGAAAATCACTGGTGTTAGGAATATCACAGTTGAGATTTTTGAAATGTTCAATCCAATCCGTGGGAGAGATGTTGTTGCTGTGATCTGTCTCCTGTCCTCCTGTTAGCTCGCGGACCAGCCTCCAATATTCTCGGGAATCCGTCGCAGATAATGATTCAAGTTGCTCCAATAGATTTTCTGTATATCGTTTTTCTGATTGTTTTACGCATCTTTTATAGTCTTTGCGTGCTTTGTAAAACTTATTTTGCTTCGTTTTGTCGAATGGGTTTTTAACGTGGTCTACCCAGGCTGATTGAACGACAATTTTCAAATCCTTACACTGAAAATTATACCACTTTTTCTTCTTTTTTGACTTCCGCTTCACGTGTACCAATTTTACAGAGCCATTCGCTGCAGACAAGATAATGTCAGAAAACTGAGATGTCATAGCATCAACTTCTTCCTGGGAATCATTTTCAGGAGTTTTCATTATAAAGTTATCAGCAAGAGATTTACACTGCGAGGATAGAAGTCTGTTTATATATTTGATTTCACACTCTCCTGACCACACAAACTTTGATATCTTATTGATGTTCCTGGATGTTTTATTATTTATTCTCTTTTTCTTGAACTTCGTGAAATTCAACTGACCTTGACACGTGATAGTAATACTGGCTTGGAGAGCACAGTGGTCAGACATGTGGGTGAGGGGTAATACTTTCATATAGTTAAATTTGTCATAATCTTCGTATTTGGTAACGATATAGTCAACTGCACTGCATCCATTATATTGATAACATGTTAAATTACCATATATATCTCCAACCGTTCTTCCGTTTAGAATACATGTCTTTGTAATAGCACACGTTTGAAGTAACTCCTTGCCGAATTTATTAACGGTTAGGTCCGTGTTGTTCCTCTGGACAGGGATGCATAACGGGGGATCCTCAGTTGGGGGTAGAGTTGATAATGTATTATGAATTTCGGACTGCGGTAAGTCTTTTAGATTCCCAGTCCGCGCATTAAAGTCTCCACCCAATACAAGGGTGCCTTGATGGGCATAAAGTGCAAGCTTTTGTTCTAAGTCTATAAAAGCATCGCGGTCTTTCTTGTTCCAGATAGTTGAGTTTTCTGGTGGAAGATATATTGTTCCAATAATAATATCTTGTGAAATATTTAATGACCTGCCTTTGGCTTTAACCCACAAAGAGTCACCGTCACCATTATCAAGTACTTCAACATCAACGCCAAGGTCTTTCTTATATAATAGAGCTGTACCGCCTCTAGTTATGTTAGACACATTGCTGATACTAGCACGTCTTGGGTTGTAGATGATATTATAATCTGTATACCTTTCTTTAAGGATATTAATGTTAGCATCTTCATGGCTAATCCAACATTCAGTTAATCCTATAAATTCTGGAAATTCAAAATTACGAAGAATGTCAATTGGGTGTTGAATGTTAACAATACCTTGAGCATTAAAAAATGCAAATGAAAATGTCCTAGACATAGTGGACAAGTTGAATAATTGGCAAAATATTATAACAATATTACACTGGGCAAGTGATTAAATGGCATAAATGAAATTCGATCATATATAGACAATACATATGGAAATACACATAAATACACAATACATGTATATAAGATTTGAGATGAAGCTGAAATAAAAAACGTAGTTCTCTGGTGGCGCGGCAGATAATGTCTCATGATCATACTTGCTTAAAATGAAGATAAGCATTGTCCGTTACATAGATAGAGATCGCGCCACACATTTATTGTTTTAGTATCTCCGCTGATAGTTGGGCCACTGTGGCCAGGCCAGCATGGAGGTGGGAGCACTGAATCCATAGTAGGGCCACATCCATTTCGCTAATCCCTGGGGGTATCCCGGCGGGGGTGGGAGTCGCGGCATGCCGGGCCAACCAGGGTTACACATCCATGGTGGAAGAGTTGTCGGCATCGGTGGCAATGTCATTGGGGGTAATGTCGGGGTTTCCTGTCGCTCAGGTTCATGACGGACTTCCTGCTGTAGTGTCAAATATCCTCTGTCATCGTCAGCGCATGGGTTTGTGTCACTCTGGGGTTCCGAGTCAGATTGTTCAGAGACACAGTTTGTAGATTGCGACGTTTTGAAATTGCCTTGCTCCCTCATTGGCGTAGGCTTCACTTTATTTGGTGATCTCGTTTGGTTTTGAGTTGGCTGGATATTATTTGCATTGCGATAGAAAGGTTTAGCTTTTATTTCACGCTTGGTCTGTCTCTGAATAAATCTCTTAATCAGACGCCCCATTACTGCCGAACCAGTTCCATTGGGGTGAACACTGTCCGAAAATAGATACTCCTTGATGCCACCCTCATCATCCGTGAAGTACAGATCAACGGGAATGAACTCGATGTGCTTCCTATAACACACATCCTCAACTACATGGTTTAGTGTTGAAATGTTCCGGTTGTATGTTCTCCCTTGCTCACCTCTTCTTGGAGGCACAGCACAGTAGCCAAGCTTAGCATTTGGGAATTTAAGGCACAGAGTTTTTGTAAGAATTTTGACTGGGTCGGACATGTCTCGATGTTTGCTGCAGTCATTAGATCCAATGATACAAGTAACAGTCACAGTCTCAGCATGGATCTCTTGTTGCTCAATAAAATCTATGAGGTCACTGTATTTTGCTCCAGACATTGTTCTAACATGCACAGTCCCTTTGTTGTCCATCCTTCTTCTGTCTATGTTTTTGAGCAGCGAGTCCCCTATGATAAGATGAGTCAGTGTTGTAGGGAGAGGTCTAGTCCTAGACCACACTGGCGTTCCTTCAGTAGAACTTCTAGCTTTTATGGGCTGTGAGAAGTGTGTCATTTCTACCTGGCTGTTAGTGACATATTCACATTCAGATTCTTCAGGTACAACATCTGACTGTAGATGTGCTATTGTCGTCGTTTCCTCCGTCTTTCTGTCGTGATCCTGGGTCGAGGGGAAGGTTTCCTGGGTTGACTGTGGAGGGGGGATTGCTCGCTTCAGATCAGTAATCTCTCTTTCTACTGTCGAGAGTTTGATGTGAAGACTTTGATTGTCTGCGTGTAAAGCTTCATTAGCTTTGTGCAGTTCATTCACAGTTTCACTAAGGTTGCTTTGTTCTTGAAAAAGTTCGTTAACTTTACCTTGTTCTCTCGCTAGATCCGCTTTAACAGTATAACACTGGTCACACTGAGTATAACGACTTAATGTGTTTTGTAGTTCTTGTACCGTTGTCTGCAGGTTGCCGACTTTCAACTGTAGGGTATGAAGCGCTAGCATATCTCGACTGTTCTGTGGAGTGGCAGGCTTACCCTTAGTTGTGTGAAAGAGATTATGCGTTGGTTTGCGAATCGCTTTGCTGCGGGGTACACTTGGAGTGATTGGAGTACTTCTAACGGAAGTCGTGATGATAGCTTCTGTATTGCTGTTGATGACGCTGTCAATCCTATTTGCTATGGCAACAGCATCGGCCTTGGTAATGTTCCTAACCAATTGCCTATCACTAGGATCCTGTTGATTATTCTGATTCTTGTTGCGCTTTAAGGATGATTCAAATACAGATTGTTCATATGCATCAAGGATTTCTTTATACACAACGTTCAGATGATCTCCATTATCCTGATCTTTTACCGAGAGAATGTTTGGTAGATGCTTGGTTTTAAATTCATCAATTGCCTTGCCATTTATAAGGAGCGTACTCGTTGTGTTGTATAGGTTCAGAGTATAGCTGCCGTTTGTAGTTGATACTTTGTATATTGTTTCGGTTTGCGTTTTAGATTTATCGACGCTTTTGATAATGCTTACGTCCGAAGCTAACGAACCGTAATACATTTCACAGTTATTTTTGAAAATGTCAAAAGTACCTGCATTAAGAAACACACGTAGTCCTCCTCCGGTTTGTGAAAACACAACAGATTCCCTGTGTGAGGCGCTTTGTTTACTCCTGAGCACTTTGTCTCTGTTGATAGCGTAGGGCTATTTGCGTATTGCGCCGCGGAAATGACGTCATTGGTCAGCGCAATAAACTCTAAACCGAAAAACGGTTTCATCCGGGTAACGTAACAAAGCATATATTGGAGAGCGTTATATGAAGAGAGTGTATCGGTCTACTAGGTAAGGAAAAATGTTTTATTACCATAACATGTGAAATGTTAAGTTTCAATGCTTTCATAAGATATAGATTATGAACGGTTTGAAAGAAGTCAAAACTTTTGCATTGTAACGGACGGTGACGTGCATGTTAATTTTGTCTCGGATAAATAATTGTCATGTAATAATTTCTCGTTGGATCATGTTAAAAAAAGTTTGCCTTTAATTGATATTATCTCAGCTTGAAGTACATCATATAATGTCGTCATCCCGTTTACCTGCATTTGTCCATTAAAAATATAAACGTTTCCCATAGATTGCCATGTTAAATGTTCTCATAACTATGTTGATCAAATTACTGTCATTCTCTAGATAGAAACGGACAATTTAACATAAATTATGAGGATGTTACAAAGATGATTCCTTACAAACTTGATAAATGTTAATAGTATAAAAAAATTCCATCTTTGAAAGATATTTATCCTGGACTAAATTATCATGCACGTCTAAGGCAATAACGCCGTCCGAATACTCTTTGCATGACTGTAAATTAGTATACGTCACTCGAGGTTATTTCTATATGCATACATGGGTAGTTTAGTAGTTTATATTTAATGGAAACGAGTTTTTGCTGCTAAAGGTAGAATTAATTAATTGAAACGATGTTTCTCTGCTTATAGAACCGGTTCAGTCTACATCATTCCAGTTCATTATTTTCGTACAGTGCTGTCTGGTCAAGATAAAAGACAAATTAATGTATTCCAGTGTATGTCCAAAAAAGCCATGGAAACTCAGACTTTAATTGATACTAAATTGATAAAGTGATTATTGAAATGCTTATTTCGGAGATAATGAAAGTCGTTGACTCTCACTATGATAAAATAAAATTCAGAAATAGATCCAACCCTCAAAAGGAACCATGGGTGACATGTGTATGAATTTTAGTGTAGCTAAAATGTATAGTTTTGGAGATAAGTTTCTTATTGGTTGGCAAGTACGGGCTAAAGATTCCCTGGCAATGCCTGACTACACCTATTTAACATTCCCAATTGTATAACATCATAGACTTGTAGAAGTATAGGACTTGTTGATAATAATAAGGATATTTGTTTTTTTCTGTTGACAGTTTCTGTGTTAGAGACAAAATTGTTACTTTATCACGTCTTTAACTTTGATAGGGTTTTTGTCAATTTTGCATATTTATGCAATGGTTTTAACCCTTAGAATGCCAGGGTGGTGCGGGACCGGACCGGTTTTGACATGGTGTTTGACAATACTTTAATATATTACCCATATGGGAAGACGGACACAGGGTAGTATTTTTCCTGTAAGTCACATGGGAGTTACACCTTTTTCTGGCTTTTGATTGGCTGTTACAGAAAAATAAGAATTTCATTGGTTGCCGGAACTACTTCATTCATCTTTCTTACTTTTCCCGACTAGTAACTTTAGAAACTGTCTTCTGCATTTTAACATGTTTTATTTGTTTCCCGCAGTTGAAATTAGCGTTTAATAATAATATCTTGTGAAATATTTAATGACCTGCCTTTGGCTTTAACCCACAAAGAGTCACCGTCACCATTATCAAGTACTTCAACATCAACGCCAAGGTCTTTCTTATATAATAGAGCTGTACCGCCTCTAGTTATGTTAGACACATTGCTGATACTAGCACGTCTTGGGTTGTAGATGATATTATAATCTGTATACCTTTCTTTAAGGATATTAATGTTAGCATCTTCATGGCTAATCCAACATTCAGTTAATCCTATAAAATCTGGAAATTCAAAATTACGAAGAATGTCAATTGGGTGTTGAATGTTAACAATACCTTGAGCATTAAAAAATGCAAATGAAAATGTCCTAGACATAGTGGACAAGTTGAATAATTGGCAAAATATTATAACAATATTACACTGGGCAAGTGATTAAATGGCATAAATGAAATTCGATCATATATAGACAATACATATGGAAATACACATAAATACACAATACATGTATATAAGATTTGAGATGAAGCTGAAATAAAAAACGTAGTTCTCTGGTGGCGCGGCAGATAATGTCTCATGATCATACTTGCTTAAAATGAAGATAAGCATTGTCCGTTACATAGATAGAGATCGCGCCACACATTTATTGTTTTAGTATCTCCGCTGATAGTTGGGCCACTGTGGCCAGGCCAGCATGGAGGTGGGAGCACTGAATCCATAGTAGGGCCACATCCATTTCGCTAATCCCTGGGGGTATCCCGGCGGGGGTGGGAGTCACGGCATGCCGGGCCAACCAGGGTTACACATCCATGGTGGAAGAGTTGTCGGCATCGGTGGCAATGTCATTGGGGGTAATGTCGGGGCTTCCTGTCGCTCAGGTTCATGACAGACTTCCTGCTGTAGTGTCAAATATCCTCTGTCATCGTCAGCGCATGGGTTTGTGTCACTCTGGGGTTCCGAGTCAGATTGTTCAGAGACACAGTTTGTAGATTGCGACGTTTTGAAATTGCCTTGCTCCCTCATTGGCGTAGGCTTCACTTTATTTGGTGATCTCGTTTGGTTTTGAGTTGGCTGGATATTATTTGCATTGCGATAGAAAGGTTTAGCTTTTATTTCACGCTTGGTCTGTCTCTGAATAAATCTCTTAATCAGACGCCCCATTACTGCCGAACCAGTTCCATTGGGGTGAACACTGTCCGAAAATAGATACTCCTTGATGCCACCCTCATCATCCGTGAAGTACAGATCAACGGGAATGAACTCGATGTGCTTCCTATAACACACATCCTCAACTACATGGTTTAGTGTTGAAATGTTCCGGTTGTATGTTCTCCCTTGCTCACCTCTTCTTGGAGGCACAGCACAGTAGCCAAGCTTAGCATTTGGGAATTTAAGGCACAGGGTTTTTGTAAGAATTTTGACTGGGTCGGACATGTCTCGATGTTTGCTGCAGTCATTAGATCCAATGATACAAGTAACAGTCACAGTCTCAGCATGGATCTCTTGTTGCTCAATAAAATCTATGAGGTCACTGTATTTTGCTCCAGACATTGTTCTAACATGCACAGTCCCTTTGTTGTCCATCCTTCTTCTGTCTATGTTTTTGAGCAGCGAGTCCCCTATGATAAGATGAGTCAGTGTTGTAGGGAGATGTCTAGTCCTAGACCACACTGGCGTTCCTTCAGTAGAACTTCTAGCTTTTATGGGCTGTGAGAAGTGTGTCATTTCTACCTGGCTGTTAGTGACATGTTCACATTCAGATTCTTCAGGTACAACATCTGACTGTAGATGTGCTATTGTCGTCGTTTCCTCCGTCTTTCTGTCGCGATCCTGGGTCGAGGGGAAGGTTTCCTGGGTTGACTGTGGAGGGGGGATTGCTCGCTTCAGATCAGTAATCTCTCTTTCTACTGTCGAAAGTTTGATGTGAAGACTTTGATTGTCTGCGTGTAAAGCTTCATTAGCTTTGTGCAGTTCATTCACAGTTTCACTAAGGTTGCTTTGTTCTTGAAAAAGTTCGTTAACTTTACCTTGTTCTCTCGCTAGATCCGCTTTAACAGTATAACACTGGTCACACTGAGTATAACGACTTAATGTGTTTTGTAGTTCTTGTACCGTTGTCTGCAGGTTGCCGACTTTCAACTGTAGGGTATGAAGCGCTAGCATATCTCGACTGTTCTGTGGAGTGGCAGGCTTACCCTTAGTTGTGTGAAAGAGATTATGCGTTGGTTTGCGAATCGCTTTGCTGCGGGGTACACTTGGAGTGATTGGAGTACTTCTAACGGAAGTCGTGATGATAGCTTCTGTATTGCTGTTGATGACGCTGTCAATCCTATTTGCTATGGCAACAGCATCGGCCTTGGTAATGTTCCTAACCAATTGCCTATCACTAGGATCCTGTTGATTATTCTGATTCTTGTTGCGCTTTAAGGATGATTCAAATACAGATTGTTCATATGCATCAAGGATTTCTTTATACACAACGTTCAGATGATCTCCATTATCCTGATCTTTTACCGAGAGAATGTTTGGTAGATGCTTGGTTTTAAATTCATCAATTGCCTTGCCATTTATAAGGAGCGTACTCGTTGTGTTGTATAGGTTCAGAGTATAGCTGCCGTTTGTAGTTGATACTTTGTATATTGTTTCGGTTTGCGTTTTAGATTTATCGACGCTTTTGATAATGCTTACGTCCGAAGCTAACGAACCGTAATACATTTCACAGTTATTTTTGAAAATGTCAAAAGTACCTGCATTAAGAAACACACGTAGTCCTCCTCCGGTTTGTGAAAACACAACAGATTCCCTGTGTGAGGCGCTTTGTTTACTCCTGAGCACTTTGTCTCTGTTGATAGCGTAGGGCTATTTGCGTATTGCGCCGCGGAAATGACGTCATTGGTCAGCGCAATAAACTCTAAACCGAAAAACGGTTTCATCCGGGTAACGTAACAAAGCATATATTGGAGAGCGTTATATGAAGAGAGTGTATCGGTCTACTAGGTAAGGAAAAATGTTTTATTACCATAACATGTGAAATGTTAAGTTTCAATGCTTTCATAAGATATAGATTATGAACGGTTTGAAAGAAGTCAAAACTTTTGCATTGTAACGGACGGTGACGTGCATGTTAATTTAGTCTCGGATAAATAATTGTCATGTAATAATTTCTCGTTGGATCATGTTAAAAAAAGTTTGCCTTTAATTGATATCATCTCAGCTTGAAGTACATCATATAATGTCGTCATCCCGTTTACCTGCATTTGTCCATTAAAAATATAAACGTTTCCCATAGATTGCCATGTTAAATGTTCTCATAACTATGTTGATCAAATTACTGTCATTCTCTAGATAGAAACGGACAATTTAAAGGTATACACTTCGGCGAATTTAGCTGTGGAAGGCATTAATTAATTAGCTCACAGCGAGGCGGAAATCTCAATCAGCGCTCCCTCTACTCAGCAGTGTTTTCATTGCGCAGAGGCCTACTCGCCACTACTTGCCGTACAAGCGCGATACTCAACGGATGCGAGCGTCTTATACACAGTCAGTGGCCAAAAGTCTGTTCGTAGTGACGTAATTTCCATAGACTTACATGTTAATTATCTTTTGCGAGAATAATTTTCATAAGTTATTTGTTTGGCGACTGGTTCTGAAATCCTTTCCAAAATAATGCAAATTATCTGAGCTACAGACACATAATTACCATTAAAGTTTCCTATTATTATAAAAAAAAAATACATCTTCTTAAACAACACATATATGCAACATTCCTATGGAAATTACGTCACAGCGAACAGACTTTTGGCCAATGACTGTATATGAAAGTATAGAGAAAACATACACACGACGTTGGCCTACAGGCCAATTATATCATTTTTGTAAATATAACCAAAATACAATTGTGATGATTTTGCAAATATTTCGCATGCGAATAGCAATCTACAATGTGTGATTAGAATAACGAACCTGTGAGCTTGGTAATCCATGCACATCGTCGTATAACACCCTAAGTTGCCTAATTGTTATTGGACTGACGTTTTTACGTCTGCGTTCAGAGATAGTGACCGTTAGTAATCGTCCAATGATATGGTTTTATTCAAATGAGTGTCAAACAAACAAAATACAAAACTATCATCCTATTCCTAAATTCCATTGGTCGAATAAATATTCCTAACTTTGATTGGCTGACAATATCTAGACTGAATGTCGCATTAATGTGTATTTGTTGTCATGATCAGCCTTGTGTCACCAAGACCGAACATTTGACAATTAACATGTCTATTGACATGCCGGTCACCGAGATGCCAGTTGTTGTGTAATAGAACCGGTCCAGTAAACTTGTTAACTGTAAAAACATAATAATTACACTCGAGGCTCCTCCCTTTTTCTCACCTATACTAAGCTTATTTGACTTTGTTCTGCTTAATTACGTAAACTTATTTGCTGTAACAACACTTCTCCCCTCTTTGATCTTGAAGAAGCGTCTATATGGTACGCGAAACTGATCATTTGTATATGGAGCGGCAAGTAAATTCTATCAGCGTATTTACCGATCCGTGTCGTTTTCATTTACAAGATGTACAGTAAGTTTGGTAACAAAAATGATTTCATTCGATCTTGTTCGTTGTCTATAAATGTGTATAATCACAATGTTGTTTAATTGTATTTTATTCAATGAGAAGAAATGAATTGGAAAACAAGTCTAGATGACTTTTGTAAATGCCAATCAACAACGCATGTATGGTTCACATTTATACATCATGTTAAAATGGTGATAAATTTATGAACACAATAATCATAATGTATATGTGTACAAGTACAGTGCAACAATTTGCATGTAAAATTCAGTGAGTTTGTTCAGTTGTTGACCAATCCAGTTCATGCATTTATACATGAAATAAATTTCATAAAACTCATATAGCAAGTGAAAATGGTTTGCATTGCATTGCATCATATAGGGGTCTAAACAATATTTTGATCGACAAACTTGAATTAAAATAACCTTTTATGTTTATGTTCTTACACTTTTGGATATACTTTGTCACTGATATCAAACGTGACAGCAACAAAGAAACGTTGAATGAAATGTGAGTTGTAACCATGATATTTTCACCAAACACGCACACATCTTTTCAGGAAATCGATGTCGTAATATTACCCCTCTAATGCATTTTATGAAATCATTTAGTAGCATTTAAATTATATTATTATTTATTGGTATTCAGAAACTTGGTAAACGACGACTTTCTCTATGAAATATTGTAACAAACTTGTTGAAATCACAATCCTGGACGAACATTACATGCAGTTTAGCAATGATAAATGTGTGTGTGTACCTGTAACCCTGTTTGACATCTTTTAACGGCATCTTGAAATACATGCCGTTAAAGTAATATATACGTGTTCTTACATTTACATTTAATCCCGTATGTGAAGTTTTAATGTAGAAGTAGATTCCGAAAGATTGTATCAACAACCTGTCAAATAATTTCGAGTTGAAAATATTTCTATTAATTTCGTTTCAAGATGTTAAATATTGTCATTACTAATAATATTTATAGAATGTATAAACATTTACTCTTCAAATACGACATCAGAAGCGTGAAAAACTCAGGACAAGGTGTACATGTCGGTGTGCAGTGAGATGAAACAGCCAATCAGCGATCGCGTGTCGAAAGGGGAAATCCCCCGCCTTGACATTGACGAGCTCGCTCGGCAGAAGCCCAGTTTGAGTCACGTGACCGTGTTGGCCATAAAATCAAATACGTAATGGGCTCGTTAGCGGCGGTCAGAATTCGCCCGAAGTGTCTCCCTTTAACATAAATTATGAGGATGTTACAAAGATGATTCCTTACAAACTTGATAAATGTTAATAGTATAAAAAAATTCCATCTTTGAAAGATATTTATCCTGGACTAAATTATCATGCACGTCTAAGGCAATAACGCCGTCCGAATACTCTTTGCATGACTGTAAATTAGTATACGTCACTCGAGGTTATTTCTATATGCATACATGGGTAGTTTAGTAGTTTATATTTAATGGAAACGAGTTTTTGCTGCTAAAGGTAGAATTAATTAATTGAAACGATGTTTCTCTGCTTATAGAACCGGTTCAGTCTACATCATTCCAGTTCATTATTTTCGTACAGTGCTGTCTGGTCAAGATAAAAGACAAATTAATGTATTCCAGTGTATGTCCAAAAAAGCCATGGAAACTCAGACTTTAATTGATACTAAATTGATAAAGTGATTATTGAAATGCTTATTTCGGAGATAATGAAAGTCGTTGACTCTCACTATGATAAAATAAAATTCAGAAATAGATCCAACCCTCAAAAGGAACCATGGGTGACATGTGTATGAATTTTAGTGTAGCTAAAATGTATAGTTTTGGAGATAAGTTTCTTATTGGTTGGCAAGTACGGGCTAACGATTCCCTGGCAATGCCTGACTACACCTATTTAACATTCCCAATTGTATAACATCATAGACTTGTAGAAGTATAGGACTTGTTGATAATAATAAGGATATTTGTTTTTTTCTGTTGACAGTTTCTGTGTTAGAGACAAAATTGTTACTTTATCACGTCTTTAACTTTGATAGGGTTTTTGTCAATTTTGCATATTTATGCAATGGTTTTAACCCTTAGAATGCCAGGGTGGTGCGGGACCGGACCGGTTTTGACATGGTGTTTGACAATACTTTAATATATTACCCATATGGGAAGACGGACACAGGGTAGTATTTTTCCTGTAAGTCACATGGGAGTTACACCTTTTTCTGGCTTTTGATTGGCTGTTACAGAAAAATAAGAATTTCATTGGTTGCCGGAACTACTTCATTCATCTTTCTTACTTTTCCCGACTAGTAACTTTAGAAACTGTCTTCTGCATTTTAACATGTTTTATTTGTTTCCCGCAGTTGAAATTAGCGTTTAATAATAATATCTTGTGAAATATTTAATGACCTGCCTTTGGCTTTAACCCACAAAGAGTCACCGTCACCATTATCAAGTACTTCAACATCAACGCCAAGGTCTTTCTTATATAATAGAGCTGTACCGCCTCTAGTTATGTTAGACACATTGCTGATACTAGCACGTCTTGGGTTGTAGATGATATTATAATCTGTATACCTTTCTTTAAGGATATTAATGTTAGCATCTTCATGGCTAATCCAACATTCAGTTAATCCTATAAAATCTGGAAATTCAAAATTACGAAGAATGTCAATTGGGTGTTGAATGTTAACAATACCTTGAGTATTAAAAAATGCAAATGAAAATGTCCTAGACATAGTGGACAAGTTGAATAATTGGCAAAATATTATAACAATATTACACTGGGCAAGTGATTAAATGGCATAAATGAAATTCGATCATATATAGACAATACATATGGAAATACACATAAATACACAATACATGTATATAAGATTTGAGATGAAGCTGAAATAAAAAACGTAGTTCTCTGGTGGCGCGGCAGATAATGTCTCATGATCATACTTGCTTAAAATGAAGATAAGCATTGTCCGTTACATAGATAGAGATCGCGCCACACATTTATTGTTTTAGTATCTCCGCTGATAGTTGGGCCACTGTGGCCAGGCCAGCATGGAGGTGGGAGCACTGAATCCATAGTAGGGCCACATCCATTTCGCTAATCCCTGGGGGTATCCCGGCGGGGGTGGGAGTCACGGCATGCCGGGCCAACCAGGGTTACACATCCATGGTGGAAGAGTTGTCGGCATCGGTGGCAATGTCATTGGGGGTAATGTCGGGGCTTCCTGTCGCTCAGGTTCATGACGGACTTCCTGCTGTAGTGTCAAATATCCTCTGTCATCGTCAGCGCATGGGTTTGTGTCACTCTGGGGTTCCGAGTCAGATTGTTCAGAGACACAGTTTGTAGATTGCGACGTTTTGAAATTGCCTTGCTCCCTCATTGGCGTAGGCTTCACTTTATTTGGTGATCTCGTTTGGTTTTGAGTTGGCTGGATATTATTTGCATTGCGATAGAAAGGTTTAGCTTTTATTTCACGCTTGGTCTGTCTCTGAATAAATCTCTTAATCAGACGCCCCATTACTGCCGAACCAGTTCCATTGGGGTGAACACTGTCCGAAAATAGATACTCCTTGATGCCACCCTCATCATCCGTGAAGTACAGATCAACGGGAATGAACTCGATGTGCTTCCTATAACACACATCCTCAACTACATGGTTTAGTGTTGAAATGTTCCGGTTGTATGTTCTCCCTTGCTCACCTCTTCTTGGAGGCACAGCACAGTAGCCAAGCTTAGCATTTGGGAATTTAAGGCACAGAGTTTTTGTAAGAATTTTGACTGGGTCGGACATGTCTCGATGTTTGCTGCAGTCATTAGATCCAATGATACAAGTAACAGTCACAGTCTCAGCATGGATCTCTTGTTGCTCAATAAAATCTATGAGGTCACTGTATTTTGCTCCAGACATTGTTCTAACATGCACAGTCCCTTTGTTGTCCATCCTTCTTCTGTCTATGTTTTTGAGCAGCGAGTCCCCTATGATAAGATGAGTCAGTGTTGTAGGGAGATGTCTAGTCCTAGACCACACTGGCGTTCCTTCAGTAGAACTTCTAGCTTTTATGGGCTGTGAGAAGTGTGTCATTTCTACCTGGCTGTTAGTGACATATTCACATTCAGATTCTTCAGGTACAACATCTGACTGTAGATGTGCTATTGTCGTCGTTTCCTCCGTCTTTCTGTCGCGATCCTGGGTCGAGGGGAAGGTTTCCTGGGTTGACTGTGGAGGGGGGATTGCTCGCTTCAGATCAGTAATCTCTCTTTCTACTGTCGAAAGTTTGATGTGAAGACTTTGATTGTCTGCGTGTAAAGCTTCATTAGCTTTGTGCAGTTCATTCACAGTTTCACTAAGGTTGCTTTGTTCTTGAAAAAGTTCGTTAACTTTACCTTGTTCTCTCGCTAGATCCGCTTTAACAGTATAACACTGGTCACACTGAGTATAACGACTTAATGTGTTTTGTAGTTCTTGTACCGTTGTCTGCAGGTTGCCGACTTTCAACTGTAGGGTATGAAGCGCTAGCATATCTCGACTGTTCTGTGGAGTGGCAGGCTTACCCTTAGTTGTGTGAAAGAGATTATGCGTTGGTTTGCGAATCGCTTTGCTGCGGGGTACACTTGGAGTGATTGGAGTACTTCTAACGGAAGTCGTGATGATAGCTTCTGTATTGCTGTTGATGACGCTGTCAATCCTATTTGCTATGGCAACAGCATCGGCCTTGGTAATGTTCCTAACCAATTGCCTATCACTAGGATCCTGTTGATTATTCTGATTCTTGTTGCGCTTTAAGGATGATTCAAATACAGATTGTTCATATGCATCAAGGATTTCTTTATACACAACGTTCAGATGATCTCCATTATCCTGATCTTTTACCGAGAGAATGTTTGGTAGATGCTTGGTTTTAAATTCATCAATTGCCTTGCCATTTATAAGGAGCGTACTCGTTGTGTTGTATAGGTTCAGAGTATAGCTGCCGTTTGTAGTTGATACTTTGTATATTGTTTCGGTTTGCGTTTTAGATTTATCGACGCTTTTGATAATGCTTACGTCCGAAGCTAACGAACCGTAATACATTTCACAGTTATTTTTGAAAATGTCAAAAGTACCTGCATTAAGAAACACACGTAGTCCTCCTCCGGTTTGTGAAAACACAACAGATTCCCTGTGTGAGGCGCTTTGTTTACTCCTGAGCGCTTTGTCTCTGTTGATAGCGTAGGGCTATTTGCGTATTGCGCCGCGGAAATGACGTCATTGGTCAGCGCAATAAACTCTAAACCGAAAAACGGTTTCATCCGGGTAACGTAACAAAGCATATATTGGAGAGCGTTATATGAAGAGAGTGTATCGGTCTACTAGGTAAGGAAAAATGTTTTATTACCATAACATGTGAAATGTTAAGTTTCAATGCTTTCATAAGATATAGATTATGAACGGTTTGAAAGAAGTCAAAACTTTTGCATTGTAACGGACGGTGACGTGCATGTTAATTTAGTCTCGGATAAATAATTGTCATGTAATAATTTCTCGTTGGATCATGTTAAAAAAAGTTTGCCTTTAATTGATATCATCTCAGCTTGAAGTACATCATATAATGTCGTCATCCAGTTTACCTGCATTTGTCCATTAAAAATATAAACGTTTCCCATAGATTGCCATGTTAAATGTTCTCATAACTATGTTGATCAAATTACTGTCATTCTCTAGATAGAAACGGACAATTTAACATAAATTATGAGGATGTTACAAAGATGATTCCTTACAAACTTGATAAATGTTAATAGTATAAAAAAATTCCATCTTTGAAAGATATTTATCCTGGACTAAATTATCATGCACGTCTAAGGCAATAACGCCGTCCGAATACTCTTTGCATGACTGTAAATTAGTATACGTCACTCGAGGTTATTTCTATATGCATACATGGGTAGTTTAGTAGTTTATATTTAATGGAAACGAGTTTTTGCTGCTAAAGGTAGAATTAATTAATTGAAACGATGTTTCTCTGCTTATAGAACCGGTTCAGTCTACATCATTCCAGTTCATTATTTTCGTACAGTGCTGTCTGGTCAAGATAAAAGACAAATTAATGTATTCCAGTGTATGTCCAAAAAAGCCATGGAAACTCAGACTTTAATTGATACTAAATTGATAAAGTGATTATTGAAATGCTTATTTCGGAGATAATGAAAGTCGTTGACTCTCACTATGATAAAATAAAATTCAGAAATAGATCCAACCCTCAAAAGGAACCATGGTTGACATGTGTATGAATTTTAGTGTAGCTAAAATGTATAGTTTTGGAGATAAGTTTCTTATTGGTTGGCAAGTACGGGCTAAAGATTCCCTGGCAATGCCTGACTACACCTATTTAACATTCCCAATTGTATAACATCATAGACTTGTAGAAGTATAGGACTTGTTGATAATAATAAGGATATTTGGTTTTTTCTGTTGACAGTTTCTGTGTTAGAGACAAAATTGTTACTTTATCACGTCTTTAACTTTGATAGGGTTTTTGTCAATTTTGCATATTTATGCAATGGTTTTAACCCTTAGAATGCCAGGGTGGTGCGGGACCGGACCGGTTTTGACATGGTGTTTGACAATACTTTAATATATTACCCATATGGGAAGACGGACACAGGGTAATATATTTTCTGTAAGTCACACGGGAGTTACACCTTTTTCTGGCTTTTGATTGGCTGTTACAGAAAAATAAGAATTTCATTGGTTGCCGGAACTACTTCATTCATCTTTCTTACTTTTCCCGACTAGTAACTTTAGAAACTGTCTTCTGCATTTTAACATGATTTATTTGTTTCCCGCAGTTGAAATTAGCGTTTTCGTACATGTGCCGACGCATCAAATGTCGGAGGAAGCAGTTAAATTGTCCGAAATTTAAAGAAACTATCGATTACTGCTTGACTGTATAACCACGGAAAGCTTCAAGAGCGACGGCGATCGTTCGAATGTAATGACGTCATAGGCGCGAGCGGTTATGACGTCACAGTGTCGATTGTAACGTCACAGGGCTTTTCGGTTTGAGCCGACTTGTTTTTGAGCTCCGCACACCTCTTGATATGGATGTTGCAATAACTTATATGTATAATCATGGATTGATAGTAATTGGCAGGAATACGAAACTTTCAACTAAAGCCACATCTTTCTTTTATTGTGAAAGACATTTTCGCAGTGGACATTTTAATCGTGCGGAGTAAACAAGGATAGGTACGTAAGAAGTGAATCCACGTCACACGCGTATGGATATGGAGATTCATCTCCTTCTCGGGTCCTTTTAGAGAAGCTATTGGCTTTTAATATTCGCGTTTTTACTTTAATTTGTCATATGGGTAATATAAACAATAACCAACTCGTGACGGGGAATGGCAGATTATCTTTCCCTCGTTATATCAATTGTGTGTAATTCTCTCGCCAAGGCTCGAGAATTACTCAAATGATATAACTCGGGAAAGATAATCTGTCATTACCCGTCACTCGTTAGTTATTGTCTAAATATCATATGATTAACTGGGCTCCGTTCCATAACAGCGAGCGCTTATAATCGCTCATTGATTGCTCAATGTAGCGCTGAAGTAGCGCTCATTCTCGCCTGAAAGACACGGTGCTCTACATTGAGCAATCGCGTTCAAGAGAGGTTTAAAAGTAATCGCTAATTGTGCGCTTACTTTGAAACCTTTCTTGAACACGGCCCTGATGTATCCTTGTAAACACGACCATATGTTCTATTTATTAGACATATCAACATGTTTATGTGTGTTGTGTTGTGTTGTGTGTTGTGTTGTGTTGTGGTGTGGTGTGGTGTGGTGAGGTGTGGTGAGGTGTGGTGTGGTGTGGTGAGGTGTGGTGTAGTGAAGTGTGGTGTCGTGTGGTGAGGTGTCGTGTGGTGAGGTGAGGTATAGTGTGGTGTGGTGAGGTGTGGTGTGGTGTGGTGAGGTGTGGTGTTGTGGTAGCAGAGTAGGTGCAGAACTGTAGCTATATAACCTCTTCCCCCCAGTATCATCGTGTTTATAAAAGGCGACGTCAGGATGTCAAAGAGCCTATTTTGGCGAAGCAACTGCAGCTAGTAGCAGAGGTGATACCATATACATATATGCAAAATATGACTACAACATTCGGTGGAAATTGAATTAATGGATGAACACGTTACACATAGTGAATCATCATTTATTTTTTAGGAATTTAATTATCGTTGGAACTTCGTCTGGTATTGTGCATTTGTGGAGTATCATCATAATGTCAACTGCATCAATTCTGTTAAGAATTTAGTTGTTATTCCGGTCCGTTAACGTTGTTTTTGTAGTGGACAGTACTGGACCGAGTTTAGTGTTTTGTTTATCATTCGCTTATTGCACAAACTCGTCGATAAATGGGAAACAGTCCAACGTGATATTTTAACATCATGATCATTATCAATCGGAAGAACGCCATGTTCTCACACAATGTTTAAGTGTGTTGTTACTGTGTTGTTACTGTTGGTCTGTCCTGTGAAGGGTGGACCAGTAGATTTAGGGGGTGGATTTTGCTGGTCAGTATGCCCCGAGTAGCAGGACAGAATATCCCTCCGCGACCCTCGTTAGGAGTTAACTTCGTGTATATAGATAAACATCCGCGATTTTTCCTTCGATATTTGACATGCTTATTTATTTTCACTGGATCAATTCAGACGATTTCATAATTTTCCACTTGACCAAAGACCTTCTCATGTTGAATGCATATCTAGATGATACGATCCAATCTTTTGTAAATAACCCTTACATGTAAAGTGCTTATTTGGAGGATAGTTTGTGCAGCAATTGCTATGGCGACTGGTTCAACATGCAAATAAACCTAACTGAGTTTAACTAGAGGAATACATAATGTAGCCTAAGGAATAGACTATCATTCGATTCTTGACAATGTTTATCTCATCTCGTGGGGCTATTAATGTTCTTCCTCACTCGAAGAGAAACATGGCGCATGTCCAAAGTATAGATGTATACGCTCCACGGATTTGCATTCGACGGGAGATTACTGACTATGGGATAATATCTACATTTAGTGGGTTCCAGATACTAGATAACACACACAGTGTAACAGGACCTAGTTGATGGTGGGATTTTGCCTTTGCATACCTACTGCTTCCTGAAGTTGCCGTAAACTGTGTTTTGTTTTTTAAAAAAATTTGCATGGGCAGGGAATGGGGGAAAAAATTTGGACAATGTCGCAGAATGAGAGAAAATTAGTGAAACCGTGAACTGAAAATCTGCCGTAATGGAATTCATGACAGGAGAGTAATTACGTCACAAAGCAACGACGTCACGGCAGTTCAGCCGACTACTCTTCCATGCTGCATCGCCTTGCAAGGTTAAGTACTGTAAATACGGCCTCGGAAACATTGATTGAACATGATTTTCTATTTTCCATGTTTTAGTGACGTGTGACTTGAAAATTGCATGCTCGAAATTGTTCATCCATCTGATTTCGCTAAAAAAGTACAGCTTAGCATGTCATGAATGGTCGTAAGGTAGATTTAGATATATTTAGATATATTTAGATATATTTAGAAAAACTGTAATGCACATGACATAATGAAAACTTAAATACCCGGCATATCTTTGAAAAGAAAATTTCGTAATTATCAATTCTATTGCTTGGGCATCGCGAAAAATAGTAGCCAAAAACCAGTACACTTTTCTATCGACTTCAAGCTACAATTAAATACGGGAAATGTGATATGTTGCTGGTAATCGAAAATATTAACTCGGTTATTTTCAACCATATTGGTAATAAATGGGTTTATGGAGGTTTCAAGTGTGACCACATTGTTTATCAATATGGCTTCACGTAACAGTTCTACATTTGGATGACGTGAATGCTTGACATGATTACCGAGGCGTTTACTATGTGAATAGTAAATAACGTGAAAAATACATACAGCAGTCAACACTGTCACTGACTGGGTGACAGGTGTCTGTGGAATGACACGCTTTTCAAAATTGCCAGGGGATGAATTTAAAGGAGGTCTGTGCGGGATAATTAAAACGATCCACGAGTAATTACCACCACAGCGTCCCGAGCCGGAAATCTCAATTAGCGTTCTCTCTACTCAGCGTAGTTTTGTCTGCGCAATCCTACGCGCTCCTAATCTTCTCGCGTCTGACCCCTCTCTCGCTTTACTCTACGGTGAAACGGAGTGTCTATAATTCGAGCTCGTAATAATAGCGTTATTTACCTTTTTGCGTTGTGTTCATAATAATAATAATTAGCCCATAATGAACCAAGTTCCAATGTGGATATAGTGATATACTGATATGAGTTTATATTTATTACAATGCAGACCATTTCCCTTTTCTATTATTGATATCAAACTCATATGTGTATCGCAAAATAAAAGAATTATATCAAATTGGTTCGCTTATCTGATATTTAACTACATTAAACCTATTTCACCCATAAAAGGTTTCAGACATAAAAGGTTAGAGTAGCGCAAACTGACCGAAGCTTGAACACTGATCCGATTCAAATATTATGAAAGACTGTATAATAAATAATAATCTTTAAAATGTCAATTTCAGCAAATCAAAATATTGGATAGAAAGAATTTTACTCGATTTTACATAGATATTTCAGAATTGCTTAAGATTA
The DNA here is from genome assembly GCA_936450465.1 of Gibbula magus. Taxonomy (NCBI): domain Eukaryota; kingdom Metazoa; phylum Mollusca; class Gastropoda; order Trochida; family Trochidae; genus Gibbula; species Gibbula magus. The sequence goes on along the minus strand of OW388302.1, from coordinate 45,164,414 downwards.
ACCGAAAATAAAAACGGTTAAAGTTGCGTATATCAGTTCGGACAAGATTGACCTTCCTTCGGACCCTACAACCCAAATGTTCTGGCATGCGTCAGTGGTTTAAACTATTCACCAAACTGATTCTTTATATCCTTAAACACATGGATAATAGTCCAGGAACAATACATTATCCCTAGTTAAACTGCTTGAAGTAATTTGTCATTTATTGAGAGCATGCTTTCCTATTTAATTTCAGCAACTGCCGCAAACTTTGTTAGAATAAATGATGTCGCAATCATTTTCGCAGGTATGCTGCTGCATAAACGATGTGAGCGCTAAACTGATAATTAATTAACTTAATGTTGTTGTCATATGTGATAATGTAATATTTCTACATATTTCCATATTTTTTCCGCGGCCATTTAAAACTTCACAAGTGGTTACAAAGAAAATGTAATAGTGTCCAAATTATTTCATGAAACCGTTAATTGAACCTCACGCAATTGCTAGTTTTGATAAAACAAAAATATATCAAACTATCAATAATTCATAAAAATAAAATACAAATAAAACATATTTAAAAGGAACATTTGGAAACAAACAGTTTGCATTTATTGCAGATATTATAGCGTCAGCTGGAAGTGAAAAGTCTCCGAAGTTGGGGCGACTTCTACAGCTGGTGACTTCTTTCAGTTTGCCCTATGCGTAACTTATAAAAAATCAAATATTTAAAATGTGGTAGAAATGAAAATATCACCAAAAGACTTCATTACAGGGACATAGCAATGCTAATTGAATGCTAATCGCCATCTTGTACCAGATATTTTATCAATGGACATTCTCAGCATAGCCTAATTGAGCATCTGGGCATCTTTGGTTCAAAGTCGGGATGACGTCTCAAAGTTTGCTTTTGGGGACCACCTGAATCACCAAACCTACATCCCCACAGTGAGTCACATGTTTTCAGCTATCTAGAGTCATTAGTTCTTGTGAGAGAATTCGAAATTGCTCGGAAAAGTTGATTGATCAACATATACACAAAAGGGATAAACAAGAACAACACATGTAATGCTTTAAGCAGAGTTTATTTCATAGCCGAGGGAAATCATATTACATTACACTATCAAACACCCCTTCATACCAAAATGGAACATGCCACTTCATTACACTGGCAGATGCCATTCTGATTAGGAGGGACTGGATTTTCTAAAGCTATAAAAACGGGTGGGCTTGAAATAAGTACAGCTGATGTTTTGGTATGGGTTGTACGGTTGACGAAATACAAATAAAATGGTTTGAAATAATAGTTGATACGATTATGAATGTAAAATAAAAGCTGTAAGGAACACATTCTGTAAAAACTGAAAATATTTGAGCTTGCAGATCTTAATTTTGGTCCAAAATGGCCGAAAATAAAGAGGAATGATAGCTGGAAGCAACACACGCTGGTTGAGAGTTTGAAAACAGGTAACACCTACAGAAAATAAAAAAGTACAATAAAAAAGACATATTTGATAGGATATAATTAATAAATTATTACATTTTGCTATTAAATTGATAGTTTGATGTCTGAAAACAAATATGTATAAAACCACTTAAATGTGTCCAATTAATGTGTAAACATAATATCAGACAAGCTTAAACTACAGTAGGTATCTTCCAATCCATGAAAGTGTATGGTGTTTAATTCTTATGGTACAAAACTGGACCATTGTCATGATACAATATACTCACTTCGGAAAGTTTTGCACCACTCAAATGAAGAATATTAGTAAACTACATGGGATATATCACATACTTTATTCATCAAGTGTATCACTATGTATTTAACATCAACAGTCGCAGTGTTTGCTGCATAATAACCAAGTGTTGCAAAACTTTTCAAAATGAGTATATTTGACATGTATTCGACAGAGGCAATGGAATGATGCGGTGAAACTAAATAGTACAGTGACACGTGTCAATATTAGGTTTACTTACATCATAGGTATAAAATAAACACTTTGGGAGCTTGATTACACATAAACGTTGTCAATGAAAGTGATGAAAAAAAACTGACACAAACAGTGATTTGAATTCTAACATCAAGAAGCAGAACGTTTTAAATATCATAATTCATAGGGTTATTCAATGAATGAACCCCATTTTGTATCATCATAAAGTTTGCAGAAAGACTAGAGACAAAACCTTTACAATATTGACCACAATTTGATGATTTATTTTGTAGAACATGGTATTCAAAAAAAAGAATTTAAATGTATATGTTTTTTATTCTGAAAGGGGGATAACTCTATTCAAGAAGTTATTCAGACAAAGGGAAGTAACTTATTTTTCTTTCCTGTTTCACTATTTCAAGTATTTATTTGAAAGGAATGCATGTATATTCTTAAAGAGAAAACAAGATAATGGTTAAAGCTTTAGATATCACACAAAGAGAAGAAGGCTTTTCACTGGAAACAAACGTAAACTTATAGAAAATTGCTATCAGGATTTTACTAAGATACTAGGCTACAATTATCTGGTGTCAAAGTTCATGTGAGAAGACAATTTGAAACATTTTGTTAAAATGAGAAAAGACATTTGCATTATTATTTTTAAATCTGTTAGGTATTTGAGATTAAAGAAGTTCTATATTTAAGTTCAGTAAATATTTCACTAATCATGGGTCCATCACTTAGCCACTTGCACAGAGCCCTTTAGGCTTAGGACCAGACTATACACCTTTGATGGAAGAATGGACTCATCCAGAACAATGAACAGAAGAGTCTAAGAGTGGCCTACAGGGTGGAGTAGAGCACTAAGTATTTTAGCCATGTTTATGTACAGGTGTAACTATTGATAAATAATCTGTACAGAAATGTACTATTTGTTTATAGGACTATATATATATACGGTATATATATGTTAACATCAAGCAGCATCAGAACATGATGGCATGAATTTCTAACAATAAGAGAAATTAACTGTGTTCAACCAATGAAAATGGAAACATATAATAAATGGTAAGGCCCAAGTGTATGTCATGTCAGAAACTCCAAGATAATTTTTCATTCATCGAAAATTGCCATGAGTAACTCTCAAAATATTAACTAACCATGAATTAGGTATAAATAGATTTAAATTCATCCATTATTTACGTTTCTGTAATTAACCAGGGTACAACTCATTTTTAAACATAAACGATAAATTATGAATTTGTAAATTAAAAAGTATGTTCCTCATTTTGTGTGGCCCCTGATATAGGATAGAAATGTGTAGGAAACAAATAAGTCTCAATCTCATTAAAATCAGATTTTACCACTGGTTGGTAAGAGTTGTCTTGTACCTTGTCCCTTTCACCCCAGCCAATGAGGTTAAAGGCTGGGAAATTGTTGGCACATTTTGACATGATTGATGAATGTGATTGGTTGAATTTTTATAGGTGAAAATCCCAAAAGGCATGACCCCTTGCTAGCATGTCGTGGTACGAGTGTTAGGTAAGATCTATAGACATTATCACATATTTTACGAATGACTTTTAACCCTCGTGTAACCTAGAAACCATGTAAGTGTGCATGTAGGTGTGTATGTATATATATATAATTATTTGTATATACATCGTAGGCAACATATATCTCAGCTCTTCATGTCATAGCTTCAACTTTCCGATTAGCATATTGTTCTAAACAAACTATTGACTCTAACTCAACGACTGCTTTCTCTTACCTAGGCACTCGCGTGTGAAACAATATCTCTCTCTCTCTACCTGTAATACAGGGTATACCTGACAATTAATATGGTGCTTTACAAACAGTGAAAGCAGTCATACATATATCTTTTATGAAATGTTGCTTGATAAGATTTCAAGTTTAAAACAAGATACTATTAACATCAGTACAACCAGATTTGGACCAAAATTTTTTAAATTCTTATTTCAATTTTTTTAAATTCCATAAATCATACGTGTATCATCCTGTATCAAAATTCCTTGGTTTTTAAATCTTTTTAAACCTGTTCCATATTTCTGGTCCCAAAATTCTATGTTGGAGTTCTGGACTGAGAAAAGGTTGGCTAACAATCTATTGCTATGTATAATATAAATCTATACAATCTTAACAATTCAGGCTATTAATAAGTGCCTGGACTATTACTCTATAAAATACAACAAAATCGGACCGGTTATTATCACATGTATAATCCACCTGATTAAAACATCAGTTATCTCCCCTGAAAGCAAGGACATATTGCTAGCTTCTAAAGGTAAAAACATGACTACAATGATAACTCATATACTTATTGTCTGCGACATATAAACCATCTCTGAAGCAGTGCATAGATTAACCTTCAGATCCTTGTCCAACATATTTCAGGTCATCTTGTGATTAAGGACGTTCCACACAAGAATGACTTGGTTTGATCAACGAACATCTTCAACCATTCTTTCAGATAACTTAAGAAATTCTTTTAACATATTTCAGATCTTGTAGTCTGATACAAGAAATTCCCAGAAACATGTTTCAGATCATAATGGCCTATAAGATGGCCTATAACAAGATCCTCGAAATTGTGTCTCCCCCTAAAATCCATTACTTGCCACATCCACAGACTAAGGGAGACAACTCTGCCAAGAAACATTTTGTGCATTATACACAAAACTCGTCTTCCGTGAACTGTTTTTATTTTTGCTTTACCTGAAGGAAAACATTAAATGTTCTCTGAGTTGGACATCCTGGCTCAGCTGTGGCTTGTCAAGGGTTAAAGTTCACATCTGCTTGGATATGTTTGTTTAACCCTTAAACTTTACCATGCTGAAATAGCATAAGTATGACAAATCCGTTCCACAGCATGAAGTTAAAGTTACAGGAGAAGTCGTAGTTCAGTGTTTCGATTTCTATCAATTTCACAGCTATCTTCCATAATTCAACAGATGCTCACGCTGTGGTGTCCCGCGTTTGTGTTCAGTTGATTTAGAGAGATCTAACAGTCATCTCTCATAATTCAACAGTTGCTCTCGCTGTATTGTCCCGTGTTTCTGTTCAGTTGATTTCTAGAGATGAAACCGCCATCTGCCACAATTCAACAGTTGCTCTCGCTGTGGTCTGCCGCGTTTCCTTTTATTCGTTCAATCTCATCTTCTAACTGGTGGATGCGTTTCTCCTTCACTTTGAGTTGTTCGTTTAAACTTCTAATCTCCTCCTGCTGTCGAAAGTACGCCTTCTTCAGCTGCAACATGTAACAGGCATTGTGATTGGCTGGTACACATGTAACAAACTTTGTGATTGGTCAATATACATTCATGGAATGTAAATAAATGTAAAAAGTATTTTGATTGATAATAATCTCAAGGTCACCAAAATGGACCTGTGTTGTTGTAGTTGCAAAGTTCTTACATGATTTGACTAAAAATTTGAACAAATACAACAAAGTTGATCTTCTAAAATGATAAACTCTCTGAATTCCTGTCTATTTAAAAAGTTGCCAATGTGTGAAAACAAATATCTTTTTAGTCAATTTTTTGTCTACTGTGTTTATTTGAATACTTTCAGACAACTTTTCTTAAACATGATACCATTCTTTTCCTTATTTTTTCTCCTCCTGCATTTAGACATTTTGCACCAAGAAATCTGTAAAACTAGTATTACATTTAGGTCTGACTGGTAAAGATAATTCAGGACCATGACTTCTTTGAAAAATGTTGTTTGTTTCATGAACTATGGAAATTAGTAAGGATTTTTAAGATGAATATAATCATATTTATCAAAACAGGGAAAATAGAGGGTATAAAAATCACGATCAATTAGAATCAAACCATGCCTTGTTAATATGTATCAAATCACTCAGATTATTTTCATGAATTCCATGCCGGTTAACCCTTTACATACTGCTAGCGCATAGAAAGCAAGTTTATTTTAAATATTTGCAGTATGTAAAGGGTTATTGATAAGGAGTATGACAGAAGACCATTATTTATTGCTCTAAAGTTAAACAACTCGGGAAAACTATTTTCAAAAACATTTGGATTCAATCCTGATATCTGAGACTTTGCTCAACCAACGGAGCTACATTGTCTTCCCATAGAGGTTACTCAAGTCATTTCTACCCAAGTAACCTCTGTTATGAATGAAGCGTTTTCTTGGCTAGAGTGGTTGTGATCAGTCAGTGGTGCAATCAGTGAAGTCATTACAAACTGAGGATTCAGTAACCAAAGGCATAACATGTAACAGTCTCCTTAACTGGATGATTCAAGCCTTGCAACATATCTTTCAACTTCCTGTGCTAGCAAGTCAGAGCCGACTATGCATTTCAGGTGCAGCACGCCATTATGTTAGCACAAGAAAGTAAAGGAAATGCAGCAAGGGTTAAATTAGCCAGTGATTGAGACTGACGCGAGTTATGCCTTGCATTGGGGAGAGAAGTTGTTGGTAACAATTAAGAAGACTGAAGTTCCTTCACCTGTGCGATGCACACATAATTCTTACAAGACAGTAGTCAGTCGATGATGTAAAACAATTGATCATCAGTTTGAAATAAGGTTGGTTGAAGAGTTTCACCGCTAGGTGTCTTTACTACAACTGAGATATAGTGGCAACTTGGAACAGAGGTTATGTGGGAAGTTTTGAATTCAGTAACCTCTGTTAGAATGACTGAGCTTTAAATTGCAAGAACCATTTAATACATGAAGTATGCTTTTAACATAAATCTTCACAGATAAGCATTTTCAACAAACAATGAATGAACACTTTTATATTTGAAATAAATCTGACATTATAACATATGCATCCAATCAGTTTTAATTGCCATCTCTTCAAAATCAAAAAGAGACATTTGTCACTATTATCCCAATACCTGTCAAAAATTAGTCCTTCTTAAAGACGAATTCCAGCAATATGCAAAAATACATATCTACATTGTGTGAACTGCCAAGAAATTTCTTAACCAATCATATGTGCTGTCTCTTCCGAGTGACCAATGAGAGGCGAGCGTGCCACGTGGTTACCTACCTCGATGTCTGTCTGCGGACTATGACCGTTACGGTCGTCTGTAGGAACACTAGGTGTGGAAGGGGGAGGTTGCATGTGCCACACTTTTCGCACGTGGATTTTCTACAAGCGAGAGAAATGGAGAGCGATCGTTGCCATGGTGACAGACTCAAGCAAGCGATAGAAGAGTTCAGTGAAAAGAGAACGACGAATATGCGAACAGGCAGAAATGTGAAGTGCATCTAGATCTAAAACTTTCTACATGAAGGAGTAAGTATATACTCAGAAACGTTGTGTCCTTTCACATTAAATAAATTATTATCCAGAAAATATTCCTGTTCTTATTTATAAATAATATCCTAACCACAATGTATTTATTTTATGATTGTATTCATTATATATTGACTTTTCTCTTTTACAGTAGGAGAGATAATAACATCATCTAAAAGAAATATCATTTCTCATTGACAACAATTGAAAGATATTGTGCTTATATTGCAACCAAACATGGTCCTTTTGAACAATTTACAGGTCAACTTAACCCGACAAATACTTTTTTAACTATTTTTTCAATAACTTCACAGTTTTGCCTTGGTAACAACAATTACATGCTACTTTACCATACAGTCAATAGTGAATAATTAATTAGTAAAATGGCAGGTTAAAATCTGTATATCAATTCCCTTTTGAATTTTTAATCCCAAATTTTTTTAAAATCAAGATAATCATGCAAGTATACAGAAACAATTTCAAGTCCTAATATAACACAGATTTTGATCGTTAGTGCCATTTTTTCCCTGAAACATTATTTTAAATTGAAACTATTCAATTAGTATAATGAACAAACCAAATTTAATGCTGATTATTTGTGTAAATTCAAAAGCTGAAAGAAAACACTTATTAGTTTTAATTAGTATAAAGCTATAAGTGTAGCTGCAGTATATAATTAGTCTGTATACTGTGCATCATAAATAACGCTACACTTTGAACAGAGCATGCACTATGTTATTCACCAGGATGAATAATATCAATATCAACATCATTTCTATGTGTTAAAGACACTTCATCTATTTAATGTACTCAACACAACAGTGCAGTGATAGTAACTATCCGTGGACCGGTCACCAACGGATAGCACTGTTGTTGCTGGGACACCAGTTCCTTTGAAATTATAGCTGTTAGTGGTTTACGAAAAATATTGTCATTTTAAGTTTCTTTCACAAAGCATTGTTCACTAAAATAAACACTGGGCCTTCTTTCACAAAGCATTGTTCACTAAAATATACCTGAATTCTATAACAGGTTATCTTTGTGACTTGGGATCAACTTTGTGTAACATTGTTACATTTGGGATAACAAAGTTATCATCCTAGTGCTTTGTGAAAGGACATGATGGACAGTGATAAAGAAAAAGAACCTGGAAAGATATTGTGTTGTCGAGCTCTTAAAGTTGATATTTTGGTATATTTTAATGTAATAATCATTGATATATTGAGCAGAATATGTATCCTTTCACCAAATCATAACTCAATACGGCTAGCTAACACATTTCCCACCTGTACCGGTTTATATAATTGCATTTATATATTTATAAATATATGGTAAGTATGTCATCAGGTATGTCTCTTTGAAGTCAACATGCTGTTAATTATCAAAATGAATTTTTCCAATAATGAGGAGTTTGATGAGTATAAGTGGTTTCAAATGTAGATCAGGGATTTCATCTTCTATTTGTTGTGAACAGGTTAATGGTTTCAAATGAATATTAGGGGTTAAGTGAGTAAGTTGGGTTTCAAATGAGATACAGAGGTTTAAAGGCGCTGTAGCACGTTTTTTGCAAAATTTATTTTTTCAAATTTCCCATTTATAATGATAGTTTATGTCATTTAAATTAACTTTAGAGGGTAAAACATCTTATTACACAAACCAATTATCTGTAGTCGTAAACATTATGTTGCGTATAAAGCAAAAATTGCATGGCGGCCATTTTATTGTGAACACAATTTATTATTTTGTATTACAAAAACGATTACCATGGCTTTACCGAAACATGTACACTAATTTTAAACTTTATTTTCCGAAGAGAGAATGATGTTTTACTAATGGTGAAATTATTTTTCAAATACATTTCATCAACTTTTTTGAGAGAAAAAACATGCTACTGCCCCTTTAAAATTAGTTTACTAAAATTAGTATGATCTTATACCCGGGAGATTATGGAAATGAGTTTCAAATGAGTGTTAGGGGTTGTGAATGAGTATTTGGGGTTGTGAATGAGTGTTAGGGGTTGTGAATGAATGTTAGGGGTTGTAAATGAGTGTTAGGGGTTGTGAATGAGTGTTTGGGGTTGTGAATGAGTGTTAGGGGTTGTGAATGAGTGTTAGGGGTTGTGAATGAATGTTAGGGGTTGTGAATGAATGTTGGGGGTTGTGAATGAGTGTTAGGGGTTGTGAATGAGTGAGAGAGTTCAAATGAGTGTTAGGGGTTGTGAATGAGTGTTTGGGGTTGTAAATGAGTGTTAGGGGTTGTGAATGAGTGTTTGGGGTTGTAAATGAGTGTTAGGGGTTGTGAATGGGTGTTAGAGATTTCAAATGAGTGTTAGGGGTTGTGAATGAGTGTTAGGGGTTGTAAATGAGTTTTAGGGGTTGTAAAAAAGTAAGAGGGTTTAAAAATAAGTATGAGAGGTTACAATGAGTTCTACTGATTTTGAGATGAAAGGTATGAGGAATTTAAGATTAGGAAGAGTGTAAGGGTCAATGAGCATCAGAGAGTTCATATTGAGGATATATGGATTAAATGAGTATTCTGGGTTTTGATTGAATATATATGGGGTTAATGAGTATTTAGGATTTGCAGTAGGGAGTTCAAATGGGTGAATATAGGGTCTGTTATACGAAGCATGGGTTGCATGTTAAGGACTATTATCCCGAGAGCAATTCCTGAGTTGTGATTATATTTCCTGCGTTACAAGCAGTATGCACTTACGTTGCTTTGGGAGGGAGAAGTAGGTTCTCCTATGACTAGTTTAGCACTGGTGTTGTAAGACGAGGGGTCTCCAGGGGCGGAACTTGACGAAATAGGACGGTTCCTCCGTTGATACGCTGCATTGGACCGCCATTCGACCACATCTGTCTCACAACTGTCATTGGGCCTAGGGGCAGATAAGTCTAATCCTCCCATGTCATTTGGTTTCAAGGGAGATAACTCCTGATTGAAGGATGTGTCCTGTTTGTAAGGTGACAAGTCCTGTTTAAAGGGGGATAAATCCTGTTTATAAGGGGCTACATCCTGTTTGTAAGATACATTCTGTGCATATGTTGGTGCATTCTGTTGAAAGGCTGGTGACTCTTTTCTAAAGGGACTTACGTCTTGCTTAAAGCGAGGCCTATCTTTGGGAGAAGGTGGCAAGTCCCTTTTAAAGGGAGGCGACTCTGTTTTAAAGGGAGGCGACTCCCTCTTATAGTCCTGATGAAAGGTGGGTGACCCTTTCCTGTATTGGTTTACATCTTGCTTAAAGTGAGATCTGTCTTGTGCAAAGGGAGGTAAGTCTTGTTGAAAGGTTGGTGACTCTCTCCTGTATGAGCTCGACTCCTGCTTGAAGTGGGACCTATCTTTTGGAGAGGGGGGTTTGTGCAGAGGTGTTTCTGGCTTGAAAGGTGACCTATCTTTTGAAGGAGGGGGTTTAAACGCAGACACATTCTGCTTGTAGGGGGCTACGTCCTGCCGGTAGGATGGGGTTTCCTGTTTAACAGGTGGAATATCCTGTCTGTAGGGGGATGTATCTTGATTATATGAAGGTATATCCTTTTGGTAAGACGGCATATCTTGTCTGAAAGGATTTTGGAAATGGGTTCTATCTTTAGGAGAGGGTGGTAATTCCGGTTTGAACTCTTGTTGAAAGGGGGGTGATTCTCTCCTTATAGGACTGAAATCCTGCTTAAAATGAGATCTATCTTTAGGAGAGGGTGGTTTGTAAAAAGAAGTGTCTTGCTTGACAGGCGATACGTTCTGCCTATAGGGCGATGTATCCTGATTATAGGGCAATCTGTCTTGATTATAGGATGGTATATCCTGTCTCAAGGGCTGCTGGAAATGGGACCTATCCTTTGGAGAGGGAGGTAACTCTCGCTGGAAGGGAGGTAACTCTCGCTGGAAGGGAGGATACTCATGTTGGAAGGAAGGGAATTCTTTCTTTACTGGACTAAAATCCTGTTTGAAATGGGATTTATCTTTTGGAGAGGGAGGTAACTCTCGTTTGAAGGGAGTGCGCTCCTGCTGAAAGGGAGGCAACTCTTGTTGGAAGGGAGGCAACTCTTGCCTATATGGACTAACGGCTGGCTTGTATGGGCTCTTATCCTGCCTGAACGACTTTATGTCTTGGTTGGAGGAAGATAACTCTTGCCTGAAGGGAGGTAACTCTTGCTTGAAGGGAGGTAACTCTTGCTTGTAGTGAAAGAGCTCGTGCTAGAAAGCAGAGGCAAGCACAAGAAGCAGTTTAGATTTTGCATTCAGAAAGAATAATACTACACAGAGAGAAATTAAATTGAAACTTCTAGAATTGATAAACTTTAATCTGTTCGATTGAAATAAATCATTTACGAAAACCTTACGATACGTTCAGTGTATTAGTAGGACGAAACCATGCGAAAGTCTACATCAAACTATTTCATTTCTCATTTTTTAGCCGTTGATGAACAAAAGATTATTGTTAAATTAACTATATAGTTTGGGGGAACGAGTCAAATCATGCAAAACCTGGCAATACTTGACAAAACGAAAACGAAAAAATATTATCTAAGCAAAAATGGGATTGGGGAAGGGTCGGGATTTCAAGGATTGATTATGGGGTTTACATGCCTTCCACATTCCACGGGATTTGATGAAGTCATAATTATAACCATATTGACTGTGTAACATTATAAAATAATAGGAGGAAAATAAATAAAACAAAATATCAATATCTTTTTGTCATTTCTGTTCACGATTGTTTTGCATTTTATCAAACCTATGAAACATAAAATCCTAGACCTTGCAATCATGTGGGACTAAAAATGTAGATGTAGAAAGATCGCGAAAGAAATTAGCTTGCATTAAAGGCGCTGTAGCACGTTTTTTCGCTCAAATAAGTCGATGAAATGTATTTGAAAAATAATGTCACCAATAGTAAAACACCCTTCTCTCTTCGGAAAGGCAAGTTAAAAATTAGTGTACATGGTTCCGTAAAGCCACGGCTATCCATTTTGTCATTCGAAATAATAAAATGTGTTCACAATAAAATGGCCGCCATGCAATTTTTGCTTTAAACGCAACACCGTTATTACCACTACGCATAATTGGTTTGTGTAATAAGATGTTTTTTCCTCTCAAGTAAATACAAATGACATAAACTATCATTATAAATAGGAAATTTGAAAAAATAAAATTTGAAAAAAACCTGCTACAGCGCCTTTTAGTTTTAAAAGTTTAAATGTTGATAATCTTACATTTGAATGAGTGAGTGACTTATTGTTTACTGCCACTTTGCCAGCAGTATTGCAGCCATAAGCGGCGAACACATTTAAATGAGATGGTTTTCTCGAAGTTTCAGAGTACATCACATGCAAATAATTCATGTATTCAAATAATCATTTACCTGGGAAAGGTCAAAGTGCAAACTCTTCTTTCGAACAGGATCCTTAACAAAATGAGTGCACACAACAACCATGCAAGGACAATGGCGCCGCGACAGTATCACACAGCTATGCCAATGAGTTTTGAATGTTCAGAAATTCATATCTCAAAACTTAATGATCAAATAACTGTAGCGTTCACTTGTGATGATTATGAACTTTATTCAAATTCATATCTCAAAACTTAATGATGAAATAACTGTAGCATTCACTTGTGATGATTATGAACTTGATCAAAATTCGTATTTTCACATGTTTGTTGATGTAAGCTGTTATTTGATTAGTGTACAAACTTTTTTATTGTTATGATCAGGGTTGCATAACTTATGATATATATATATATATATATCTTTTTCTAAATCATGACTCTTCCTTTAGTTACTATAACACCTCTTTACCTTAAACTTATTTTTTAACACAAATAAATTGGCTGTCATAAACATTTGCTCACCTTATAAATTGTGTACACTGAACTAACTTTTCTAACCTCATTTAATTTTGAAAATTTCAACTTTTTTTTAAAAAGATTAATTGAAGTGCTATGCAAATGACTGACCTGGTCTATATATAAACGTTATCACTGCTCTGATTTTCGATGTTTGTGAAGCAATGTCATGAACTTTAAAATACAAGACTAACTGGCAAAATATTCACAAATCTGTGTTAGTTCAATTGAACACATTCAATGCACTAGCGGATCCAGGGGGGTGGGGGGTGGGGGGGGGGGGGGGGGGGGGGGGGGGGGGGGGGGGGGGGGGCCCAAATCCATGTATAAGATTTGGGTCCTGACCCCCCACTGAGTGGGAATTATTTTTTTGGGACCCCCACCTTTCAAAATTCCTGGATCCCCCCTTGCAATGCACACCCAAGTATGAAATTAAGCCAGTCAAAACAACCAAAACAGTTCCTCCAGGCAAGACATTTTGTTTGTGTAAGGTTTTGTCATTGAAACTGACAAAATTATACTTTCAGGCTAATTTCATACTTAGGTAATCAATAAACTCCACATAGTGGATATCAAGTCCTAAACTCATCATGCCTTTCATCAGTTGGAAGTAGCACACACGTTAACCCTCTCCTTAGCTGCAGGCCAAACATGTTGCCCAACATATCAACTGTTTACCTGCTGAATGAAGAATATCTATCTTTGATAAATGTAACAGACTTTATGTGGGAAGTAATAACTTGAATAACCTCTAAGGGGCAAGAAGGACAGAATGCTTACTGAAGTCAAACCTCACATTATTACTATTATAAAAATATTATCATTATTACATTATGACTAATATAACATTTTTATTTTTATTATAACATTATTACTATTTTAACATAACTATCATTATTACATTCCAAAGACATTACAATCAAGTAGTATTTTGTAATGAGTAAATGTTCACACTATCATTTCATGTCTTCCATTGCTGGAAAATCATTTTAATAAAAAGAAATCTGGTGATAGAATCATGCTTTTATGTAAGTTCTTGTAATGTATTACCCTCAAAACCATGAGTTTTGAAGCTATCTTAACACAAAGAGAGCCTTGAAATTAAACTACGATTTTAACATCTTGGAAACACTACCTTTTGTTTAAATGTTGGCAAAGTATTCATTCAATCCAAATGTGACATCAATAAACCGTAGATCGGGTCACCCATGTAGTGTTAAACTGAGCCCAACAATGCTGAATTTCATTAACAGATTTAACACAGAGAACAGTAGCAGGAGCAGAGTTAACAACAACAATCTGGCACACAGAGGGTTAACAATATTCTCCACACAACACACCAACATCAACATCTGCAGCAGTTCATTAGAAAATTGTAAGTAATGTTCTTACCTATCGAAAAATTAATCATTCAAACCTTAATTAACGAAGCTCTACAAATTATATAAATAAAAATCTTGAAATAATCAATCTAATTAAAAAAGGCATTAAAATAATAGGCTTACCACCAGAAACAAAAAAGATTATCAAAATTAGGGATTGAAAAGTATGCAATATATTTGTTATCGTCCTCACCTCGGAATCAGATCCTGTCACCCCATTGGTTGTCGACGTTCCCTGGGGTGTTATGGGCGACCATATCTTCTTCTCGTAATGTGAGTTTTGATTGGCTGTCCAAGATTCGTTGACCTTGTTGTTGTTGTTATTATTGTTGTTTGTTTGTTCGAACATCATACGACGTTGACTTAACCCTGGGCTTGGTTCACTGGAAACATAATTTTAGTCCATAAATTCTAAATGTTAATGTGTTCTTTTCCATTGAAATATGTTTGATAGTATCATGCTCATACAACAAGAAAAAAGTGAGCATGGCTCACATACCCCCGCCATCCGCTATCCGTCCATTGAGAATTATAGATGTGAAGGTTACTATGTTTAAAAAACAGCTTCAAGCATCATAATATTGTCCAAAATAATTTTAGGAACGGACTGTTATTACAAAATTTAATTCACCTAGATGTAATATTTTTCAGGTAACTTAATTTTTCCCATTAGGGCATCACACCGGTAATTTGTACCAAGTTCAATTACAGATTCAAGGGCTTCACAACTCCGTAAAAAATAACATTTCGGAACTGGTTTTCGAACTCATTGAAGAGTATCATCTGGACTACCTCCATATCAAATTTCATTCACCTAGATGTAATAGTTTCCGAGAAAACTTGTCCCCATTGGAGCATCACAGTTCTTTTGGTACTAAGTTCAATTTTGGATTCAAGGGCCATAACTCCGTAAAAATTAATATTTCGGAACTGGTTTTCGAACTCGATAAAGAGTATGGTCATGAGCACTCACAACCAAAATTTCATTCACCTAGGTTGAACAATATCTGAGAAAACTTGTCCCCATTGAACACAATAAAACTAAGTCCAAAAAGTGACGTTTCCATGGAAACGACAAAAAATTTAAATCTTAGAAAATTGAAAATTGTCTGTGCGCGATCGGAAGAACATGGATAACATCTGTACAAAGTTTGGTTGATGTACCTTTGACGGTTTTTGAGAAAATTGACCAGAAGGACGGAAGGACTGACGGACGGAATGACCGCTATATACCCCCGCTTACTAATTAACTGTGTATCAACTAAAAGTTGTTTATTACTCTCCCGTTGAAGATATCAATGTTTAAAGGGGCAGTAGCACATGTTTTCGCTCAATTAAGTCGATGAAACGTATTTGAAAAATAATGTCACCAATAGTAAAACACCCTTCTCTCTTCTGAAAATCAAGTTAAAAATGAGTGTACGTGGTTGGGTTGACGCATGGATGGGTTGAGAGCATAAAACTCTCAGGACTCCGCCCTTCGTGTTTTATGCTCTCTGCTAATTTTATTCTACGATAAGAATAAAACTGCGCCCTTCGTGTTTTATGCTCTCTGCTATGTTTTATTCTACGATAAAGCACAACAACAAGTCTTCTATTTCTTATATGAGATGCCCTTAAACAGCTACTCGCTTTTATATAAAAGCTGTGCAGATATTATGTTGTTTGTATGAACTATAATTTGAAAATATTAATGCCTCCCGCCGTAGAACACATTCTCTAACATTGAACAATCAAATGTGACGTCATTTGCTAAGCGACGCTCTTACTGACGTCTAAAATCACGAGCATGTTTTATTGTCTCATAAAGCACGTTGTCGGTCCCATTGACCGCCTGTGTGTTATTGCCGTAGGTATCTTCTATTCAATGATAAAGCACTCCAACTCGTCTTCTATTTCCTAAATAACCATGGACTTAATATAAGGGGACTTCTTGCGAGTGGTTCCAGAACCCTTTCAACAGATGTAACTGTCAAGTCCCTGGCGGGATTACGACCCAGGGCCCATATTTTCAAAGCTCTCTTAGTGCTAAGAAAGTCGTAAGTGCCATACATTAACATTGACTTATGACTATCTAAGCACTAAGACAGCTTTGAAAATATGGGCCCAGGCCATTTTGACAGATGGGCCTCCCTGTGATACTCTGTTTCTTGCTAGTTCAACATAAAAATCAATTACACATCTTGTCACCATGCGTAAATTTCTGAAGACTTGAATATGATTTTTCATATCTTACTCGATGGTGACAATATCCTCGTTTACACTAAGTCTCTTGATGTTCTTCAGAGACGCTGGTTCCTGAGGGGGCGGGGTGTTGCTAGGCGCGGTTGCCGAGGCGATTGTGTTGGCTCTTCTCATTGGTACGTTGGTTCTGCCCTGCCGTGAAACTGCTGTGTACGTGGTGATAACCGGATTGTTCTGTAGAGCACCGTCCTGGAAAATAGAAATATTTATTTGGATGTTGATTTTCTTCAGGTTTGGACGCTTTTGGTTTTTCATGCTTTGTCCTTGGTTTTAAATGTTGAATCAACCATAAAAAAAAAATGTTTACCTCCTCATAATAGAAAATAAAATAATTATGATTGTGTGACTATATTCACTTAGATGGTTGAGTAAACTTCAAACTTATATCTTTTATTTTTTCAGATGAGTTAAACATGATGTCCGCGTTTAAAAAGGACATGTTAAAAGCTAACTACAAACTATTTTATATAACTTATATAAAACTTACATATTTTATTACAAAATAAGTTGAAGATTGAAATTCTCGTACTGATATACCAGGATACTATTTGAATTGAATTTTCAAAACTATAAGCATAAGATAAAAACATGCAGAGCTCTTCTAAGAGACAAATGATATGAAATATGAGATATTGAAGACAAAGGTATATGTAAGAAAATCAGCACAATATTGGAATAAGTGAAACCATACACCATTATGAATATACATTGTTTATACATTTTTCAAACATAATTTTTATCAGACATTTCTTTGCAGTACCTCGGTCACAATTAAGAGAATTAAACAATCGAACAATTTAATAGAATAATATAAATCTGGTTTGTAAACACATCAAACAACAACAAAGGTGCAGGAGGTGAACGTGTCCTGAAAATAAACAACAACCTCAACCTAATTATCCGTAATATTATAACATTTGAGGGCCTGATTTATGATTCATTCCATTAGAAGTCAAATTTTAGTTCCCCCTTTTGAAAATCTTAGAACCATAGACTGTATCAGGAAGCACTTTACTCGAAGAAAGCTCAATTAACGTTTTCCTTTTGCTTCACATATAAACTAGATTATTATCCACAAGTAATATTCTTGTTTCTTTTTACCGGCCCCTACTCTGGACATGCACAAAGTGCTACCTTGCCCTGAATGTGTATAAGCATTTACCTGACGCTGTACGGGCCTAGACGTTGTAACTTTGGGGGTATTTGTTACTTCGCCGTCCTGACAATCGAAGAAACGCAGAAATAAGACAGACGGACGGACAGACATACAGACAAAGCAGAAACAGAGAAAAGATGGTGATGAAGTGATGATGAGAGTGAAATCCTTTTTTGGTGTCAGCATACTGATACAATGATAGTTTCGGAATCATACAGAAACCATCCACAGTCAATTTGAATGATAAATTGATTGTCAAATTTCTTTGAATTCATTCATTCATTCAAAGAAAGTCTTGTTCATTATCCTTGTTTAAAAATGGAACACCTATTTTAATTCTAATTTGAAATCATGCAGATGATATAAATTTAATTATAGAAGAATTGAAATAATTTCTATGACCCATGGGCTATACAAAATTGCACCAAAGGGAGGTAACTCTTGAGATGTTACTTGACAATGCTTACTTCAGCTGGAAAATGTTAAAATGCTATTTTTTTTTGTAGCTCATTCAATATGCATTGTCCAAGAAAGTGAAGGAAAGAAATATTTAAGCTGAAAGTGAAATGAACTGAAAATGAAAGAATGATTATGACACATGAAATGAAAAAGTATTAAACACAAAGCCTGGCGTATCCCTCACCAAACAAAAACGGTTTCTAAGCCAACATGCAAACCAACAGGCACACATACAACATTCCATTTCAACCAAAGAAAAGTCTACTCTATACTATATCATGCCTTGCAGCGAATAAAAATATTCAACAACATAAAATAATGTTTTTTTAAAACAATACTGAAAGAAAAATATCGCAGAAAGCAAAACGAAAAAAAAACAACACCAAATGAATGTAAATATTACATATAGAGAACTAGGTCTGCTAGTTGTTTAGTGTGCTTTGATCATTATTACAGTTGTCAATGGTGCAATTGATAGTTTTGTGTGAAAAAGAAAAACTATATTAAAATTTTGTCTGTGTTATTGTCTAGCAAGGGATAATTGATAGTTTTGTGTTAAAAAATAAAAAACTATATTAAAATTGTGTCTGTGTTATTGTCTTTCAAGGGATTATTGATAGTTTTGTGTTAAAAAATAAAAACAATACTAAAATTTTGTCTGTGTTATTGTTTTGCAAGGGATAATTTTGTCTGTGTTATTGTCTTGCAAGGGATAACTTTGTCTGTGTTATTGTCTTGCAAGGGATAATTTTGTCTGTGTTATTGTCTTGCAAGGGATAATTTTGTCTGTGTTATTGTCTTGAAAGGGATAACTTTGTCTGTGTTATTGTCTTGAAAGGGATAACTTTGTCTGTGTTATTGTCTTGCAAGGGATAATTTTGTCTGTGTTATTGTCTTCCAAGGGATAATTTTGCAAGGAAGACGCAGACTATAAGGAATCTTAACTTTGTATTTAAGGAAGAAATATAAGATGGGTATAGATGAAGGTCATGTTGGATTCAAGGATGTTAAGTGCATTGATAATTGTATCATGATAATGGTCTATTCTCGATTCTGATTATTGATTTGAAAAATTATACTATGTTGATATTAATATTTGAAATCCCGCAAATGGGCTGGGGCAATTCACTTCGAAAGGAAACACTTGTTCAGTAGTCGCTTTAAACTAAATTTGCGTGTGTCAACCGAATAAATGTGAATCCCAGAAATTTTAAATATGCAACTATTTCTGTTATGATTATTATTTTGTGTTATCTTCACCACCTACAGAATGTGTGTCGAGTAAATGCTGCTAAACAGGAACATAACTTGTTGTGTAATCCGAGTAACTTGAGTGCATGGGTCCAGCAAGTTTTGAAATTGACAATTCATTATCATAAGATTGTTCAACATCTTAAATGTGAAGATGAGTTTAATAAAGACTAAACACTGAAATTATTCTCATGCGTCGTGCATATTTCCAGGTGACTGTTGACAGGTATCAGGCTCCAACTTTGTAAATACTAGTTTTTTGCCTTGCAGTATTTCCCTCGCTTTGTTGTGCCTAGATAGTGAATCGCTGCACCAGTAATGCATAGTGGGCCTGGATTTCTAAGCACATGTTTCTTAATGAAATACAGCAAGGCCTCAATTAGCCAGTAATGGAGACTGGCAAGAGCTTTGGCTTGCATTGGGAATTTGGGGTGATACATACTGACAATAAACAGGTGAGATAAACCACGTGACAATGGTACTTTCAAACGGATGTGTTTTCCAGGAAGTATGGAGCAGAATGAAGTATACCTGTAAACTCTGACCCCATGAATATCAGTTAACTTCTTAGTAGCCGACCCGTTACAGATTAAGATGGTTATATATACACAGACCATTCCATACAATGATACAGATATGGTGAGGGATAATCTCAAACAATCGATAACAAAACATGGAACAATAGAGTAGAATATGAATAACAAAATATGTGGAGAAAAATGAGAATAGCAAAACATAATTTAATGAATGATGTATAAACTTTACAATATGTGATATTTCAATTAAATTATATTTGAAATAATTTATAAAAGAAATTTAACTGGAAGACAATATAACTGTTAAATGATTATTCAATTGGATATAGAAATTGCAAGGACAAATATAACTGAAATTTTAAATAAATAAAATAAAATCAACTTTAAACACAAATTTAACTTCGAAGTGACCTTAGACAAAAATACAATAGATGTACAACAAGAAAACACATGTATTTACTCACAAAATACTGTGATTTCTTTTGAAGATTTTACTTACATTTTACATACAACAACATGTTTCTACACACATCTACTCACAACAACAAACGGTGAAATTTGACATATTCCTGATTTCATGGATGACAAAAAGTTTTTCAGTGTTCTGATCCTCATGTCTTTCCTTCTAAAGGAAAAATATTGTTCTCGTTTCAGAACATAATTGGAAAGATTGATAATGTGATAGAAAATTCCATATCAAACAAAATTGGAATCTAAAATCTGAAAAACATGATGTGTGAATGTATTCTAGGATACCAACATCATTGTACATTAAATTATCTACATGCCAGATATGTATCATATTCAATGGCTGCACATTATTTTGATTTTTGAGCGATTTAATTGAAACATTTTACAAAAATAATATCCGAAAAAAGGAAAACATCTTTATCATCCATGATTAGAATAAGGACATGTCGTGTTGACACAGCACTACAACACATGAATCTACAACCCGGCTGCCGTTGCCATGGTTACCTGAAGAGAGACGAGGATTGGTGCCCTGTTCTGTCCGCTGACCCACTCATCAGCTGTGAGGGACGGGATCGTGCCAGCGGTCGGAGGATAAATGTCTTCTTGGAACTGTTCAGACTGTGAAACAGGAGAATGGAGGAATCAATTCATGTTGAATTGTCGTGAAGAAATGTGAACATGTTGCAAGTCAGAGTAATAATGTTTTGCTGTCAGACTGTAATAAAGAAATAACACGTAGTTGTCACTAAGGTGACATGATCCCCCACCACAAATTAATAGGGCAAACTGACCGAGGTTCGGACAGTGTTCCGATCTAAATACTTTCGCTCGTTGTATTTTCAATATTTGACTCTTTAACAGCCAACAATAAGTGGTGAAAGTCGAGAATGGGATTATTGCTCAAAATTCCAAACACTATATTCATTAATTATATGAATAAATATGTAATTTAGCAGTTTTAGGCAAGTATACCAATTCGCCCAAGGTTCGGACAGTTTTGACCTTGGTTCGGACAGGGTCGCCCGAAGTTCGGACAGTTCGTTTCCAGTCCAGCATGGACACCGAAAAGTTGACAGATAAACTGCAGTGCGATATTTGTTTCAGCCTATAATGAACTTTAAATAATTTTTGAATGTAATTAGTAGGCAGGATAATTAATTACATCTATTCACATGCAGGTAAGAACGTTTTGTGTCACGTGTAAAAGCTCTGAGCAATAAGAATAGCTCACATTTGAAAAAATCTATTCAAATTGATTACACCTTTACCATTGGCCGGGTACAGTATCATTTGATTACTACTTGCTTACAATTTAATACACATGCATCTGTTAAAAAGAAATTCAGAGCACCGTAAATCATAAAAATAGAGCCATGGGCTCTGTAGCTCATCAGGGTTTATATTGTTTAAGATGAAGACTGAAATAGATTTTTAGAATCCCCATTGGCTAAGGAGTCTGTTCACATTTTTCAGCTCTCTAGACCTTTTAGAACTGGAGAAAAAGATGAAAATAGGTTTTTAAGGATGTGACCCCTGTGACCCCATTTGGGGTCATGGGGTCACGAAATCTACAATTTAGAATCCCCATTGGCTAAGGAGTCTGCACACAACTTTTCAGCTCTCTAGACCTTTTGGAACTGGAGAAGAAGATGAAAATAGGTTTTTAAGGATGTGACCCCTGTGACCCCATTTGGGGTCATGGGGTCACAAGATCTACAATTTAGAATCCCCATTGGCCAAGGAGTCTGCATACAATTTTTCATGTCTCTCTAGACCTTTTGGAACTGGAGAAGAAGATGAAAATAGGTTTTTAAGGATGTGACCCCTGTGACATCATTTGGGGTCATGGGGTCACAAGATCTACTATTTAGAATTCCCATTGGCCAAGGAGTCTGCATACAACTTTTCATGTCTCTAGACCTTTTGGAACTGGAGAAGAAGATGAAAATAGGTTTTTAACAATGTGACCCCAGTGACCCCATTTGGGGTCACAGGGTCACGAAATCTACAATTTAGAATCCCCATTGGCCAAGGAGTCTGCATACAACTTTTCAGCTCTCTAGACCTTTTGGAACTGGAGTAGAAGATGAAAATAGGTTTTTAAGGATGTGACCCCTGTTACCCCATTTGGGGTCATGGGGTCACACAGTCTACAATTAAGAATCCCCATTGGCCAAGGAGTCTGCATACAACTTTTTCATGTCTCTACACCTTTTGGAACTGGAGAAGAAGATGAAAATAGGTTTTTAAGGATGTGACCCCTGTGACCCCATTTGGGGTCATGGGGTCACGAAATCTACAATTTAGAATCCCCATTTGCCAAGGAGTCTGCACATAAAATTTAAGCTCTGTGGAGTCATTGGTTCTGGAGAAGAAGTCGAAAAAGCGAAAAGTTTACGGACGGATGGATGGACGGACGGACGGACGGACGCCGGACGCCATGCCATGCCATAAGCCCATCGGGCCTTTCAGGCCTGATGAGCTAAAAATAGAGCCATGAGCTCTGAAGCTCATCACGGTTTTATTGATTTATTATCAAAGGTTGAATATCTAAGTTATCTCAAGTAATACATTGTTAACAAGCAAAATAATATTGGTTTTAGATCATGACCCCTGAGACCCACATTTGGAGTCACACGGTCACTAATCCAACAATTAAGAATCACCTTTGACCAAAGAATCTCTACACAACATTTCACCTTTCTAGAGCTTTACATATAAACTGGAGAAGAAGATGAAAATAGGTTTTTGGGTCATGATCCGTGACCTAGATTGGGGTCACAGGGTCACAAAATCTACAATTTAGAATCCCCATTGGCCAAAGAGTCTGCACACAACTTTTCAGCTCTCTAGACCTTTTGGAACTGGAGAAGAAGATGAAAATAGGTTTTTAAGGATGTGACCCCTGTGACCCCATTTGGGGTCACGGGGTCACGAAATCTACAATTTAGAATCCCCATTAGCCAAGGAGTCTGCACACAACTTTTCAGCTCTCTAGAACTTTTGGAACTGGAAAGGAGGTGAAAATAGGTTTTTAAGGATGTGTCCCCTGTGACCCCATTTGGGGTCATGGGGTCTAGAAATCTACAATTTAGAATCCACATTGGCCAAGGAGTCTGCACACAACATTTCAGCTCTCTAGACCTTTTGGAACTGGAGAAGAAGATGAAAATGGGTTTTTAAGGATGTGACCCCTGTGATCCCATTTGGGGTCATGGGGTCATGAAATCTACAATTTAGAATCCCCATTAGCCAAGGAGTCTGCACAAAAAATGTTCAGCTCTCTAGACCTTTTGGAACTGGAGAAGAAGACGAAAATAGGTTTTTGAGGATGTGACCCCTGTGACCCCATTTGGGGTCACGGGGTCACGAAATCTACAATTTAGAATCCCCATTAGCCAAGGAGTCTGCACACAACTTTTCAGCTCTCTAGACCTTTTGGAACTGGAGAAGAAGACGAAAATAGGTTTTTAAGGATGTGACCCCTATGACCCCATTTGGGGTCATAGGGTGACAAAATCTTCAATTTAGAATCCCCATTAGCCAAGGAGTATGCACACAACTTTTCAGCTCTCTAGACCTTTTGGAACTGGAGAGGAAGATGAAAATAGGTTTTTAAGGATGTGACCCCTTTGACCCCATTTGGGGTCATGGGGTCACGAAATCTACAATTTAGAATCCACATTGGCCAAGGAGTCTGCACACAACATTTCAGCTCTCTAGACCTTTTGGAACTTGAGAAGAAGACGAAAATAGGTTTTTAAGGATGTGACCCCTGTGACCCCATTTGGGGTCATGGGGTCACGAACTCTACAATTTAGAATCCCCATTAGCCAAGGAGTCTGCACACAACTTTTCAGCTCTCTAGACCTTTTGGAACTGGAGAAGAAGATGAAAATAGGTTTTTAAGGTTGTGACCCCTGTGACCCCATTTGTGGTCATGGGGTCACGAAATCTACAATTTAGAATCCCCATTAGCCAAGGAGTCTGCACATAAAATTTCAGCTCTGTGGAGTTACTGGCTCTGGAGAAGAAGTCGAAAAAGCGAAAAGTTTACGGACGGATGGACGGATGGACGGACGGACGGATGGACGGACGCCGGACACCATGCCATGCCATAAGCCCATCGGGCCTTTCAGGCCTGATGAGCAAAAAAGTATCAAGGAGTCTAAGCAGGCTGTCATTGTAATCATAATCGATCAACAGCCGTGTTTATCCCGTCGTCCTAAGTTATGCGCATCATATTTTATCGTTTGTGGTTCAAATACATCTTAAGAAATTTCGAACAGTAAAACAATGAAAATATATGCAGGTAATGGTTCAAGTAATTACTCGGCTATAATTAAATGATTTACGGTACTCTGTTGTACATGTGCATTAATTCTTAATTGTTATTCTGTTCATACGTTATAAAAAATGATAATGCTTAGTAAAAACTACAGTGTAACACATTGAAGTTATTAATCCTAATAGATACAGTCGGAGTTATGTGATACGCATTGTTCATTTGTAACACATTTAGATAACTTGGTATTCTTTGTTTCATTTGGCTAAACAAAAGATGAGAGTCGACAAGTGACACAACACAAATATTTAATCAATCATTTCAACACCAGACAGTACCCTGTTGGCGGACATGTCGATCAGTTTCCTCTCTTCAGTGTTGGTGTGTTGAGGTTGTACCCCGATTTTAGCATACACTTTAACCCTGCCTTTACTTATTTACATTGACCCGATCAGAAATTGTAGTTTTCGCAACGTTATACATCTTGGTAGCTTTTCTTATAAACAGCAAAACTATGGAACCTTGGGACTTGACATGTTTCTAACGCAGCTTTGACTTGTCTGGCTGACTGGTTACCGGAGAAACGGCCACTGTGATGTCACTGTAATATATGACGTCATACGGGCATCGCATATAATGGCTCCATATCAGTAGAGCACTGTACCATGCAAAACAATCTTATTTTGTTGTTTTACTGTCCATTATGAAATTCCCGCATGAAACCAACAATGTTCCCGCCATTTTATTCAGCAGCCGGAAGTGTCCGAACTTTGGTCTACTTGTGTCCGAACCATGGTCAAACCTGTCCGAACCAAGGTCATTTTGACATGGTATCAAAATCGCAATTCTAAACCCAAGAATAAATTTTAAAGTACTAAAATACAAAGTTACTCGACTACCTAATTGTTTCTTCATGTACGTGCATATATTTGAAAGAATATGATCGCTTCCTTCATTCCCCGAATTGTCACAAAAAATTTACGTTCACACAAATATTTCGTCAATTTCTTTCATGAAACCGTTATTTGTACCTTCTGCTAACTTTCGTTTTTAAAATATACCTGACTGTCAGATATTTCTCAAATGAATCAAGTATTGTCAGAAAATGTACAGAAATATTTAGAAACCAACGGAGTGTTACAATTTGCTTTGTTTTTGTGTCAGCTGTAAATTGAAAGTGTCCGGAGTTCGGGCGACTTTGGGTGGTGTCCGAGCTTAGGTCAGTTTGCCCTACTTCAAAATTGAAAAATAATCTAAGTTGTATTTTGCCCAAAATCCTGAACCTTCATAATGACTGTCCTCGAAAGTATTAAACCAAAATATGAGTAATCTCCAAATACGACCCCTTTAAATATTTCTTAAGGAAGCCCTTGAGCAGTTATTAAGTAGTTTACAGTATTTGTAGAACGGACAGTTCCTCTGATCACTCTAAACAAAGTTTCCCTTACCTTCCTTGGCACTATCATTGATATGGGTTCCACCAGACTCTTGGAGCCGTGAATCTTGTAGAACCGCACGATCTCACACTTGCTCACATCACATCCCACCTTCGGCATCCGGCCTGCAACATAGGCACATTAGGGTAAATAGAGGATATTTGATATTTCTCGTCGAATACCATGTATATCTCATCGAGTGAAGTAGAAAAGCATATTTCTACTTCACGAGATGAGATATACTTGGTATTGGACGAGAAATGTCAAATGTTCTATTTATTAGATTTAACCAGTTATGTATAGTTCGAAAATGACGTTATTATAATGAAAGGAGCATCCATGCTCCCCTTGCTTTATCACGGTCTTCTTATCACGTCATCCTATTGTTAAGATGACGTCATACGATCGAAAGTGTTCTTTCACACAGTAGAATAACATGTTATTTCACTCAGTGAAAATACAGCTTTTATTTTAACCGATAAACGTTGTATTTCACCGATGAAAATCTAATAAGAGGTGTTACTAAGGGCGATCGATAGTCATTCTGTAAAGCCAAAAGGCATGATATGATGATAGTAAGTCGGTCATGAGCTCCTCACACAAAGATACCTTTTCTTTATTCAAGTTACACGAAGGGTACCAATTGCCTAAGTGCTAGTGAAAAGAGGATCAAACTTTCTACCTCTCGAGATGAGATAAACATTGTTATTATATGATTGCAGGTGAAATACCGGAATCTATCAATGAAAATAAACCGTGTTATCAGTCACTAGTGAAAATAACAATGGAACGTGTTATCAGTCACTAGTGACTGATATAACAATGACCTGACGTCATAAAACGATGCTCCGACGTCATGACACGTTCGTGACGTCACATTGTTGCTGAGGCGACAGGCTCATTCTGGAGCCGACGTAACGTAAATGCAAGTCGATTTCGGTGAATATGCTAGGATTTGGTCATATAATAAATAGAAAATTTGTCTTTTCTTGACAAATACCATGTTTATCTCATCTCGTGAGGTAGAAAAGTTATATATTTTCACTCGTGGCTGCGCCACTCGTGAAAATATAACCTTTCTACCTCACTCGATGAGATAAACATGGTATTAGTCAAGAAAAGCCAAATATCCTCTAATACTTGTCGAGAATTGACAGATATTCTATTTATTATATGACGTTATCCTTTAATTGCGTAGCTTTCATGTTGAGCGGCTGTAAGGAACATCCTGTAACAATGTGACATCATTATATAATTTGTTACGTCAGACCATTGTTTAATGTTGTAAAATTATATTAGTCACTGGTCACTATGATAATATAAATTATTTTCACTGTAGCTTGATAGACATTTTATTTCACTGATAAATCCCAGTATTTCATTATTATATAATACAAATTCTTCCAATTTACACTAAGGTGTCTAACAATCCCCTTAGCACTAGTAAAGAGGAGCAAGGATGATGCCAGGGGCGTGTTCAGAACCACGAGTACCCGCTTCTGAACGACAATGAGTTCGTGAATACACGAGTGACCACTTTGGAGCAGTCTCGCCAAGCGAGTATTTACAATCCAAAATGGAGTCGTGTGTCATAAAATTTGATTACCTTATTTTTCTTTCTTTTATTACCCCCTCAGTTGAAATTTGGGTCAATTGCTATGGGCAAGGCACCTATATTTTCCAAAATGGTGATGATATTCTGAAATTATCTTGGGAAGTATTCGCGACCTCAGGTTTCCGTTCAGGAGCCGTTCGCTGGTACACGCAAAGTGAGTACTCGCGTTCCTGAACACGCCTCACAATTTCTCTATTAATTAAAGGGAGATAACTCCAAACGATGTTCCTTGTGACTTCAACTCACCAAGCCCCTTCTGTGGACTACTTGACATGTATTCGTTCAGGTAGTGAAAGTAGTTCCCGTCATCTGTGATCTCGTAGTATCTGATATTGCCATCTCCCTGGAACATAAAGAAACTATGAACAAACTTTTAAATAATTCGTCAAAAAATTTGAAGTCTGATTTTGTTGATTTATTAATTTCGCCTAAAAGAAATGAAACAGAAAGTAGTTCCTACCTTTCCTGCCAAGAAGACGACCCTGATGTCCGGGTCGTAATAAGGTTGTATCACTCCGCTGGTGCAGTCGATCTGGTCCATCTTCTGGTATTCCTTCATGTTCCTCTGCAGAAATCAGAAATTATTACATAGGAAACATCAGTTTTTCTTGATTTATCATTGTGAGGCAGAAAATTTTATATTTTTCTAATTTCCATTTTTCTTTTGGGAAAATATATTTAAAATTTTTCATAAATGACAGCATACATCAAAAGGATTATTATAACACAACATAAATACTGGTTACTATTTTTACTATTTGGGATCTGTTGTTCACTGAAGTTTCTAACTATACTTTTCATATAACACACAAATCAAACTCACAATGTCCCAGATAGCGATTTGCCGATCACACCGCCGCGAGAAACCTGTCGTCAGCAGCCTCTGATCTTCCAGGAAGACAACTTTAGATGTCTTGTTACCCACGTGTCCTTCTGTCTCCTAGCAACAGATTTATCAAACATTTACTAATAGGCGTATACAGAGATAAGTTAAAAATTGCTAAGCACCCCTCAACTGATTCCTACTATCAGCGAAATTCTTCTTGCTGGAATGGAAGCTGATTTCACTCAAATGTTCTGTCAAAGCTTGCTTTTAAAATATGTTGTTAAATTCAAATTAATCATCATGTATCTTCATACATCAAAACTGTTTTTTGCATCACTTCTATAAATACAAACAAATAAGGCAATCGAATGGACTACTTTGACAGAAATCAAATACACTGCAGCTTCAATCCAGCTGGCAGAGTGGCACATTCAAAATCAATTTGTTTTCAACTATCAAGGGAATATATGTTGTCATCATAATAATCATCATAAAATACGGCCACATCTTCTGCTGAGTATGAACTATTACTGTTGAATGTCCATCCTTTGGATTTTTTGTCCAGTGATTATTTAGTTATTTTGTACCCCACAGATAGCATTGAGTTTTCATCAAGCAACCTGTTTATACCGGCTGTCATCACAATGTCATCATAAATACTCACGGCAGCAACTTCCGTGGAGCGTGGATCTATGACTCGGATTTTTTTATCCTTGCTTGTTGTAGCGAACATGGACCCTTCTCGCGACCAGCTGATGGAGAATATCGTATCTGTGTGACAACCGATTACATTCACTGGTTCCGCCATCTCCACGTTCCATATGAAACACTGAAACACAGAGAGAACAAAGTTGAGATGTTGTCCTTCTAAAGCCTTTGAAAGGTTAGGAAACGAAAAAAGATGGCTGCACTTCTTGTATCCACAAAGCCACTGGAACAGTTGCCGAGCCTTGCGCAGAATTTGAAATCGAGACTTAATGATCTAAAGTTGAACATGATGTGAGCATGCTATCCCGATCCTTATAAAACACTTAATACAACACAGATTTGGATGATGAATAATATATATTCCCATCCTTGTTTCTAAGCTTGTTCAGAAAGACTTCTGAAGTCAAACTGAGATATTTCTCTCACCTTGAAGTCGAAGCCGGCGGAGAGGACGATGTTTGATGCTGTTGGATGCCAGTCGATGTACGTGACGCGACGTAGATGTCCGTGCAGATCCACCTGCCATTCTGTCATGTTGTTTGCCAGACCTTCTGGGGGGACCCTCCATACTTTCACCTGGAACAGGTGGAAACAGATCAACTTTGATGAACAATACACACATGCATGTATCAACCCATTTCCTCTGAGTGCAGTACATGTAAACTTCAAAAGTACACTTACAATACATTAATGCTGAATTCTTCTCTATTATCATTAATGAAATCAGCCAATGAAATTGTCAGTAGTAATCTATGCATGGGTAGAAGGTTCAGGGGCTTGGAATAGCGTACATTATGGTCACGGAAGTGACGACCCAAAGTTCCTGGATGATCAAGGGTAGAGTTATGAAGGACCGGAGAGATCAATCTAAGCCTTTTCTACCCATCAGGGGTGCGTTCCACTGACCGATCTTAGCCCTAAGATCAATCGTAAGCCCACCTTCTATCATTGGCTAAGAGCGATCTTAGGGCTAAGTTAGTGGAACGATCCCCATAACCGTAATTCAGGATATAGGTAAGAAAAATCTTCTTTCCAGTGTATGAAGTACAGGTAAGCTTCAAAAGTTTTTAGTTCAAAGTTTACTTTCTCAGTTATAACGGCAAAATTAAAGAAAACCTTTCATTGAGTTACCAGTCCGGAGAAGTCACCAGGTTGGGGCCTTAAGCTTATTTTGCACACTGCTTCTCTTTCAAAGAACCAGCCATTATCTCCTTATGTTTCTATTTCCTCAAAACAAATCAGCTGGAGCCGTACATAAATATGTATTCTTATGTAAGCATATTTTTCCAACTATCTGATTTGCAGGGATGCATCCAGCTTTTCACCAAAGTGGGCAAATATGTATTTCAACATGGGCCAATTTATGTAAAGCATAGACAACTGGAATAAATAAGTGTACCGTATTAAAATTTATGGTTAATAACTATAACATGATGTATGAACATGGCTACTTACATAAGATGAAAGTGACAATTCACAAGTATTCTTTTAGCCGCTTTTGCTGAAACACTGACTATATTTTTGGACAGGTTCGCTTTTGACCGAGTCCCCATAAGTTTGACTAATGCCAGTGACGGCAAGCTCGACAACTTCATTATGCGAAGTACCAGAAGCATTAGAATTATTTTGTTTCGTTCAGTGAACTTGTTTCACAGTCACCTGCTTTGAAAAAATCTGTTATTCTTCTTTTCATGTTGAAATAAAATCGCCAGCAGCTGATCAGTCAACAACGTGTTCTAAACGTGCGATGCTTTCAAAATGGTGTGTTTGGTCGATTGTTCCAAGGTATATGTTTTTGAAAACAAATACGTTTCATTGACAAATTTCAACAATTTTAACGTATCATATCTATCAATTATTAAAGTTAAACCAATGATCGAAATATATTGGTATCTGTCACAAAAGTTGAGCTTGCGTTAATAATAATTCACAAAAGTTTATTAGTTTATGTTTCATGAAACACTGCACACGAACACAGCTTTCCAGGAATTGAGGTCACGTGACGTCTCTTATGCATTCTAAGAAAGCATTCGGAAAAACATTTGGAACCCACCTCTTTGATTATTAATATCGACTCGCTAAACTACGGTTTTCAAAAAGAAATATTACTGTTTAATAAATCATCATATAACAATCATTGACAGAGAGTTTCTGTGTTATATCCAGTGGATGTAAGTAGTGATAAAGTTTATTCGTAGATATTTAATAAACTGTGACAGTTTTTAGTGAGAGATCTGCCACAGAAACTGACCAATCAGATCAGTTTATTAACAAGTTGTCTTGGCAAACTGCTTCCGGGTATCTTCCTCGCTACTTTTGTGTAAACATTACGCGTTTTTAGCTACAGAATTTAGTTGTTGACTGGAGAGTTGTACATCATGTATCTTTTAAAACATGTTTAATGGAAAATTATTTCGCAGGAGTTTCTCAAAGTGCGCCAACTCAACTTTATTTGCGTGAAATTTGGCGTGCATAATTTTAAATTTGCGGGAGTAAGAACAAAAGTGGGAGTATCCCGCAATCCCGCAGCCTGGATGCATGGATTGGTCGAGGGGCGATCACGTGACAGTTAGAGAAATTTTATTGACTTCAGCTGAGTCCTACCAAAAGCCGTATTGACTTGAGTGACGTCAAATGGTGTGACATCATGGTCCTAACTATTCAAACAAAATTACCCTTTTGACTGTATTTTATTGTTTCCCTGTCGTTTCTTTATTGGTAAGTACATAATAAAACAATAATGCACTGGTGATGAGGTCAATACCTGTTTTTATGGACCCGAGAAAACAATATTGACGAAGGACGATAGTATGTTTTTATTTCCTCAAAACAAATCGGGTTGTGCCGTAGATAAATATGTAATGTTAAAACCATAAAATCATTGTGTCAACCAATACACAAAGACAAGTCTCCCTTTCTTCAAATATGAATCGGCACAGACATAGGAGAGCAATACTCACTGTGGCATCGTCCGCCCCCGACGCGATGACGTTGTTGTCAAATGGGTTCCATTTGAGGTCCAGAACTGCGCCTGTATGACCGCTGACCTTCGGGGTGTTGATATCAACTCGCCCACACTGAAATTGAGAATATAGAAGGATACTAAACAACCTTCCATGTAATACCATATTTTTATCATCCAAAACTGTGTTCAACAGGAGATATCGCTTGTGTGAGATCAAGCAATATCTCCTAGGACACATTGTTTTGGCAGTAGATTTTGCACAATGCCCTGTCACTGTCAACTACATGACATCACAATGCTTTTACATCATCGAGTAATCCCAGCAAACATGACTATACTGGGCCAGTACTGGCTTGGTACTGGCTGGTAAAGTTGATAAAGGCATACTGGCAAACGGTAAGGAACCAGTACTGGCCCAGAACCGTTTTAACTGAATTGGCCCAGTTAAGGTAAAATTGTACTGGCCCAGTGCTGGCAATACGGTACTGAAGTACGGTACTGGCCCTGTACTGGGCCAGTTAAGGCATATAATTTCCTGTCTAAATGCATTATGGGATATTTTTAAAGAGCCAGTACTGGGTCAGAACAGGGCCGGTACAGGCCCAGTACAGATTATATTAGGTTTATATACTGGCCCGGTACTGACCCAGTACTGGCCCAATTCAGGTATGACACTTCCTGTTGGGGAATTATGGGTAGTATTTCAAATTGTCGTCTGCTTTAGAGAGACAAGAGGAGAAGGCAACGATTTGGTATCCTTTCAATGTAAGTTCAATTCATGAGTTAACTTTAGTTGTATTTATATAACTTTGATACATTCTATATTACTATCTATCTCTGGTGTGTTTTACATTAACAATTGCTGCTGTATGCATGTATTAATATCATTAGGAAATGTAAGTATGAACATAATCACAAGTTGATTTTTTATCATTGTCTTTGTACATTGGCCTACTTGTTAAAAATACATTCTGGCTTGTTTTCAGTAACATGTATTTGACTTCATATTTGACAATATTGACATTATGAAAAAAAATACAAACAATTATTATAAATATTATAATTAATTATTATGAAAATACACATTCAAAATAAAAGAAAAAGATGGAAGATTACAAACTGATATGATTAATATTGTTAATATTGTTAAGTAACAATTTAGAAAATGACAGAGAAAATAGCTAAATCAACCTTCAATTATCAGTTAATTTGGATATTGAACATTTACAGTATACACAATATATTTAATGTACTGGAACGGTAAAGGCTAACCTGAATTGGGCCAGTACAGGGAGTGGTATCGTTTTAGTAATGGCGTGATACTGGCCCAGTACTGGCCCAGTACCGTTTGCCAGTACTGGCCCAGTACCACGCCAGTGTGCAAGTTGGTACAGGGCCAGTACCGGATGCCTGAATCGGGCCAGTACCGGATGCCTGTATCAGCCACTACTGGCCCAGTACTGGCCCAGTACGGTCATGTTTGCTGGGATGACATCACAGTGCTATGACATCATAAACATGATGACATCACAATGCAGGCAGTCAGCTGGCAGAGCTGAGCTGTGCTCAGAGATGCACTCTTTTTCATTGAAAAGTAATGACGAATGATTTTGAATGATAAATAGAATATCACCCTCTGCAAGCCTTGGATATTTGTTACTTTTTATCAACTCATGTTGAAATATTTGATATCAGAAGACACTTGGGTGAGATTCTCTATATATTGACTGAGTTAATCATTTGGTATCAAACAAATTTAAAAGCGCTGTAGCACATTTCAGTAAGAATAGCATGCTACAGCACATTTGATAAACATGGTATTCAATAGAAGGCAGTTTAGTATTCTCTTTTTATTACTCGCCCGTGTAAGATACTGCAGTTTAATATTTATACTGCAATATTAAACTAGTGTAATACCGCCGCGTGTATTACGTCACAATAGGTTGCGATTATGACGTCCCAATTGGAGTAACGTCGTCACAATGGTATCGGACTTGCGGGAATCATAGTTTCAGAGCCATGTCAAGTAATAAACAGAATACTAAACTTCCTACTATTGAATACCATTTTATCAAACTCGTGAATGATTTGGTATCAAACTCGCTTTCGCTCGTTTTATACAAAATACCATTTATCAATTATCGTTTAATAAAAATGAAGCTAGTTTAGTATCCTCTATATCACTCGCTCTAATTATTAATAAGGTTTGTTGCTAGTAAGATTTCCACAATTCGGATACCATTATACTGCTGGTACTTACTTTGTGACATCATTTAAAGGCGCTGTAGCACATTTCAGTAAGAATAGCGTGCTACAGCACATTTGATAAACATTTACTTTGTGACATCAACACTGCAAACGAGTGCGACACGATGAGTGTAGCAGTATTACACTAGATTATATTGACAGATTTG
This sequence comes from Gibbula magus, assembly GCA_936450465.1. Taxonomy (NCBI): domain Eukaryota; kingdom Metazoa; phylum Mollusca; class Gastropoda; order Trochida; family Trochidae; genus Gibbula; species Gibbula magus. The sequence continues at coordinate 45,129,611 of OW388302.1, read as the reverse complement.
ACGTTACACTGCAGTATCTTCCATGAGCGAGTATTGATACAAAATTGTAAGTTATTTTTCACCTCATAAATTTCTCTCTTAAATAATATCCAACGATAATTTAGATTATTTTCAATTATTGTTAGATATGTACAGCACAAATGTGAATTAATTTGGTACAAATAAAGTATTGATAAAATTTCTAAATATTTGTGTATCACTTTATGAATTTTCTGATAAAGCAACAATTCAAAAGAAATGTTTAAATTTTCTTTGAGCTTAAATGTAGAGGCAATCAGGAGGACCTATTCACATTCTGAGGGTAGGAATCAATCGATCGATGGTTTCATCACTTGCACTAACTTTAAAAAGGATCCTTAAAGTTAAAAATGGTCTGTATCAGATATTTTGTTAGAATAGCATTGAAATACAATCTGCTTTGAAGTTAACCAATTATATTTATTGGAGACGACTTTAAAGGGGCAATGGCACGTTTTTTCAGTCAAATAAGTCGATGAAATGTATTTGAATAATGATGTCACCAATAGTAAAACACTCCTCTCTTAAATGACATAAACTATCATTATACAGTAAATGGGAAATTTGACAAAATAAATTTGGTAAAAATCGTGCTACAGCCCCTTTCACTCAACTTACCGTCACAAGAGGTAAAACCACAAAAGCCCCTCCGCCGCTACTTTCCGTTGCCACGGCGATGAATTTGGGGTTGACAGCACAAAAGGTTCCATCATGAGCATTTTTGGTGAGACGAATATTCTCCAGGCACATCTCCTTCCGGAATGGCTTCCCGTAAACATGGCGGAACTTGGAGGTCCGCATTCGGAATGCCTGGTGAGTTAAGAAAACCAACAATAAGTTCCGAATGAAGTCTATGGATATGTCTATTAGCATCAAAACAGATACTCAAAAAACCACAGTCATTTTGTTTTATAAATATGAATCATAATATGATGTCTGGATTTATTTAGTTCAACATTGTGGCTCATCTTTAATTTGTTTTCATAAATATATATAGTTAGCGAGTATTTTATTGGTAGAATGTTTTCAGAAAAGATGTTATTATTTATCTTATGTTAAAATGAAGTTCATTACAAATGTGAAGTATCTTGAAAGTACCACAATGAAATTAATTTGTAATATTGTAAAATTAGGCCAAACAAAACAAAATTCCTTTTAACAGTAAAATAAATTATTTAATTCCAATACCCTGCAAAGTGATAATACAGACGGAGAGAATATAATACAGTGAATGTTAGCATGTACATGACATGCAAATTAATAAAGAACTAATTAAGGTGCAGTAAGTAATTAGACTCCTGAAACATAAACAACAACTATTAATAATATTTTTGCGAAGTTAAACAAATAAGAAAGTTGAAAATATGTAACTACGGTATTTTAGGTGCAGTGATTATTTCAATTATTGAATTAAAGTTTTCATTGTTTCTTTTCAAAACATGACATTGACTTACATAATTTTATAAACACGGAAAAGTATTATCAACGAACCTTTGAGGTTGATTTAAGAACATAAATTTCTGAAAACAAGTTCATATAGAACAAAAACTTTGTCTCAATCCAAAGTCCAATTATTCAAGAATAATTGTAACTAACAATGTGGGTTTTTAAACATATTTGCATGTGTTGAATATACACAATCAATCTTTAAATTTTTAAAATTCACCTTTTTATCTTATTATTCAAAGTGCAATGAATATATTTCCTGAAAACTAGAACACACATTTTTGTTTACATGAATAAGTTATTAAGTACACAACCATAAGAATATCCTACAAAATCCTGCTTCAGTGTTTAACATAGCCTGTCTGCCAACCTGTAACTCAGCTTCCCTACACAAGGGATATCTCACCCCAGTCTCTATCACCGGCACTGGCAGATGTTTATATGCTAGCAAATCAGAGCCTATGCATTTCAGGTGCAGTGCTCCACTATGTTAGCATGGAAAAGTGAAGGAAATGCTGCAAGGCTTAAATCTGCCAGTGATGAAGACTGGCGCGAGTTATGCCTTGCATTGGGAATTTCCTGTAAGCTCCAAATTGACAATCAATTATATTTTAATCTAAATTGACAAAAAATTATTTCATAAAATGCCTATTTATGGGTTACCATTGGAAACAAGATAACCATCATCACATTTTAATTTGACAAAAGATTTAAAGTATGACAACTTCTCATTATCTATTCACATTTTATCGACATGTTCATCACGATCAGTCAATGTCCTTTGAACTTTATTTACAGATGATGTTGAACCTCATATTCTCTCTTCAATATCATATATTTACCCTACATTTACGTGACCTTTCAATGTCATACTTGCCCTACATTACAGATATACCAGTCAAAGTGTTCCCAATAACCCTGACCTCACATTCCAGAGAGTCATAAACGATAAGGTATTGATCATCCATCAACTCTAGTAGTTCACAATATTTGGTGATCTTAAAGAGACGGTACAATCAGGGATTTTTGCAAAAATCCTTTTTTAAAGGTGTAATCATGACTGTACATTGTTGGTCCATATGAAACAACGGCTGCTATTTGGACGATAAATGATATTATAAATTCGCAAATATGGTTCCTTTACTCTACATTCCCTCCACACACAGTTTACTCAAGTCATTTTTTCCCACATAACCTTTGTAACAAGTTGGCCATATTTCATGCTTCTAGCAAAATCCTCTAGCGGTGAAAAATCTTTTTTGCAATTTCCTTTTTTTCCTTTCCAATCAATAATCATCTCACATCTCCAAGATCTCCAGGCTGCTGAAAGAAACGTGCACATAGCACAGGTGAAGGCACTCCGGTCTTCTCTACCATAAGGAAACAGACAGATTGCTCAGTTTGATATAACGTTGGTGATTGCACAACTTACAATGATTGCAACCAATCAGAATTCTCAATGGGAGAGATGTTGAATTTCTAAGAGACAATACAATCGTTAGTCAAGTCCTCATAAACTCTAGTGACATTACAAGGTCATTCATATTAACTGCTTTACCACTTATCAGTGTAGACAATAATGGCACCTGAATCTACCTCTTAGCTTACAAGATTCCCTAACGATTGACGTATATGTCCTCAACCGTAAATTCTTGATGGTCCTAAAATGACTAAGAACATGTCCTTAAGGACCAAGAACATGTACCAGCCATGAACCCAATTGTCATATTGTTTTGAAATACCTATCAGGGTTCCATTTGTAACCCCCATTCCTTATTTTTTTTTTTTTTTTTTTTTTTACTATAATCAGCAACATGTATATGCATGATTAATGTTTTATTCTTAGCAATATTAAACATTATTATCTTCAAAGTTTGCTACTATAAATTTAGTGTACAATCAAGTGATCTCTACAGCCGCATACCTCAGAGACATAAATAAGGAGGACTCCTTCATCAATCATTTCTCAGCACAATCACTCCACATAGCTTGTCGATTAACATCTACTATATCTAACATCTACTATATCGGATATTTTAAGTCTATTACGTATGTTTGTTACACAGCAATGTATGGCTCTCTCTGCATTTGTTTTTATAATTATTTTTACTGGCAAAAACAAATATCATATCCATATGATTCTGTCATAATTTGAATATACAGATGATTCCTATAGTATGGTCCACATATAATCTTGACCACGAAATCATTAATCATATACCTTCATCACTTTAAAGGAACTAGCAATGAGGATCCTTTTTGCTTGTTTGTGCTCTTTTTTTAAGTGATCCCAAAGGAATAGAATCGTTAATAAAGAAATTATTACTTTTTCGAAACTTCTGCATATTTGTGTATAACCTTTGCTCTCGCTCGGGCAACAAAAAAATTCACACTCGTGTTGTAAACATAGTATGACAATTAACACTCATATAATATCCTCAATACATCCTGTAGTTGACAGACAATGGCACAGACCTCTCAGCCATATACATCTCAATTGGTCTACTATGTCAAACACTTAATGCTTGAATTTGAAAACTGCCGAGTTGACGATTGTTGACAAAAATCATTGACCTCCATTTGAAAAGTTCCAAGTCAATTTAGACATTTCGTATTGAGTGTACATGATGATATGTCTTGTGAATTTATCATTTAAATAATTGCATTTATGAAATTTAGTACCGTAGTATGGGTCAATTTCAAATTACCTTTCAAAGTGCACTGCAAGTGTACATAAACGAATAGAACAAATTATACCAATAGATGTAAATTTTTTAAATACGAATAGACATAGATTTCAATTTTTTAAATACGAATAGACATAGATTTCAATTTTTTAAATACGAATAGACATAGATTTCATTTTTTTAAATACGAATAGACATAGATTTCATTTTTTTAAATACGAATAGACATCGATTTCAATTTTTTAAATACGAATAGACATAGATTTCAATTTTTTAAATTGATTTTAGCATAAATATTATCACGATTGTTTGCAAAAGAATTTAGCCTTCTGAAAGAAGAATTCAAAGAAAAGGTTTCCTAGAGCTTTTAGTGCATGGCATAGAGTTTTCAAACTATAAAAACATAAGTCTAACAGCTATCTTCATAAAATCTGCAGTTAGCCGGAACATCCTTTTGAATACAATATAATTCTTTTCTTTATTGGCATATTTCTAATATTGAATACATAGACAAAAGTCAATAATCAAAAGACGAGAAATCCTCAAATAACAATAAAAAAAAAACTAACTTATTACCTAAGAGGGCAATCATATCGGGGTTCATATTTTTCATACGATGCCCTAGGGCAAAATATCATTTCGTCATGGTGACGTGACGTCATAAACAATGCTATGACGTCACGCTTCGTCTATGACGTTGCATTCTAAATGCGCGACGGCGGGTCGCCTGCCTATGGTTGAAAGGGTATATTAGCGTGTTTTCATTAATTTCAAGACTTCAGTATTAAACAGAACATTATATTCGTGTCTAGTCCATACTATATTTACGACAGTCGTGCCTGAATATCAGTATTTCCCTCACGTACTAATATTCAGGCACTCGTGTCGTAAACATAGTATGCCACAGGCACTCATATAATATCCTCTCTATAAAAAGTTTGTTTGATCTGTTCAATGTCTGTCTAGAAGTTGGTGTAATGGAAGTGAATATGACAACAGGAAACCATGCTGTTCAACTCGGAAGTCGATCATCCATAAAATATCCTTGTCTTTTTCCATCAACTTGTTGCAACATTTCTTCTAAAAAAAAACCCAAAAAGATGGCAGCAACAAGCCCTGATCACGAACAGAAACAAATACAATTTAACTATCGAACAAGTTTGCTAATCCGTGCAACCAAACAATTAACAATCCACAGCTGTCAATCTATACACATCAAAACGGAGAAAAATACACAAATAAAGTGTGTAAAATTGAAAACAATTTGCGAAATCGCTGCAATGTACAAACCTTATTGAATCACACATGAACCCGAAATTGTTGGAGGTTTTCAATGGCGGATTAAAGGGATTATGGGATGACCCATCTGTTGGCCAATCAAATGCTCCTAATCCATGTAAACAATAAACACCTGAATTGGAAGCGTAAACATCTCTTCTTGTGCTGCGGGATTTATCTTCGAGCTTTGCAACCGATTAAAAATGTTTTCAAAGAAATAAATGAAATTACGAAAAAGTGTTGAACAAAATTGTTTGTCAGCAGATTACCACGGAGGTGATTATCTCTGAGATTGTTGAGGGATTGAGATGGTTTAGAGAAACATGAAATGACATAAAAAGGTGTGAAGAAGGTCCCAAATTTGAGCTTGGTAAATTTGTCAGTCATACTACAGAATATTCAACAATGTTTTCAATTTCTTGGGGTTTTTTTCACTTTCAAACGATATTTTAAAAACAAATGTTTTCCCAATATTTTAAAGATCAAATTGATCAAGTTTCTGTTTATAATCCATGAGTAACTATGTCAGCAATTTCGGCAACGCAGCAAGAGACAAACTGCAAATATCCAATCGAATGCTGCCATGTTAATATCATCATAATTTGTTGCACAAATATTAGTGTTTTTCCCCTGTCAGGCAATATTGCTCATCCCCTACATTGACACAAATTCTCAATGTTGACACAACGAAACCTGGGTTGTTGACCAGCGACATTGTTACAGAAAAACGACCTTCCAGATATTGTCCATCTTTAAACTAGGCTGGACTTGCTACAGTCTCCTGTAGTCATAATATTGAAAAAAATGACGAGGGTGGTAGAACTTTTATTTTTATTTTTGTTGGAAAAAAATTATGAAAGTACATTTAATTTACCGAAATATAGCCTAGAAAATGATAGACAAAACGATGGAGTGAGTGAGTGAATTTGTGTTTAACGCCGCTTTCAAGAGTATTTCACTTATATCACGGCTGCTACCCCAGTGAAAAAGAAACCGGGATTCCAGCGGGATCCCAGTGTATCCCGGTGGAATCCCGGTTTTCAGACCGGGATATACTGGGAATAGGTGGGATGACCGGGATTAGTTTTCAAAAACCGGGATCCCGGTTCAATCGGGAAAATATGACATTGAAATCCCGGATCAGACTGGAATTTATACTGAAATCCCGGATCAAACCGGGAATTTAATTTTTCAAACCCCTTAACAAACCGAGATTTCACTTAGAAAATTAATATTTTAAAAAGTACCTAAATTAGGATTACTATGTTATGCACAAATGGAAATCACAAACAATCTCCGGATTCTAATAAATCCCCATTCCAACAAAGTAAAACAACCATAAATTAAAAATTTACCATAAATATTGGTTCTTAACTTTTCATCTCCCAAAACTTATGTTTACATAGAGATAAATGAATATGGGTATGTGTACTCAATGTCTCTAGTTGGCACAGACTCATCCTACTATATCCTTTTTTCTTCAAAGATCTAAAAAAAAAGTGTGGAAAGTTGAAAAAAAAAGCAAAGAATTTGTGCCGATTAGTGCAAAGGCAATATAAATGTATGCCTTATGATATTGAAATATAATTCTTTTATATATATTTAAAATAAAATTGTTTCCTTTTCTACAGGCAATGTGGATTTTTTGTTTTACTATAACACTTAAACAAATATCGTTTAATGGATTATTATTTAGCACTACCATCAAAACTTGCTAAAAATACTTTCCTTTAAATGTGCATTTTATGTAAATATTTCAATTTAATTATATAGTTTCATTTGACAAGGCAATTTAAATTTGTTCTATTTCCTAATGATATTTATAAGTTTTAAGGGATTTTATGGGTGCTTCTTCCACTCTTAAACTCAAAGCATTGCATGCAACATTTTATCAGCTAATATGATGCTCAGTTTTCAGTGCAAGGAGCTCTAGCTCCAAGCTCTTTGCAGCGTTCATTGCACCCTTTTGGGTTTACTTAAGCTACAGTGATGTTGGGAGTTTTGTAGAATAGCAGACGCCAAAAGGTGGGAACCAAAACAATAATGAAGTAGATCTTAGCAATGTAATTTCTTGTCAAAAACATCATGTCTAGAGCCAGAGAGGCTCCACCCTCAGGTATAGTAATGCTTAAACTCTTATTTGATCTTCTTATCAGCCCATGTTGTCTGTTTTAATGTGTAAAGTACTGGACAAGTGTTAGTTCATGCATAAAATAATGTAAACTCTACTATCATGTTGAGTAAGTTTCCCTGACATTGTGTCACTTAGTAAGAGTTTATTTGAGTTATATTTCAGTATTTTCCAGTTGCAAGTAGCATATATTCAAGTAAAATTCATGTCTGCTACTCATATTTTCCCGTTTGAATCAAATTACTTGTGTCATGATCACTGGTCAAACAATCTCAGAGTAAGTAATTCTTAGCAGAGTAACCAAGTGTAAAATAATTAATTAGTTTGCTGATAGTGTTTACTCTGTATAATGATTTGTAACTACATACTATTGAATTAATAACAGAACAGTAACTGTTAACAAAGTGTGTGTTTCTGTTTGTTGCAGAACATGACTGTTTCCCGCCTTTTCCTCCCGGCGGGATCCCGACAAATCCCGCTTATTCTGCCAGCGGGATTCCACCGGAATCCCGCTGGGATCCCGACAAATCCCGCTTTTTTCTCCGGGCGGGATCCCGCTGGAATCCTGACAAATCCCGCTTTTTTATCCTGGCGGGATCCCAGCGGAATCCCGCTGGGATCCCGACAAATCCCGCTTTTTTATCCCGGCGGGATCCCACCGGAATCCCACCGGAATCCCACCGGGATCCCGATAAATCCCGCTTTTTTTCTCCCGGCGGGATCCCACCGGAATCCCACTGGGATTCCCGGTAACTTTTTCATTGGGGTAGTATTATGGCAGGGAGAAAGCCCTCATCGCCATGTGGTTATGCATTGCGCTGAAACCTGCGAGCATCGGCTGGAACTAACGAACCATGGGTGGCACTACGCTGAAATTCAGTGTAGCATTGCACCCAAACCTTACTGCGTGTAGAACAGTTCTCTACTGCAGACAAAGTTGCCGTGCCCCTGGCAGGATTTGAACCCCGGACCTCTTGATCCGAAGCCAAACGCGCTAACCACTGCACTATCCCGCCCCCCATCAAGACGGAATCCACTGCATAAATCCATTATCATCCCTAAATAATCACAGGATCCTGACCATTCTGATCTTCATGCTTCGAGATTAAAAACCTTTCAACTATCACGATCAAGGCAGTTGTATAGAAAATATTGAAAAGATATACTTTCAACACTTACTTTCACCACACGAGCATCCATTTCGAAGGGTGTGACACAAAACTGAAACTAATATTCATTCTGTTCTACCGGATGCATGGCTATGCATTGTTTTACCCTGCAATAATACCTTACAAGGAAATGATTTTCTTCCTTCTGCCATCATTATGAATCTGACTTACTCAACTAAGTGACTATACGTGTCTTTATAGAAGCTTCCAGACATGCTGATGAAGTACTCATTGCTGTAAATACGTCAATAATGGAATCATGTTATGTTCAAATTTTGTAATACTTCTGAATCAAATATTGACAAAACCATTTATATGGAAATTTACAGGAAAGTCAACTGGCAAATCTCAAGAATAATCCATATTGGCCATTGGCTAAAGAAAGACTATTCTGTGATATTCTGAGAGCCGCAAGGTAGATAAAACAGTAAGACGTATCTTTCCATTAGACATGTCACAGAGCCTCAGGCTATTGATAGCAATCTGGTAACATCTTTTGAACAAGGTAGTCGCACACATCTTCAATTCAAATAAAATGAATCATAAGTTGTGGTGTTAGACATCAGTCACGGAAGAAGCAATCTTCAAACATTCTTAGGGTTTTATCATTTCCAACTCACAACTTCTCAGCATAAAACGTTCTGCTTCGCGGATTCCTAAAAATCCAGAAGATTCACACTTACTAACTCCATACATTCAAGTACATACATACACCTAAGTATACGTATCACTTGACAGGTGCAATATGTCATCCACAAGATTTTTTACCCAGTTTTACAAAATCCAAAGCAGATACTTTCAGGAGAAACAAAATAACTGTTGTAAGGAATTTCCTTCCATATTTTTGCAAAATTTACCAACAAACTATTTATTCGGTTGCCTACTTTGCTTAGCTTAAATCTTACAGACATTTTTCTATTTACATTAGTAGACCCTCCTGCTTCAGATTTTTCACTCAAAATTCTGTAAACAAAGTAATTAATTTTGTCTGGCCTGGAAGAAAACACAGAAGATGAAAACAAGCAAGGTCCATATAATCTGAAAGCTTTATCCTCTCCATCAACTAGTCCAACCGTTTTCTCTTCGCGACAAGAGACAGCTGAAAAGACATCTTAAAAAATGATTCTCCGTCTCATCTATCGGTCATAAAAATCTAAATAGTTTGCGAAATTTGTAAACATAACTTCATGTTTAACAGAAGAAACTGGCAAATTCTTGTCACTTCCAACTGCTTCTATCTCAGCATGAAACGTTACGCTCCACTTGTTCTCAATGTCGGCATACAGCATGCAGCGATACAATAACAAAACAGATCTGAATAAACCCTCACACAGCTCTTATCTAACATCAATCCAAACCATAACACTAGCCATCTGCCTAGAATGGAATCCACTTGCATCTCTATCTGATATGATGAAATACATCCCTACCTTACAGTGCAGCTAGTTCCAAAATGTCGTCGACGCTTATAAATATCTTTCTCTTTCACGTAAGACAAGTCTTGCATGATGTACGCCCCAGTTTATCCTCTCACCCGTCTTGCCCTGAGCTATTCAATAATGCCACTTTATTTGTTCAAACCATCTGTTATAGTCAAGCAGGTAACTGTACGCTATGAAGAAAATGATGGGTTGCTGTGACAGCAGACTCATTGAAGGTGTTCAGCCGGGAGCATGTCTACCTCCTTGCTTTTTTATTGACGGGGGAGATATCACTCATATTGCACAGTTGGTGGGATATAGTAAAGAAAGGATATTTCTCTCAATATCTATATTACTTATATCACACAGTTGGTGGGGGGAAAAGAGGAAGAATTGGATATCATTGAGGGTGTTCAGCCAGGAGCATGTCTACCTCCTTGCTTTTTTATTGACGGGGGAGATATCACTCATATTGCACAGTTGGTGGGATATAGTAAAGAAAGGATATTTCTCTCAATATCTATATTACTTATATCACACAGTTGGTGGGGGGAAAAGAGGAAGAATTGGATATCATTGAGGGTGTTCAGCCAGGAGCATGTCTACCTCCTTGCTTTTTTATTGACGGGGGAGATATCACTCATATTGCACAGTTGGTGGGATAAAGTGGAGAAAGGATACCAATTCTCTCCTCTTCTGTGTTGTCTATATTGCCCTGTTGGAAGGATATAGAGGAAGAAAGGCTATTTCTCTCCATAGCTATATTACTTATATCGCACAGTTGGTGGGAAAAAGAGGACGAATTGGATATCATTCATATTACATAGATGGTTTGAAATAGCAAAGGGACGATGAAAAGATTGAAAATTGATGAGGTAGCATTATTATTATTGAAAGAATAACGTATCATTGAAGAATATTTCACTCACACTGATACTGAATAGCTAATAGCTAGAAACCAGTCGATATACCTTCAGTAACATGATGATTGGACTGATTAAAGCTTTATAACGCTTTAGGATCTAAGCTTTTGTGTTGGCAGTTTATTTTGCTGCATCTGTGACGTCATTATTATTTGTAACCAAAGCTAAGCCACCCTAAACAACCATCATAATAATAACTTTGTAATATTTAATTTAAATGAAAATTTTGACTAGTGTGAAGTCGCCATTGTCAAATAAAGAAGTTGATCATCCATAAATATCCTTGTCTTTCCATTACACCAACTCCTAGAATGCCTCTCAAACAGTTTATGATGAAATACTTGGTTGCATGAAACAACTTTGACATTTTATCACAATTCTAAGAGATTTGACACTCTAGCTGCAGAACTGATCAGTGCCAAACCATTCTTAGAGGGCAATCTACAGGAATCCCATCTTGTTGAACACCAAAGTTAAACACAAGATTAGCCACTGGTTAAAAGGTAAACTATCTTTGAACATTCCCGAATCAGTGAGTGAAGGTATAGAAGAGACAAACTCAAAAGTTTATTTCAAGCAAAGGTTGTTCAGAAAGAAATCTTTTGAAATGTGAAAAATCAAAAACGCATTTCAAATCACAAGTTTACTGCTATATCTTGAAAAGAACTTGAAGCAACTGGAGTATAACAGGTGAAGCTTCAATAAAACTGGATTTATAACCACCTGAAACAAAACCCGTCTATGACTCACGTCTCTACCACTCCTTTTCTTGCAGATCAATCATGAAATTAACAAAAAGCAAACAGACGATGAGATTTTGACAAGTTAATCGACAAGAAAACCAACACTGAATAAAGGTGCGCATATCCTGTTTTACCTGTCTGGTTAAACGAGAAAATATCGACCAGCTATAACCTACGTTTCAATAAACACCAGCATGTTATTCCTGCACAGTTGCAACCTATGAATCTACTTTAACCCTCATGGCGCCATGACACATTAAGTGGTCTCGTGTCACACTCTGTTATTATTTTCTTTCTGCTGATACATATTTAACCCTGCATATCTGAATAGATGAGTGACCAATTTCAGAAGTCCCGGTTCATCATAATGCAGGATTAGCCACTAGCTAAACATTGACTATTAAAGAATAATATTTGGACTACCAGATAAATGCTCAGTTTACACTCAGGAGTTGAAATTAATTAGAAAACATTCTGAGATGGTGATCTATAGGAATTACAACTCTTAAACATTAATAAATAAATAAATAAATAATCCAAGAATGGCCAGTGGTAAAAGAACGGCAATCGAGAATACAACAGGACCTGCTGGCGAAGGGTTAAGGTAAACAACGATACTTTTTCTGCTTAATATAACGAAGTAGCTTGAAATAGGGTTGATTCTGTACATGCTGTAATGCATTTATGGTACAATTTGACATTCATAAAATGATAATTTCTGCAAGTCCAACCAATTAAACATATCATAATAAAGTCCGAAAACCAGATGTTTTATACCAAACGGCCGTGGCAATACATTAATGAAAAATATCAAAAGAGTAATAGATGAGGCTCGGGTAATGTGAGGGTTAAAGAAAGAAATTCAGCGCATAACCATTGGGTGAATGATGCTGACCGTGGCAGGATAGCGGTTACGGTAAAAGAGAATACAGGTTCTGAGATTGCCTTCTGTAAAACATGTTATTTCTGCACAGTTGGGACCGATGGATATGCTCTAATGGTTTCTAAATAGCTAACAGAAGAGCAGGCAAATCGATCCAATTGTTTCATTGTGTATCGCACGTCATGCTTCGGCATTGATTTTAAGAAATCCAGACAAAAAGACTCTTATTCCGTGTCACGTTCCTCTCTGTAACTGAATCGGTTCTGTTTGTCTTGTGCCTTTCAGATCAATAAATATTGTAACCTGCAAATTTAATTATATCTCTTCATTGCGGGCAAAAAAGTGTATGTTGGAAATTCATTTTGTGCAATTTGCAACTGGCAGCCACAATTCAACGCCTATCAAACTGTTGTTCCGTCCTTCTACATTATGTTGATCGAGTGTTAAGCAAAGAAGCAACAACTCAAACAACTTTTGGTGTGACAATATCAGGAATCGAACCCAACCCTCCAGGTGATGAGCGGACACCATACCAACTGAGCTACATCCCCGGTTCTCTGGTTCCATGTGAAGTATATAAGGTAAGGGGAGATAACTGTGGGGTACTCCACAGTAGTTCATATTGCAGGGAGAAAGCTCGGAAATACCCCTGTGGAACAACATTGCCGTAAAACCTGCGAGTTCAGGGTGGATCATGAGAACCATAGTACAATATGTAACCTTGCACCCAAACCTTGCTTCAGGGAAAACAGTTCTCTTAACAGGCACCGTAGCTGGATTTGAACCACAGACCATATCAGTAATAAACTGGAGTAGGCACGAAGGATTCGAACCACAGACCATATCAGTAATAAACCGGAGTAGGCACAAAGGATTACACTGGTACATTTCAGTAATAAACTGGAGTAGGCACAAAGGATTACACTGGTACATATCAGTAATAAACTGGAGTAGGCACGAAGGATTACACTGGTACATATCAGTAATAAACTGGAGTAGGCACGAAGGATTACACTGGTACATATCAGTAATAAACTGGAGTAGGCACGAAGGATTACACTGGTACATATCAGTAATAAACAGGAGTAGGCACGAAGGATTCGAACCACAGACCATATCAGTAATAAACCGGAGTAGGCACGAAGGATTACACTGGTACATATCAGTAATAAACTGGAGTAGGCATGAAGGATTACACTGGTACATATCAGTAATAAACTGGAGTAGGCACGAAGGATTCGAACCACAGACCATATCAGTAATAAACTGGAGTAGGCACGAGGATTACACTGGTACATATCAGTAATAAACTGGAGTAGGCACGAAGGATTACACTGGTACATATCAGTAATAAACTGGAGTAGGCACGAAGGATTACACTGGTACATATCAGTAATAAACTGGAGTAGGCACGAAGGATTCGAACCACAGACCATATCAGTAATAAACCGGAGTAGGCATGAAGGATTACACTGGTACATATCAGTAATAAACTGGAGTAGGCACGAAGGATTACACTGGTACATATCAGTAATAAACTGGAGTAGGCACGAAGGATTACACTGGTACATATCAGTAATAAACTGGAGTAGGCACGAAGGATTACACTGGTACATATCAGTAATAAACTGGAGTAGGCACGAAGGATTACACTGGTACATATCAGTAATAAACTGGAGTAGGCACGAAGGATTACACTGGTACATATCAGTAATAAACAGGAGTAGGCACGAAGGATTCGAACCACAGACCATATCAGTAATAAACCGGAGTAGGCACGAAGGATTACACTGGTACATATCAGTAATAAACTGGAGTAGGCACGAAGGATTACACTGGTACATATCAGTAATAAACTGGAGTAGGCACGAAGGATTACACTGGTACATATCAGTAATAAACTGGAGTAGGCACGAAGGATTCGAACCACAGACCATATCAGTAATAAACCGGAGTAGGCACGAGGATTACACTGGTACATATCAGTAATAAACTGGAGTAGGCACGAAGGATTACACTGGTACATATCAGTAATAAACTGGTGTAGGCACGAAGGATTACACTGGTACATATCAGTAATAAACTGGAGTAGGCACGAAGGATTACACTGGTACATATCAGTAATAAACTGGAGTAGGCACGAAGGATTACACTGGTACATATCAGTAATAAACTGGAGTAGACACGAAGGATTCGAACCACAGACCATATCAGTAATAAACCGGAGTAGGCACGAAGGATTACACTGGTACATATCAGTAATATAGTTGAATATTTGATAAGTTATCTTAAACATTCCATATCTATAAGATCAGACAATTTCTCTATCATTCAAGTGAAAGAAGATAACATCAACATTATATTGAAGATCACACTATCTGTATTAGTAGAAACGGCCATTTTCTCACTTTCTACGTGGCATGTACTTCTAACATATCATATACATCAATTGTAACAATTTTAACATCATGACATAGTATGCAATTGTGCTTTGATATGATATCTTGTAAGAAAATTATGAACTGAATTGTCAACAGACAAAGAGTGGTGATGTATATAATAAAAGTTGCAATAAATGTGTAACCATGGTGATCATGCAAAATATATCTTGTGATGCTTTTGAGTATGTATTTGTTAGTAGTTAAAAAATAAAATCTGACTATATTGTTATGTATTAAGTGAAAAGATACAAAGTACAATTTTATTTTTTAAATTTCTAAATTGTTATGATAAATGTTGTATTATCCTGCCAATAATGTAACGTGTAAAATGTTAGAGAACATGGAATTAGACTTCTTGAATTCTTCATTGAATTATTCCTAATCAGTTTAAAAGTGTTTTCAATAAATGATACCATAATTTAACACTGAATATGTAAACTAAAGAATGAAATCAAAATCTGCCAACATGTCTCACAGGCAAAAGATTAAATTAGACAGAAAAATATCACATATGTTCTTGGTGTAAAGTTCATAAACATAACATGTATATTTTTTAACAGAAATAATGCAATTTAGCATAAAATAAAAAATATGAAAATTAATAAATCAATTTAAGTAATATTTATTCTTAATATAGATGAGATTTCATGAAATACTAATCACACTAATTCTAATCTTTATTTTAAATTTCCTTTATTGTCATATAATCCAATTAAAAGACGGAAAGAATCCCAAAGCCACTCCGAAATGTAAGATGTGAAACCAGTTTGCAAAATAATGTTGATAAATATTTAAAACATTTTGAAATAAATACTGAATAAGAGAATCGACATGCAGATAGTTTCATTTATTTACAACATACAGTCAGACCCCGTTTATCCGCATGATTCTGTTACAGTTGAAAATCATCTTGAAAGTAACTTGTGCCTTTAAGCGAATCATGAAATGCATAGAGACAATTTGAAATACTTTGTGCGGATGGCCCGGTTTCCGATATGAGGGGTCTGGAACAACAAGGTCTGACTGTGCTAGCATTAATTCAGATTTCACTATTCTGTTAGCTACGAACAACAAAATGTATCCAAGGCTGACGTTACTCAAATAATTTGCAACAATTTATGTTAATTAAAAGTAACATGCTAACGAATTTGATTCTGATGAATTACACTTTTACATTTTTTTAAAACATCTTCAACAACATTCTAATCATGTATTATAAACAGTCATCAACAACATGCCAACGAAAACAGCATGAAAAGTTGAAGCAATTGTTCAGCAACAATACATGCAACACTAAGGGAAGAACTCTGCAATTCTCATGACAAACTTAAATAAATTGAAATTATATGTTACAATGGCAACAAGCTTGTTTAGTTTTGATATATACCAAGAGATCCAAGAGATCCAACGTCTTGTTTGATTTGGTTTGAGTTGTGAATTTTACATTCAATAAATTAACTTTAAACAAATCTTGAAGAAATAAAAGTGTTGTGTTTTTTTTGACAAAAGTAAATTAAGAATTTCTGTTACTTTGTTCTCTTTTTAATTAAAGAAATGCTATTTGCTGAATAAAAGATTTTCTTCAACTTCAATTCAATGAAATATTAAAAAATTCCAATTTGGATTTGGACAAATTAATTGATACCTTATATTTTTCAATGTGAAAAGTTTCAAAGAATAGATTAGAACCTGTTTTAGGAAGACAACTTCCAAATGAAGCATTCATAAAATCACAGACCTACTGAACTTTGTTAATGGAAGCCTAGCACACACACATATATCGCTCAAAACTTGCAACAAATATCATCAAAAAGGTTTAAAATTTCACAAAATATAAACTTCAAAGAAATCTTTAAGAAGTTTATCAATACGACCAACATAACATACTTTAAAATTTCACAAAATGTAAACTTCAAACAATCTATAATAAGTATATCAATACAGCAAACATAACATACTTTAAACTTTCACAAACACAAACGAAAACAAATAGCAAGGTACAATGAGCGCAAAAGGAACATCCAAATCAAACAAGGCTTAATGTTAAGTGAACGAAATACTAAATTCAGCCATGCTTTGGTGTACCTCCATTTTGTCTTGTGACACTCTCTTATTCAGGAGGGGCAAGTGTTTTTGTAATTTTGTTTACGTAAAGCTTGTTTAAACAGGCAGCTGAAAGAAAAGAACAAAAGATATCTTCAGAGTGATAAAATAATGGTAGACGTGAATAGGGATCTATGTTGTTGCTGTTCCTTACATGAAATTTGAGAGATATAAATAAAAATTTGATTTGTCAAAACACAAGCAAACTAGTGCATATTTTAATGTACAAAAGCTACTCCAACTAGTCAGATGCATCTAAACCATCATATTGTCTTCAAATTTCGACATGATTTTTATATATTTTTACATATTTTTTTATTTTGGGTTTTTACTTTTTTACTAATCTGGACAAATTACATTATGGATAGAAATGCATGAATGAATAAGGATTTGTAATTGTGTTTTAGTTTCTGATGAATGCATTAGCCTTTTGTTTTCAAGTAATTCAAAATAAGCAGTTTGAATTTTTTCAAAGTTATCAAAAGGATGTGTTTTGTGAAATATTCCCAAAGGCACTGTCTCAAACATTGCACATGAGAAATAATAAATCTTCATAAAGCTTATATACCCAAATAGTGCAGAGGTAGTTGTAATTTGGTTTAATTTCAAAACCTTTTTCAAAGTCAACTGAATTGAGAGAAAACAGTGGAGGATACTAAGAACTAATTTCTGTCATTTATTTACAAATTTTCTACTTAATGTGATGCATTTGGTTTTGTATCAAACAGATGTGCAAATTATGAAAAATCATCCAAATTAAATGATGTGTCGAAAGTGTGTGACAAATACAAGGAAGGAATATGTGATAAACACATCCAAATGAAATGAAAACTTTCAAAAGTTGACTGAAAAATACTGAAACCAAGAAAATAATTAGTTTGCATAAATTCACAAAAAAAACAACAATTTTACACGAATCTAAAGGCAGTTGGTTTACAGATGTTGAAGTATTTTTTAAAAAAATTGTTAAGACAATTATAAAATAATTTTCCTGAAAATGAATTTAAAATCGCAATCATAGTCTGTGAAAGATGTTTTCTCCGTAAAAACTGACTCTCAAATTTCAAAGGAAATGGAAAACATTTTTTTAGAATGAAATTGATGCAAAGGAAATGAAGTAGTATTCCATCCTCATTTAACCTCCTCTAAACCAACTGCTAAAGAACTGAGCAATCATACATAATTGAAGAAAATCTATTTTCTAGATGAAAAGGCTAAAATGGAGAAATAGGTTTAACCCCTTAACAGCAAGAACTATTTTGTTTATCAAGTCTAGTTCAAGATTTATCTCCTGAAATTGTTTTCCTTATATTATTGTGATCGTAATTTATTAACTAGTTAAGTGTACAAATATATATTCTCAGGATTTTGTATTTAATGTTCAGGTATATTCGGTAGGACCATGCAGGCCTCCCGACTGAGACTCTTGAATCATTTCCATAAATTATTGTGATCATAACACATTAACTAAATAAGTGTACATATGTATATATTATAAGGAGTTTCAAAGATATTCTACAATTTCAAAAACTTTAACATGATATCATGAATACAGGAAATACAAAGTTCATATGTAAAGTATATATGGTGCTCGATAATTACATTTTTTATTTAAAACATTCTTGACTGTTAAAGGGTTAAAAAAAAGTATCTTAAAATGAAAAAAAAATCAAATAAGTTGTCTTACCGGCATTTTGAAGCTGGAAAAGCTTACGGCAGGATGTAGAGAAAATCTGGTTTACATTCCACCTGCAAAGATACAAAATTAAATTTGAAATTATATGAAGACAAGAAATTAATTGTGTTTAAGGAATATCATGATCTATTAAAGATTCGGTAACTGATAAGTAAACAATGGGAAGAGTTTCCAGCTGAGTGAGCAGGCTTTCCAAGCCACAACAAGTTGTAAATAAATTTAGAAGAAGGGCTTTAAATATCTCGTCAGTGTCAACAAGTCATCGACTTACTTCAGCTCAAAATGAAAGCAAAAATTTTAGTGAAATTGTTTTAAGAGGCAAGTCATACAGCTGAGGTGATGTGCACGAGTCAAAGGTAAAATTATATAAATCAGGGACCTCAGATGTACAGAATTTGTAACCCCTGAATGAGCGCCCCAGAATTATTAGATTCTAGAAGATTGAAAGTTAACCCTTTTATAATAGAGAAACCAGAACGATCATACATTTTCTGGCCTCTGTGTAAACCACTGCAACCATATCCAATCCAACTACTGCATTATCCTACCATATCATTGTGACTTGGGTTACATGTGCATCTATCTTTGTGACTTGTGTTGAATGTATCTGTCATTTTGACTTGGGTTGAATGTATCTATCATTGTGACTTGGGTTGAATGTATCTATCATTGTGACTTGGGTTGAATGTATCTATCATTGTGACTTGGGTTGAACTTATCTCTCTTTGAAAGAAGGTTTACAATCAAATATGAAATCCGCAAGAGCAAACATTCTGCCAAAGAAAAAGCTATTTTCCTTCCAACAAAGTATTTCAGTTTGTGTTGAACAAAAAGGTAATACAAACTCTGAGAGCAGGCCGGTGTTTGTTTTTGATACAAAAAGTCTAGATGAAATTCATCCCAAGAAAGAAGTCAAATATGACATGATTGTGACGAGTTGAACAGAGATACAAAATGTTTAACTAGAAGAAATTCATCCCACAAAAGAAGTCAAATATAACAAGGCTGTAACGAGTTTAACAGAGAAGAGAAAAGATATTCAAGTCAAGTTAAAGTGACTGTTCTGTCAACAGTATCCGGCACTATCCGCCATCTTACTTTTGCATTATGTAAAATGAAAAATATGCTCTCTTTTTTAAAAATTACATGCACAATATGCACATGCACAATATCGACAAGAAAACAAATGATTTGTCATTAGACTTATCAACAATGTCCCTTTATGCCACATAGCAAAGTTTTCCAATCTAACATCACCTTAGTTTCTCATTGTATTTATTTTTCAACAAATGGGCATAAGTCTTTTTCAAATATAAAATTATCAAAATATGATCCTAAGTAATGTTCAATAATGTGTGAAAAATATATAAGTGTAAGTAGATGTTATAATGAATGTATTTGGCAAAACATAAGAGCATGATAACTTCTTTATCATACACTGTCATTTTTTCATCATTTTGGGCTTTACAACATTAATTTCAAAGTTGAACCTTTCTTCAAATGCGTTTGAAAAGTGGTCAAAGTGTTGAGGTGACACTACGAATGAAGATCAATATCACCAAATTTGAAGACATTGGTTACGATGGATCATAAAATATCATGTTAACAAGAGCAGGACACACAAATGAGTGGATAGGCGGACGTACGGACGTCGCTCAATACATAGTTCCCCAAGTTGCAGGTGACAAAAACAACTTCGCTTTAAGGTGCATTCATAGTGTTTCATAAAATTTCATTTGGCTTTAATACGTTCCAAATAACCATATGTGCTGTTTACAATACAAACAAATTCACTCAGCTTGCATATTCATCCCCAATCGCCATACATATCATTATTACTAGTTTCCAATTAAAATCGAGTAACATCATTATGCATGTGCAGAAACCAAAAGTGCACATCCTATTTACATGCACAGTAGTTAAATGACCTATTGAACATTATCAACCCAAATGTGTTTTATCTGGTTTAAATAAGATTCCAAAATTACGTTTGACTCATTGGCACACGCCACACGCGGTGCATTGTCCGGTTTTCGATCAGAAATCGATACTTTTACCTTCATATCTTCAATATACTTAGTATCATCAAAATGGTAGTTTTCGGTAACATTTGGTACTTCTCGATAAAATAAGACCATTTATAACGTTTAGCATATTTGACCCCAACAACACAATGGATGTACCTTTAAAGTACAAGTCTAAAATGAACAGATCCACGGAAAAGAGCAACGTTAAATCAACAATCCACAAGGTTAGTGTCCGTTGTTTAACGTGAATCAACGTCAATGACCCGAGTTGACACTGTTAAAAGGACTGTGATCTACTACCTAACTTACCGTACTTTTGCAATTAAGCTTGATTTATTTTAGCCAGTAATAAATAAAATACTGAACTCAGTCAGATAATCAAATACTAACACACTCATTCGTTTCATGAAACTGATATCCAACAGGGTGTTGTTTAATATTATAGTATTAAATGCTTCTATTGGAATGTCCTTTAAAAGAAGAAAAAAAAGCCACACAATCCAATTAATGACAAACTATATTTCATTATTTAACCTTACAAACTAAACTGGTTGATCCATGGAGAAAAACAATGTTCCATCGACAATTTGCAAAGTTAGCGACCCATATTGAGTGAGAAGTTATTGTTAACGCCGCTTCAGCAATATCGCAGCCATTAGCGGCGAAACCCTTATTGAAGACGCATCAACTAGAATCAACAAAATGTTCAACGAGCGGATAAAGAAGTGGGAATACTTTACAGGTCCGGGCATTATAGACAGGTGATAAAGGGACGGAAGAATTTTGATTGGTTAACCGAGCTTAAATCGACAATTGGCTCAGTAGTACTCTTGTTTAGAGACAATCGACCACAGTTGTCAAAACTGCCCAATGTCCAGCTGAGAGTGTCAACAGTCCAGCGTGAACAAGTCTGTGTCAACACTGACCAATCAATGGGCAGCGTTTAACTTCCGACATGGATTGCAGGGACATACTCAAGATTAGCTGCATGGTGATCAGGGGCAAGTGTTTAGACAGCGTCGTTCTTCGATAGAAGAGAGATGACCACAACAAACTGATCGTTTATTTTTTAGATTCAGGAAAGTGAGCACAGCTCCCATATCCCAGCCCAGTCTGTCCGGCTTCATTTAGCATTGAGTAATTTGAAAACATGAAGTCAATCATGTCAATGAATGACGATAATTTTCAATGGACACCCTGGAGTTGTAACCCCTGAAAGACACAACTCTACCACACTGGTAACTTCCCCATACAAGATTTAAAGTTACAAGTCTAATTATCGACTTGTGCCCTGGAAAGAAACAACGTCAGAAAATTGGACCGGTTTTTTATCAAATATATTCGGTACAATGGTGTTGTAACCCCTAAAAGTCACAACACCACCACAAAGGTAACGTTTGTTAGGCTTTCTAGTTTTCGCGTTATGTTCCGGAAACAATTTCAGACAGATACTTGGAGACTAAGACTCACGGACGGACATGTGGAGGGTTTATACGTTCTACTTGGGCAATATTTCGGCCAACAGTGGTGTGAGTATTGAGATATAACAATAGTGCAACATGGATTCCCGGATATTATCGCAAAACAGATCTGACATAATCCACATTCGAACCATTAAAATCTTAAATCAGTCATAAAGATGGACATTTCATAAACTCGACACCACTTACGAGATCAATGCTCCATTGTGGAGATTATAGTGTCAATGTTAAAGAGATTATCCGCATATACTGTTGACATAATCCAAGGTCAGTAATGACGGGACGAGATTCTTGATAGTAAACCAATAACAGTATGATCCAGTTCACAGTCGTAATTTCTGTTATCCAGACAAACGTTTGCCCTTGACAAGTTCAACATTCAGTCGTTGAGATTAACGTCATTTGTAATGTTTATACAAAGATTAAGAGAGATTATTTCAATCTAGGTATAACATAAACCAACTTCTGCCCATTAACAACTAAATTTAATCATGGACCATGGAGAGTCGCTGAATAACATTCCAGAAACAGTCGACTGTCTAAACTTCAGTTATTGACACTTGACACCATTTAAAAGTTCAACATTCAATCGTTGAGATTAACGTAATTATGTTTATACATGGATTTAGATCTAATTTCAAACCATTAACAACTAGATGTAGTCGGCACAGACTATTTCTGAAATAATGGGCTTGGTTAAGACAATTTATAAAGTTAAATGTCCAACTCCAAAACAACTCAAACCATTAACCCTTAACTTGCTAGCCCGGCATGGTCCAGGATGACCATAAACAATTCCGAAGTACCCCTTACCGGATCCCAGATACATGCGGGTATGAATTGACCATGTTTGTACGCTACCTGGAATTGTGAGAAACGCCCGTATATAGTCCTTTTTTTCGCGATGTAGACATGATATATTTCGTAAAAACGGTACTGGATTCGCCGCCTGATATATTCCGCCAGCAGTGCCAATTACTGCTTTAACTTAATTACGGCTGCGAGCTAGATGGTCAGAATATTCCACCACAGGGGCTAAAATGGGCAAAAAAGAAATACGCAACTAAAGGGTTAAATTTAATTTAATCATCAGCGACCATTCCAGAATTGACGAGCTCAGTAAGACATTTCACGAACTTGACGCCATTTACAAGTGCGAGATTCCTTCGTTGAGATTAGCATTATGTCTGTCCTGTTTGTACAAGGACTCCCAGAGATTATCCGACAGTAGATACGACAGGAGGATTAACAGTCTACCTGCCTGGGTGAAGGATCTAGAGTCACCGGGAATGACAAATATTCAGATATATTGCAGCTAGAATTGATCGCATAGTTTCTGAAAAACTCTTAAAACTCTGACGGAAATTACAAATATGATAACAATTACCTGTTTCTTGACAAACAAAGAATGACACATTTATTTTTTTTAATTTTAAAGGAATTATTTGAAGAAAAGCAAGATTTTATTAATAAAATATTTAGTTGAGAATGCATGAGAACCAGTCGATTCGCTAAAAATAATTAACCACCCTAAACTTACAGAAATATCTTTAAAATATATTGTTCACTATCTTTATCATTCACGTTCCATGATAGACAAAGTATTTACAACATTTCAGATTGCAAAAACATCTTTCCTTACCTTCCTGAATATGTCTGTATAAAAATGATGTACGGTTATTTCTTTTTCGATTCTAATGTGAAATAAATTTGTTCCTCTTTTCACTGAACTGATACTTAAGGAAGCATTTTTGCAAACAAGTCAGTCATGGTTGAAATTGATTCAGAATATTTATACGAAACTCATAATTGTCTCTCACGAATAAAAATCCCTTCAAAAGAGGTTTCACGCATTCTATTATCCGATACCAAACTGGCTTATACGATTTTCACTTTACGGTTCAGTTAACAAGTCAAGTTTATCCATCGCGACACGCCTATTGAACAATAAAGTCTCGGTATGATAATACCTATATACACCTGGCGAAACACTTTATATCACATACACATTTAAAACCAAGTCAAATAACATTTATATCTAACACTGCTGGGCGCCGATAAGAAACTTTACTTATTATGTGTCACCACAGACGAAATCTGTCAATTTCAAATGTCTTTATCAGAGTACGAACTTACATTGTATATGGACCACTTGTGACTGCAAAAAAGGTGTGTGGATTATTGATCGAATGTTTTTTGATAATACAAATCTTGATAGAGTTTAACACAAGGTATAGGGTACAGACTGATGGAAAAATAATTATTTGACCTCTATGACCTTGCTTCTTCCTGATACACAATGCCACACCTCCAATTGTTCCAAGTAAATAGATACACCATTCTATATGGCCAATTTATAGTTATTATAATTTTCCAAGAGAATGATGCAGCAAGATTAGCTATCAAGGAATATTATTACTACAGTAACAGTTAAACCATTCAACAAAGCAGTTGCAACTCCACCTTAACCCTCTACCTGCTGCGTGCAAAAAAAGGTGTGTGGATTATTGATCGAATGTTTTTTTTATTATACAAATCTTGATAGAGTTTGACACAAGTTACAGGGTACAGACTGATGGATATATTAATTATTTGACCTCTATGACCTTGCTTCTCTATGACTTTTCCTCCTGTTACATTGGGCCACACCTCCAATTGTTCCAAGTAAATAGCTAAACCATTCTATATGGCCAATTTATAGATTATAACTTTCCAAAAGAATGATGCAGCAAGAATATTATTACTGCAATAACAGTTAAACAATTCAACAAAGCAGTTGCAAATCAACGTTAACCCTCTGCCTGCTGCGTGCAGTATCAGAGGCCAAGAGCCTTATCCTTATTATGTTCCATGCTGTTCTTATTACACATGTCAGCTTTGTTTTCAGATGTTCGTGCAATAAAATCTTGTATCTTATACAGTCTTTACACACTGTTTGGCTGTCACTGTGAAGAAAATCCAGTGAATTATCTATCAGTAAAATCTCTATTGTTCTTATTCATGGTGCTAGTGACATGAAATTGGGCTTGTTTGAAAGCTGTATCCAAGAGCACTATGATTAAATTCACTATTTTAACAGAGTGCAACTTTAAATTTCACCTCTGCCATGTCCTTATTTAAAATGAGACAATGAAATTTACAAACATTAGTCTCCATCCAATAAAGATGATATGTTCAAAATTATCTCATAAACCTAGGTGCTGGAGAAAAATCAAAAGGTGAATGTGGACACTCTTTCGACCTGTTTTTGGAGAAGTCGTTTGAAGGCTTTTGGGATAATGCTTTTCTTATGTAACATTTGTGAATTTATTTTACAAAATTAAATGTAAACAATCATGCATCAGTATGGTAATGTGAAGTATGTGATTTCAAGAGACAGTTTGTGATCGTGAAATTATCAATTTTAGTTCTTCAAACAAAAAGTATCATTAACAAACAGTGGACCTTAAAATTCAAATATCACATCAGTAAATATATATACAAATGAGAAATTCTGTCTGATTCTTATCTTGAACGTTAATGTTTCGTTTGACCTACTTTCACCTACCTATGTAAATATGAGACATTAACATCCCTGTGAAATATCCCGTGTGGTATATATAGAAGTTATTTATAAGCCGGTCACGCTAGAGTAGATCAGATCGATGTGCACACAATTACCTTCATCAAACCTACACTTACTTCTTAGGGTCACACCTTTTTTGTAAAGAGAAAGTAAATTGAGAAAAAGTGTAGTCAAAACTGCTTACAAGCCTTATTGTGACTGTTAGTTTGCTATTACCATACCAGTAATTTGTAATATGCAGCGGTGGATCCGTGAGAGGGTCTGGGCGTTCCGACCCCACCCCCCCATGGACCCAAGGTGAACTTCCAGGTGACCCCAAGCCACTGTTTTGAAGATTCTTTGATCTGTCACTGTATTATATGACGAGCAGTGAAATACTGGGATTTATCAGTGAAATAAACTGTATATCAGGCTTCAGTGAAAATAACTTATATTTTCACTGTGAAAGGTGACTGATATAATTTGACGGCATAAAACAATGGTCTCACGCGGCGAATTGGCTTATGACGTCACAGTGTTACTGTGTTGACGCTCGGCGTGAAAACGACCCTTTTCAGACGTAATTACATGGATAATATCATATAATAAATAGAATATCCATCAATTCTTGACAAATACCATGTTTATTTCATCTCGTGAGGTAGAAAAGTTGCGCCACTCGTGAAAATATAACCTTTCAACCTCACTCGATGAGATAAACATGAATTAGTCAAGAAAAGACAGATATCCTCTATGTATTAAGCACATTTGATTAGAATTAATTGTGAGAAGAACTTTTTCAAATTCGCTGAATGCACAATTTCCTCTTGCAGTTTCAGTTTCAAGCGAATCAGGTATCAGTAGGCCAGCTGCTCCACGAATAACTTCGATACAGTCATGGAACACCCACAAAAAAAATCCAATTTGATTTGAAATCCTCAAATTTTACACAAATTGTTTCAGAAAATGTTGAGTAATTAGTAGATTAGTAGATGGGGTGCTATGATGATATGTCATAGTATCGATAATCGGCCCAAGGCGGTAGCTAATCTCATGATAAATATATTGATATGTGTTTCTTGACACGCATCACTGAACTTAACAATGTAGATTTATTTCTACCTGGCATTGAGGGACATGTCAAAACATGTAAAATCTTCAAGAATTGATAAAATATGTATTGCATCGAAATGTATTGTTTAAGATAGGGTGGATGTATTCTATCATAAGATTTCTTTATAATCACACCCCTGTATAGCAAGTAGACATCAGGTAACACATACAGGTAGGTGAGGTGAGGTGAGTTGGGGTTTAACGCCGCTTTCAATAGTATTTCACTTATATCGCGGCTGCTAGTATTATGGCAGGGTGAAAGCCCGCAACACAATGTGGCTATGTATTGCGGTGAAACCTGCGAGCAGCGGCTGGAACTAGCAAACCATGGGTGGTACTGCACTGAAATTCAGTATAGCATTGCACCCAAACCTTACTGCGTGTAGAACAGTTCTCAACTGCAGACAAAGTTGCCGTGCCCCTGGCGGGATTCGAACCATAGACATATTGATCCAAAGCTGAACGCGCTAACCACTGCGCTATCCCGCTCCCCTGGACATCTGAAGTTTAATCAATTTCATGTGACGTTACATATCAATTCATAATGGTAATTGATGTAATCAATTTCAAAATAAAACATGAGTTCAAAGTTTCAACATTGAATCTTTTAATAAATCACCTTCCTTCACTAAAGTTGAAAAAAAATTAAAAAATACTCGTCACATTTCAAATGACAAAATATGAAAACACATAGGCCTTGAAATTCTTATAAAGATGTCAAAACAAAATGTTTACTTCTTGTCAGCCATCAGTTAATCTTGGCTCAATCTACGTAAAAACTAGCTTCAACATAGCCTAAATTTCATACAGAACACGAAAATTCTTATAATTCATACACTTTAAACTAACCTGATTTCCCCCCTCGTTTGTCATATGTTAATTAGCTGTCACACTGAGTGACACGGTGTCAGCATGCACAAGGTTAACCCTATAGCTGCTGTGAGTCAAATAGTTTACATTGAAAAATCTGCCATGTGTAGACTAAAGTGAACTAAAGAAAACAACAGATTTGGAAGCAATAGATATATTCTTTTCTCTTTAAACTGCACATCATTTATAAAAATAATAAAACTTTATTGATTTTTATGTCACACTAAAAAAACAACTCAACATGATACTCACATATAATTACCATAAGGAATTTTACTTTCAGTGCTGCTTCTAAGAGTTTCACACAACCGTATAGGTCCGTACAGTGTTCAGGTACCCAATTAAACAGCTGGGTTGGACTGAGTGCAATGTGGATGAAGTGTCTTGCCCAAGGACACAACACAGTATGAGACCCACTGACCCAGGTTGCAGATTTTTGGTGTCTCCACCGGGATTCAAACCCGGACCTTCGGCACCAGCATGCTCACCATATAGCACATTTGTATTAAACTTAGAGAAAGGATTTCGTAATTATTTGCTCGTTATACTAACTCATCAGCCTGACATGACATGACTGTCCTGAACAATATAAACCCAGGAGGGTCACTATCGTAAATAATTAACTCATTTTCAGTGTACAAGACACGAGGGACCCCATGACTCAACCAACCCAGTGGATTAACAATGCATGATGGGTAAAGTGCAGAATACCCGGAGATACATGCAGATAATCCATACAGCGGACACTGATAATAGAGACACACACCAGGTGATCGGAGGGGGATATAGATCAATAGCACCTGGCTAGAACTATAAATATCTTTGTAAATTGTTCTAATGTCCCATTTGGCTCGATAAGATGATGCAGTCTACTACCCAGATACAGATCACTGGACATAGACTTGATAGCAGTCACTATGAGGATGGGAAAAGTAACTAAAACTAATTTCATAAATAATAAAGACGTTTTTTTCTCGATGGTGTGGGCCTGTGGGGGAAAAATCAAACAGATGATGCTCCCCTAATAGAAAATAATTCACATTTTCCTCTATGATTAGAGGAGAAAATTAAACTTGATAATTAATTAAGTTATACTAATTTGCTCCATTCAGGATAAGGGTGCAAAGATACACTGATACACCGGTGCATCTCGATTCATAGGCGTACGATACGATACACGATATGATACGATACACTACAAATTATATATATAGTGAAATTTGTTTCTTATCTTATTTTGTCAAATACAGTAAATGCTTCCTCATTAGAGTTTTATAGTATTTCAACATGAAAGCATTGGGAATTCTAAAAATAAATTGTCTGATGAAACATGAGATTGAATGATCCAAATTTTCTGAACTTCGGGATACATATCGAATCGGGGCAGCTGTATCGAGATATGTATCGTATGATCCACTATCGTGACCTACCTGCATGGTTGCACCCCTAATTCAGGATGATCAATACAACAGCAGTGACATACGGAAGATGAAATATACAACCTCATAGTGACGTACAACAATCATTGCACTCGTCGACATTCTCAACAAGAATACCACACAAGCATTGAACATGTAGTACTGGTTGATGTAGTCTTGTCATGTATATCCTTGTTCAGATGATCATTTATAACACTAAATGTTTGTATAAACAACAAAATTGCATTTAGATAAGTCTCGATGGCTGAATGGGTAAGCTGCTGGTACAGTCAGCAGTGTCCATGCAATCTAGGATGTGTGATTGTGCGATTCTAAAAATGAGTGAGTGAGTGAGTTATTGCTTAATGCCGCTTCGGCAGTATCGCAGCCATTAGCGGCGATCTAAAAATGATCAAAATCCCCTTATAAAAAATCATATGGAGGATCATCGCAAATTGTAATCTTATCCATAGCTTTGAAAGAAGTACTATTGATTCAACTCACACCTATTTTCTGCATAGATGGGTGATAATTTCCCCCTCAGGGTTTTGCTTCTAGATTGGACACTGCAGTCAGTGCTGTTGGTTGGTGCCTGACTCTGAGGGTGTGGGTTCAAGTCATAAGTCTATAAGATTCAATATAACACTACAAAGGAGACCAAACTTTTTCTAGGGTTCTGATATAAAGAGTAAACTTCTGTCAAACATAGTTATTATATTTTCTCTAACAGTATGTCAAATTGTTGACAGAAAATGAAATTTATAAATGAACGATATCGTATTCAAGGGTAGTCATTGTTTACAAAGACATTATCTTATATGATTTGAGGGAAGTTAAACAAAAGGTATAGTGTCGAAGCAAAAAAGGTTATATTGGCTGACAACATTAGAATCTCAATCTATGTCCATATATTGAAAAAGAAAAAGTTGTATATCAAATAAATCAATAAAAATTGTCTCCATTCTTAATCACATCAACTTCTAGAATGCCAATCAAGGCAAAAATAGCGTAAGAAGATACAAATATTTTCGTGTTAACAAAAATGAAGAGTAGTTATTTGCTAAATATGTCAGGTTAACCAAACCAAGAGAGAAATACTTTCACCTATTATGCAAGAGCGTTGCATGCTACTACAACATCAAACAGATGTAAGTCTGCAAGGTAGAGCCAGCCAACAGCAACACTGTTATTATCTTCTTTCATACAGTAGATCAGTGTAACAGCCATAAAGCCGAGGCAAGCACAATGTGTAACAATGTATAACAGTAACGTTAGACACCTTGACCTTAGCCATACAAATACTCTCAAGCTTTTACATCATGCCATAATACCACAAGTCGTAATGTAACCCGGCTTTGGAATTCTAGGGCATTATCACATTATCGTTCATACATTATGACATCATAAAACTCTCGTAAGCCCACGTTACCTGAAAGCACGAAAGCTACATTAATCCAAGCAGGCTGCATGTAGGTCAGTTATCCATGAATTATGCGTCTGTGTTTCACTCAGAAGGAGGTGATATATGCTCGTATCTCACAGCAGTGGGGAGACCTGCATCCACATGGATGATTCATAGGTAACAATTGATTACCTCCCTTGACAGACTCTCCTGATTGTGGAGATCAATAAGTCCAGTCGACCATCTGCGATGTACTCAAAGCTTGCAGTACACGGTGTACTGATGCCTCCTAAACCAATGGGACAGGTTTATATGATGATTGTACACTTCAATGCCTCAATGTGCTGTTCAGCATGATGGTTGCGGAATAGCTGAATAATGGATCCTTTCAATACCAATGTCACAAAAGTCAGAGTGGCCAGGGATTAATAATTATATAATAAATAACAGATTTGAAAATTTTGTCAATAATATTTAAATAAGACTAAAATGTTGTCTTACTTGACAACCTGATTAAAAATTTAATTGAGGCTTCAATTTCTTTCAAAATTGG
Source organism: Gibbula magus (assembly GCA_936450465.1). Classification (NCBI taxonomy): domain Eukaryota; kingdom Metazoa; phylum Mollusca; class Gastropoda; order Trochida; family Trochidae; genus Gibbula; species Gibbula magus. The sequence goes on along the minus strand of OW388302.1, from coordinate 45,098,264 downwards.
TTAAATCTCTTCTGGTTACTGTCATTGATTGTTAACCCCCTTGAGGGCAGGAGAACAAATCTGACCCTTGGTCAACGAGATATAATCAATATAGCTACAAACGAGTAGCGTACTTGACATTATAACCGCCCTCTCCACTACGCTATGAAAAATCAAAGTGAATACTATTAATGATACCCTTTAATCCTTTAATTCCCCTAAAGATCAATGTAAAGTCGCTGTCATTGGAATCTTATAAGTCGTTATCTTAGCACATAGTTTGGTAAAGAAATTTCGAAAATGTGTATTTGATTGTTGTATCATGTTGTCAGTACACAAGCATGACTGACAATGATGTAATGTTATTTTCACGTTTTGAGAGGAAAAGGGGGATGGTTACTATCTAAGAGCAGAGGAATTATAGGGAGGATTACGGACTACATACAGTATGTGCCCACGGCCCACAGAGGGTTAAGCACTAACCTCTAACTGACCACTTTGTTCAATTACATTAGCTGCAACAGTGGAACTCGTTAATGGAGTGAGACATGTTAATGAAAATGTCCAATTAATATCACTACTTCATTATTATGGTAATAGCTTCCTTCCACAAGACTGAATTCGGACAACAGGACCACAGATTTGTTCTCTCGAAATGTTTTTAGTTTTGTTCAAATGCGAAAAAAATTGAAAAGCCTTTTATACAGTCTAGTCCTTATTCAGCAAGTCTAGACAAACTTAGAATTAAAGAAATTAAAATCACATGCTTCATTAATCATCAGAATTTCATAGATTAAATTCTGTATCACATCCCACTGTACTAAGTTGCATGTGTGTATGATATATTGATGTATATCATACAGCTGTATACCACACATTGATTCCCAGTTAGAGGACAATACAAAGTAAAGAACACGAGCAATCTCACAAATATCTCACGGTTTGTGTCAGCTTGACTTCTGTCAGCTGAAACAGGAGTTTGACGAATAAAAAAACAATGAGATATTCTTAATAATTGATCAAAAGCTGGAGGACTGTCCTGAGGAATGAGATAATGTAATCAGATGCACTAGGCAAACAGCAATTCAATCAATTTCTGTCATTTTGAATTTTTAGTGTGAAGTATTGATGAATAATAAAATTGTAAAAAAATAAAATTGTTTTACAGATAACCAAAAGTTGTAGTCAGTGGCGGTTCCAGAAATGTTTTAAGTTGGGTAAGCGGTAGCTGGCTTTGAATCAAGTTCTGGTGTGTGGATATACATTTTGAAACTTAGACAAAATTACCAATTTAATACAATTTGCAAAGTAGCTTCTGAGAAATGGGATGTACTGCAGACCAATGTCTACACTTGCTTTTCATGGGCCCCCTGTTTCCAGCTGGGGTGAAGGTTAAAAAAGGTTACGCAACTGTCTTTGAGTAAGACTAGAACCAAGTCCATATGATGAGTTCAACTTTCTTCGCACAATCTCACCCATCTAACAGTCAGCAAATTATGACAATATTTCATTTGCCTTTACCAAGACTTAGTAGATGCAATTACAAAACTAACCAAATTTCCATACGACACATGATTGCTTTATTAATGGTTGAGTCAGATCTAAGAGCGTGTGATGATTAAACTCTCTTCGCACAACCTCACCCATCTAACAGTCGCTAAATTCTGAAAATCTTTCATTCGCCTCTGCCAAATAGATGCAATTACAAAACTAACAAAGTTTCAACACCACACATCGATGCTTTTTTACTGTAATGGTTGAGTCAGAACTAAGAGCGTGTGATGATTAAACTCTCTTCACACAACCTCACCCATCTAACAGTCAGTGAGTGACTACCTGTGCTGTATGTTAGTGCGGAGAGAATGAGAACTAACTATCCAGGGGTCAAGATGCCGAGGTCTGTGAGTTGGACTACTGTTGTATCATGGTCGAACCTTGAAACATTAGACTGGCTAACAATCTTTAATAATAGCTAACAGTTCACAGCAAAGGAACCTGGCCAAATAACAATAGGACTATCAAGGGGCCGAAATTGACCTTTTCAATGCAGTAGTCATTTCCCACTAGTGCATTTCTAAAAGTACTAGTACTAGTACAAGTCCAGACTTATTCCAGCTAGCCAAATACATCTCCGTGATCATTTCACCTCAAATTTTAACTAGTCCTTCAGACTTCAAGTTTTTACACTCTACTAGCCTAGCTTCTTTTTCACTAGCCATAGGCTAACAGACAAGTGTTAATTTCAAACCTGACTATCTCTTCACACACCTGGTAGATGAATATTGACAGTTATGTGAGGCTACAAGTGAGGAAGATCCAACAGCCTGCAGGGCACACTAACCACTAGACTTACTCACAGTCTGTAAAATCATTATTTACCTTTACTTCGCTATGTACTTAAAACGTAAAGACACATTAATTTCAATACCAAAATAGCCTTAAATTTAATCAATGGAATTTTAATAATTACTATACCTTCATCGCTATAATTTTATTTCTTTGAGCTTTCAGTTCCATTTATATTGTCAAGACTTGCTGTAAAAGGAAATAGACTGTATAAAGGCTTTTATCATTTCAACAGTCTTGGGACTCCCTGTACTATACAGTATTACTTAAAGGGCTGGAAGTACGAGGGTGTATATATGTGAAACAGACTATAACCGGTGTTCAGTCTCACTCACAGTACATGCAAACAGATCATGCTCACAGCTCCATGTTCAACCTCTGTATGTAGACTCATTACATGTCTTACTTGTTCCTTTTTACTCTGATTTTATGAGATAGATCAAGATCTTCATGAGTTAATGAAAACTAGAACAAAATCTAACAGATCATTTTTATGCAGGGAAATAAAAAATAGTTGTGCTCATGCATCCTTGTTTTTGTGAGATGAGTTGAGTTGGGGTTTAACGCCACTTTCAAGAGTATTTCACTTATATCATCGCTGCTAGTGTCATTGCTGGGAGAAAGCTCACCACGCCATGTGGCTATGCATTGCAGTGAAACCTGCGAGCAACAGCTGGAACTAGCGAACCATTGGTGGTACTGCCCCGACACTAAGTGTAACATTGCACCCAAACCTTACTGCATGTAGAACAGTTCTCTATAACAGACAAAGTTGCAGAGCCCAAGTTTTTGTTGTGCATCACCATGTTGGCATTTTTAAGGACTGCTCAAAAGTAGGCATAACTGTGACAATACACAAGATAAACAAGCAGACAGTCAGCTACATCGTCTGTTTACTTTACAATCGATGATCTTGACCCCCCTACATCACCTTACATGAGCAATATAAGCTATGACAGCATCAGAGGGGTTAAGAACAGTTTCACGTATTCCCACAAAAACTATGATATAACCTTAGCAGAAAACATTTATCTCCCACCCCAGATATGACTTTATATCCACCGTCAGTTGATGTTAACTATGGGTGTGTAACACAAACCCGGTTGATAATAATCCGTATTTGCCGGTATTTACAAACCCTGTTTGTCGTGTATCAAATGTTAACCACAGAGTAAGAGGACGCCTCTAGACTCAATCGCTGATACAATCCTGGCTTTGAGATGTTTTTTGTTGAAACTTGAACTGCGAGGACCTGGATTAAGAAATTCTTACAATTCCTGACCTCTCCTCAAACACAACCCTAGTGTCCACGGAGGTCAAATAGAGAAACCATCGAATCACTGGATGGGAGAAGGGGGTAGACGGGTCAGACACACCTGGTTCAGATTGGGGGTGATGGGGAAAGGGAGGGGAGGATACATTTCCAAGATGATATGGTTTTGGACGGAAAAAATTCTAGGAGCTTGCATTTAAGTGCTAAACTGATTGTCTATCATTTTGCTTAATGAGTTTGGTTATGTTGTGATATTCAGCAGTTTATGTTCTCAGTTTCAATCAAAATGATTCGGTGAATTGACTTGGCGAAACCATGGTCGATCCCTGCAAGTTCCAATGTAAACAAATCATTAACTCTTTATCTGCCACAGGATCATGTGTTCCAAAGGGTTATGCATTGTATCCTAGACTTCCAGAAATCAAGTAAACCAGTTGAATTGATTAGTACTGTACCAATTCCCATCCTAATTCTGAAGACCCATTCCATTACGTGATTCAGGAACGGAAACTTGGCAACTGGCAGCAGATAAGGGTTAACCCTCTTGCTGAAGATATATTCCAGGCGATCAAGTTTCTAGCTCATGCACACCCTGTATGTTTATGAATTCTGAGATGAGATGAGATGAGATGAGATGAGGCAATTTGAGGTTTAAATCTGCGTTCGAGAGTATTTCATTAAATGACAGATGCTAGTATAAATGCAGAGCAAACTCCTGCAACACCATTTAGGTTGTGCATTGCAATGAAACCTGCAAGCATTGACCGGAACCAGCAATTGTTGGGCGGCACATTCAGTATAGTACTGCACCCAACCCAGTTGCCGAGCCCCTGGCATGATTCAAACTCTCATGATCCAAGCCGAATACTGTTACAAATGCGCAATCCTGCCTCCTTATTATGTCTGATTCCAGTAAGTCAGTCACTCAGCACTGGTTCAGAAGGTACAGGGTCAAAGTTCATTGATTATCATGTATCAGGGGTTAAATAAGAGAACTCACCCAAACAGGTAAATCAATAGCAACCACCTAAGACTGCTCCACTAAACACAAGGCTTATTTCTGGCTAATCCCTATTGTAGGCCCATCTTGTTAAAAGTCTACAAACATTTCCCAAAGGGTCAGCCATTGATTAGCTTTAACCACAGCCTTCCACAGAAAGCATTCTGAACTACTCTCCTCCAATGAATAACGATTAAGCTTAACCGCACATGTTGGTGGCTAAATGATTCAGAAGTCCTTCGCTTGTTACACTCAGTAATTGACTCTCAACAGGATCAATGGTCAGTACAGATTTGTGTACCTAGGGTCTGCAATGCTACCGTTTGGGGGATCTTCTGTACTGAAAGGTGTTTAACCTTTACATCTTACTACTAGCAATGTGGGTCTCACTATTTCATCAGAAAAAGAGTTAAAGAGACACCACATCGAAGACAAATATGAGATCAAGTTATCTACCTATGCTGATAAGCGTATCTGGTAATGAGTCAAGCTTCACTTCATTGTTTACATGCTGTTTATTTACTTTTAGCACCTATATATTTTAGATGTAGTCTTTCATAATTCCTTTAGGAGTGGTGCGTGTCCTTTATGGCCTGATTAGGCTCTAGCCATCAGGGGGGTTAATACTTGCCTAAGCCCTTGCTTTCCATAGGCAGAAGGTTAGCTTGTATATAACAGGAATAATTGTGAGATCACCTCTGAGCGGAGTCCAGCACTCCACCAGTTGAGCTAAAGGGATATCCTGCTAGCCAAAGAACAGTTTCTTCTCACCCTGCCACATTTATATACACTGAGTTATGAGTTGCATGAAGCTCACCTATTGACTAGGGAATTCAGTCTGATTAAAATTAACCTTTTCTGAGGAATGAACGTTACATAATATTGCCTCATATAACTCCCCTAATGGATTCCTCTCCATAAGTTGGAAAATGCTCAATATTTGTAAAACAGGGTTGATTTTATTCAGGAGTTAAAACAGGGATTTATCCTGGTTTGACTATGGAATAATGACAGGCATTTTAAGAATGTCATGGCAAGAAAAGGGTTAATAAATAGGCAATTGTGCTTGAATTGCCAAGGCCAATGAGGCTTGGTGGCTGTGCTTTAATTGTCAAGGCCAATGAGCTTGGTGGCTGTGCTTTAACTGTCATGAGTTTTAATTTGCAGTTAGTCCTTGCCAGTGAAACCGCCACTTAATTATTCTGCTGGACAGGGTGTGAGGTTTGTCAAGTGGATTGTGAAACAAATTGCTAATTTGTTTGATGGTGATAGGGGCAAGCTGAGACAACCCCCATGACAGGACATACCGTATTTCATCTACGGTAATAAATGCTTTATAAAATTGTGAGATGAGTAGATTTGGGGTTAAGAGTCACTTTCAAGAACACTTCATTTATATCATGGGGGGGTTAAAAGCTTTGCATATTGACTGGAACTCAGCATATTCGTAAAAGAATAAACATTCTTTTTCATCAGAATTGTTTTTAAATTTTTTTAAAGATTGCATATTATAAAATCTATTAAATGCCGATTTGAGAACTTTGAAGGTTAAATGTGTCATACAGAATCAAACAAGAAATGAATATCCCAAACAACAGTAGTGTTTACATTTTGAATCTTATAACCTTTGAGCTTATTAAAAATACTTTCAACTTCTTCAAATGTGTTAGGTCGTAAAAAGCCTTGTTACGGATTCCTCTTCTTTTACCCAGCATGCTTTTGTTGAGCTTGCAGATGTTTATTTATACGTGTGACTTGCCATGTTTTTTATAGATTAGGGAAATAATTCACACCCATTCTCAATATTTTAACTGTATAATCATCAAAGCCAGGACAAACATATTAATAAGTCAACTTCTTCTACTGATTGGAATGAAAGAAATATTGTTAGCATAAATATTCATTTCTTTATATTGAGGGAAAAACTACAATACTCTAAGCAACATTCATATTTATGTATATAATATGTATGTATATATGTGTGTACATACTTTGATGCCAGCAACTATAGGAAAGTTCAAAGAATTGAGCTATCTTATTGTTTGTGGTCATCTTGTGTGGTCATCTTGTGTGGTCATTTCTAAAGCGTTAAAATTATCATTACAGGGAAAAACAATTTAAGTGTTATCAGTCTGACTAAAATAGACCCTGATCCAAAGAATAAAGTTGTAAAATATCACATCTACCCGAATTGAGTGTTGTGGTATTATTGGACATTACCAAACATTTGGCATCTTCTGCAGCCTGCAGTAGGGACGAGGGTTAACATTTAAATGATTTATCCAGTGTTAATTTCTCATTTGCCAACCATTCGTTATGGTGTTGCGGTGATATATAGTATTGAGGTGAGGAAAGTTGATGTTTAACGCTGCTTTCAAGAGTATTTCACTTATGTCACGGCTGCTAATATTATGGCAGGGAGAAAGCCTGTAACACCATTGTGGCCATTGTGAAACCTGCAAGCATGAGCTGGAACTAACGAACCATGGGTGGTACTACGCTGAAATTCAGTGAAGCATTGCACTCAAACCTTACTGTGTGTAGAACAGTTCTCTACTGCAGAAGAAGTTTTTATAGTACCGGTATTGACAATCATCATTCTTTATCTGAAAAAAAACCCCTGTTACTTATCCCTCTTAATATATTGGAGGACATTTACAAAATGTAGTACAATTACGTATAGGACTGTATCTTTCATGAAAGATATCAAATGATATTGTTTGGTTTCAACGTTAATAAATTTTTTATAATAAATTATTTATATCATTACATTGGATATTTTAATATAATGTGCATTTCTGACACAGAGTAATATTATCTGAGACCAAAAGTAAGTCAGAACATTCCAGCTAGGTGTGGGGTCACAACGACATGGTTTTTAACTTCGCACTTGGACTGAATGAAAACACATCAGCAGGCTTGGATACACCGAAACAGACTTGGCTTAGTAACACAGGTACAGCTCTATCCTGAATATTCATAGAGTGATTTAGAGGGTGGGTGGGTTAATTGGGGTTTAACGCCGCTTTCAAGAGTATTTCACTTATATCGCGGATGCTAGTATTATGGCAGGGAGAAAGCCTGCAACGCCATGTGGCTATGCATTGCGGTGAAACCTGCGCGCATAGGCTTGAACTAGCGTACCATGGGTAGTACTACGCTGATATTCAGTGTAGTATTGCACCCAAACCTTACTGTGTGTAGAACAGTTCTCTACTGCAGACAAAGTTGCTGTGCCCCTGGCGTAGAGTGATTTAGAGCTTTCATGAATTCTTTGTATTTTGCCATCTTGCAGTAGGATAAAAAAAATAGTCAGAATAGCGCTAGGTTTGGCACTTGGACTGAATGAAAACACTTCAACAGACTTGGATTCACCAAAACAGATTTGTATACATAGTTCTATCATATTTCCTCTAATAGGGGCCCAGGTTCTCTAATCTACATTTAAAGGCTCTTTTTACATCTAAACAGAAAGGGAGTAATCATAGATGAGATATAAACCCAGCCCCTTTAGAGGAAAAATTGTATCCATATTGAGTGGTATGTGATGAGAGTTTTGTGAATTCTCTGTACTTACCATCCAAAAGCAAAATAAAAATAGTCAGAATGGCGCTAGGTTTGGGTCACACTGACACACCTTTACTCCGCTCTTCGACACTGCATGTTTCAAGGTACACTCTGACAGTGTTACCAGAATAGTTTTAGACTGACGAGATACTATAGGCGCACCTCCTCAAATATTTATAATCCTACCCACATTCCAGGTATTTTTTATCATTTGAAATTGACAGCTGTAATCAACCTTCTAAAACAATAGTGCCATTCTCTCTGTAGCTCATGAGGCTTTAAATTATACATTATATATGGTTGAAAATTAAAAGTTAAACGTACTCAGAGACTATAATCCACATTGGCCATGGTATTTGCATACAGCATTTCTGCCTTGTTGGGATATGATAAATGCGCTCGAACCATATGGATCTCAAACCCTATTTACAGCACTTCTAATTAGTGAGTGAGTGAGTTGAGGGTTAACGCCTCTTTCAAGAGTATTTCACTTACATCGCGGCTGCTAGTATTATAGCAGGGAGAAAGCCCGCAACGCCATGTGGCTATGCAGCGGCTGGAACTAGCAAACCATGGGTGGTACTACGCTGAAATTCAGTGTAGCATTGCACCCAAACCTTACTGCGTGTAGAACAGTTCTCTACTGCAGACAAAGTTGCCGTGCCCCTGGCGGGATTCGAACCCCGGACCTCTTGATCCGAAGCCAAACGCGCTAACCACAGCGCTATCCCGCCCCCCTCTTTTAATTATCATCCCTTGAGCATGCTAACTACTTCCTGATTAAAAATCATTATCTTAGCACTCGGGCTGCTTATGATGTCAATTACGGTTATAAGATATAAGCAGAACATACCCAGCTTTCAAGAGTATCACAGTTGTAAGTATTAATGCAAGGAGACAGCACGCAAAGCAATTGTGGCTATGCATCGCAGTGAGAACTACGAACATTGGTTGGAACTAGTGAACCATGGGTGGTACAGCACTGAAATTCAGTGTAGCCCAACACCCAAACCTTACTGCATGTAGAACAGCTCTCTACAGCAGACAAAGATGCCAAGCCTGGCGGAAGCTGCCAAGCCTGGCGGAATTAAACCCCTGAACTCTTGATCTAGAGCAGAGCAGACCAGAACACGCTGACCCCTGCACTATCCTCTTCCTTCAGCATGTGAAGTGTTAATGTTATATAAACAAAGGCACAGGAGACATTCCTGAAACATCTCAAATATAAATATACATTTATCGGAGACAGATAGTTTGACAAGGGCGGGTCTCTCTTTTGTCACTTTAAATTCAAGTGACCTTGAACTTCTCCGAGTGTGACTGATAAGTTTCAGACGGTCACTAAGCCTGGGTAAATAAACGTTTACGCTGTTATCAGGAGCTGATAGTACCTTCAAAAGAGAGATCCATACCTCCACAGTTCATACCTCTGCTTGATAACAGGGAAACTGAAGATCAAAGCATGTATAAAGAGTTCCCATAATTCATTGCATTTGGATGGCGGCCATATTTGTTTCTTACATTGCAGTGACCATTTATAGATGTTGATATAATTCTCTATAGAGATAGAAGAATGATCACTTTTGTATTTATTGTATTTTAAAATATTGATAGAATTTACTTGATACTTCATGTTATTTTACAGTTTCAGTTTCTTATTGAGATGCATTGTAGAAGTAGGAATGATGAGAATGTTGAGAAGAAAAAAAATGAATAACGACTTCTTTATTCATGATATGCGACATTTCAACACAGATTTTTGTCGCTTGAAAACGACATAAAAATCTGTGTCAAAAATGTGCATATCATGAATAAAGAAGTTACTACTTAAGATTCAGTCTTTACATTTTGGCATCTTTTCTACTTGCCATGGACAGACAGACAGACAGACATTTTATTTCAGTATATAAGACCATGGCCCATATAACAATGGATTTTACAGTCATGTGATGCTGGTAAACCAGTAACAGGCATACAGAAATTTGGTGAAGCGTGGGTTAACTTCAAACCCTGAATTCATATACTTCTTTCCATTCTTATTCTACACTTCAGCTGTTGACTTAAGTCTGACTTAACATACATTCTGTGTGACCATTTTATAACTACTGGCAGGTAGAAAGTTAATGTATCATCTTGCTAACTGGTATGATGTTAGAGCTCAAGTCAGCATGTTATTGTCATCTATATTAGGATTCATCGACAGGACTCTGTTTTTTTGGCAGTGAATATTTTGGAAGTAACAGCAAATCATGAGTGACTGTAATTATATTGATCCAAAGAGTCTTGAGATCTACCAGAAACTGTTGCCATGGAGACAGATGTATAAAGAAGTTATGTTAAGTTATAGGGAGTGCATCAACCAATGAGTAATTATAACATTCAATCCCCAAACCCTGCTTCTTCCCCCCCAAAAAGCCACCGGTATCTAATCAATATTGATGTTTTGTAATAACATTTTTGATCTTATAATAAATTATGTATTTGATCATTCCCCCTCCCCCACCCCCGAAAATAAAACAGTATAATATCTTATTTGACTCATCGAGACTGAATTGGAAGAGTTGCTACTTGTGTCACTTTCAATAATTTTGGCAAGAAATAACTTGTATATTTCCCTACTAAATTGACAAAAACGTGTGAAATTTTACAAAAAATACATTGATTTCAGGTACACAGTAGTAGTTTACATGGTTATCATCTAGATTAGTTACTAATGAGCATCAATTAGAACAAGGTAAGGTAGGAACAGGTGTTACAGTGAGAGACCACTATTGTATTTCTAACATCTTCATCGTTTTAAGCAATATGAAATGTTTTTTTCGCAGTTGCGGATCCAGAAAGGGGAGGAGACCAGGGGTTCAACCCCTCTCCCCTCCCCCCTCCCCCCCCCTTCCCCCCTCCAAGTTTATGGACACCTAAGGTGAACCCACCCCCCTATAAGTTGTAATTTCTTCATGCACTAAGTAAACCTAACAGTGTGGGATGAATGACTGAATGAAGAAATAAAATGGGAAAATGAGCTGTGGGGTGAAGATATCTGCATTACTCACACTCAGAACCATATTTGGACCAATTTAATCATATTTGTTGCTTCATATTGACACAGGTGTTTTAGTATTATTACTGACTGACTTTATCTCACCAACTGCTGCATATTGATTCAAATATTTAATCTCATCAACCTCTCTGTGTATTGATACTGCCTGTGTGTGTTGATATTGACCAATGGGATAAGTTGATATACAAAAGGTGTGTGTGTATATATATGTAGATTCTGTGGCAGGTGCCTGCAGGTAATACAATATACACCATACTGACCTCTGTCCTCTGACCTCTGACCTCAAAGGTACAAACCCTGTTTTGGTGCCACAAGTTTTCATTGATAATATTGACTTATTTACAAAGCATAATGTATACTATATAGATATTAATGAAATTTTAATATTTAAACATAAAAACATAGAACTTCATTTCAGTTTTACTTCATGATACATGGGGGAGATTTTACAAGACCAATCTGATGGATACCAACTTTGTATTGTTTCGCATGACGACATTCTTGCTACTTCCTGCCCCTTCTTGCTACTTCCTGCCCCTTCTTGCTACTTCCTGCCCCTTCTTGCTACTCCCTGCCCCTTCTTGCTACTTCCTGCCCCTTCTTGCTACTTTCTGCCCCTTCTTGCTACTTCCTGTCCCTTCTTGCTACTTCCTGCCCCTTCTTGCTACTTCCTGCCCCTTCTTGCTACTTCCTGCCCCTTCTTGCTACTTCCTGCCCCTTCTTGCTACTTCCTGCCCCTTCTTGCTACTTCCTGCCCCTTCTTGCTACTTCCTGCCCCTTTTTGCTATTTCCTGCCCCTTCTTGCTACTTTCTGCCCCTTCTTGCTACTTCCTGCCCCTTCTTGCTACTTCCTGCCCCTTCTTGTTACTTTCTGCCCCTTCTTGCTACTTCCTGCCCCTTCTTGCTACTTCCTGCCCCTTCTTGCTACTTTCTGCCCCTTCTTGCTACTTCCTGCCCCTTCTTGCTACTTCCTGCCCCTTCTTGCTACTTCCTGCCCCTTCTTCAGGTGGATCATAGACATGGGGGACAGAATTCATTCCTTCATTGATATACATTTGTACAGCGCCAACATGAATGATTTATGTATATATTGAAGTACACGAAGCCATATACAAGATGAAGGAGGAAAGAGATAATTGTACAAACAATGAGTAAGAAGGGGGAAAATTACAATAAACTTTTGAAAGAAAACTAAAGTTGACGCACGCCACAATTTCCTCAAATACAATCTAGGCTTGAACACAACCCGGGGGGTCATGGGGTGCTGTGAGGTAAACATGATCTGGGTCTCAAATATGAAGTTAAGGCCTACCCTATTTCATCAAATACAACACAGGCCTCCAATAGAACCCGAAGGGTCAGGGGGGGCTGAATGAAGTAGAACCCTGGGGTTGTATTAGAGGAAATATGGAACATTTAAATGAAACAGAAAGGAAGAAAACTTTTGAGTTTTGCTAACATCTCACACAATTCAAACAAACTAAATGAATACTAGTTTTGTGTTTCATACACAATGTGACTAAATCAATATTGATAAATAAAGAGAAATTATAACCACCAAATAAAACATATAATCTTACTATATATTATAACATTTATAGCTACATCTATCTATTAACAAGGCGTTTATACCTCTAGCTAGCATTTCCCATGTCACATATGTTTGATAATTGACCATAATTTATCTGTTGGTGACAGCCCTCGGCCATTGACCAGAATTCCTGTGTGGAGAGTCCCACACTTGCTTTATGTCTTTGTAAATATATATTTTAGAGATAATTTGGGATTTAACAATTTCTTTTCTCAATCTAGACACTTTACAAGAATAAACAGAGTAATAGTGACTAAGACAGTTTTGTATTTGTATACAAAAATGAAAACTAATTCATAGATTTAGTTCCGTACAACAACTGCAGTTGCATTTTAACCCTGTTGCTGCCAAGAAGCGTGAATAGCATAACAGGCCTCAAAGTAAACATTTTTCTCAAGGAGCGGACACGCTCCTAACATATTAATTTTGGGAGCAAAAGAAAATTTCAAGGAGCACATTTTAATTTTAGATTGCTTATTGGAATATATTAATGAATATAAGTAGAAAACTGTAAGTTAGCTAATATTCAATGCCATCTTGTGATGGATAAGAGTATTCTTTTGTGAAGAAACAGTCCTTTTTTTAGTTGACCCCAAATTTTATCAAGGAGCATGTGTGCTCCTTACTCAAAATTACAGGGAGCAAATTGAAAAAATAGGGAGCAAATGCTCCCAAATTGGTAGCAACATTGAGGGCTGCATAAGGTTACTTTCTGTTTAGTGCCAAGTTGTAGTAATAGTTACATCACTGCTGTGACTATCTATTGCAGTGAAACCAAGGAGATAGACTGATTTTCAAGAAACACTTATAGCTAAGGTCATCTTCTGTGCCAAGATGTAGGAATAGTTGCAGCAGAGGATGCAGGGAGAAAGCCTTCACCCCACTGTCACTATCTATTGCAGTGAAACCAAGGAGGTAACAGTTATAGTAAACTGATTTTCAAATTAGGATCCATTCTCAGTCCTGAGTGCATGCAGGGAGAAAGCCTACACCCCACTGTTGCTATCTATTGCAGTGAAACCAAGGAGATACAGTTATAGTAAACTGATTTTCAAATTAGGATCCATTCTCAGTCCTGAGTGCATGCAGGGAGAAAGCCTACACCCCACTGTCGCTATCTATTGCAGTGAAACCAAGGAGATACAGTTATAGTAAACTGATTTTCAAATTAGGATCCATTCTCAGTCCTGAGTGCATGCAGGGAGAAAGCCTACACCCCACTGTCGCTATCTATTGCAGTGAAACCAAGGAGGTAACAGTTATAGTAAACTGATTTTCAAATTAGGATCCATTCTCAGTCCTGAGTGCATGCAGGGAGAAAGCCTACACCCCACTGTCGCTATCTATTGCAGTGAAACCAAGGAGATACAGTTATAGTAAACTGATTTTCAAATTAGGATCCATTCTCAGTCCTGAGTGCATGCAGGGAGAAAGCCTACACCCCACTGTTGCTATCTATTGCAGTGAAACCAAGGAGATACAGTTATAGTAAACTGATTTTCAAATTAGGATCCATTCTCAGTCCTGAGTGCATGCAGGGAGAAAGCCTACACCCCACTGTTGCTATCTATTGCAGTGAAACCAAGGAGTTACAGTTATAGTAAACTGATTTTCAAATTAGGATCCATTCTCAGTCCTGAGTGCATGCAGGGAGAAAGCCTACACCCCACTGTTGCTATCTATTGCAGTGAAACCAAGGAGTTACAGTTATAGTAAACTGATTTTCAAATTAGGATCCATTCTCAGTCCTGAGTGCATGCAGGGAGAAAGCCTACACCCCACTGTCGCTATCTATTGCAGTGAAACCAAGGAGGTAACAGTTATAGTAAACTGATTTTCAAATTAGGATCCATTCTCAGTCCTGAGTGCATGCAGGGAGAAAGCCTACACCCCACTGTTGCTATCTATTGCAGTGAAACCAAGGAGTTACAGTTATAGTAAACTGATTTTCAAATTAGGATCCATTCTCAGTCCTGAGTGCATGCAGGGAGAAAGCCTACACCCCACTGTTGCTATCTATTGCAGTGAAACCAAGGAGTTACAGTTATAGTAAACTGATTTTCAAATTAGGATCCATTCTCAGTCCTGAGTGCATGCAGGTAGAAAGCCTACACCCCACTGTTGCTATCTATTGCAGTGAAACCAAGGAGGTAACAGTTATAGTAAACTGATTTTCAAATTAGGATCCATTCTCAGTCCTGAGTGCATGCAGGGAGAAAGCCTACACCCCACTGTTGCTATCTATTGCAGTGAAGCCAAGGAGGTAACAGTTATAGTAAACTGATTTTCAAATTAGGATCCATTCTCAGTCTTGAGTGCATGCAGGGAGAAAGCCTACACCCCACTGTTGCTATCTATTGCAGTGAAACCAAGGAGGTAACAGTTATAGTAAACTGATTTTCAAATTAGGATCCATTCTCAGTCCTGAGTGCATGCAGGGAGAAAGCCTACACCCCACTGTCGCTATCTATTGCAGTGAAACCAAGGAGGTAACAGTTATAGTAAACTGATTTTCAAATTAGGATCCATTCTCAGTCCTGAGTGCATGCAGGGAGAAAGCCTACACCCCACTGTTGCTATCTATTGCAGTGAAACCAAGGAGGTAACAGTTATAGTAAACTGATTTTCAAATTAGGATCCATTCTCAGTCTTGAGTGCATGCAGGGAGAAAGCCTACACCCCACTGTTGCTATCTATTGCAGTGAAACCAAGGAGGTAACAGTTATAGTAAACTGATTTTCAAATTAGGATCCATTCTCAGTCCTGAGTGCATGCAGGGAGAAAGCCTACACCCCACTGTTGCTATCTATTGCAGTGAAACCAAGGAGGTAACAGTTATAGTAAACTGATTTTCAAATTAGGATCCATTCTCAGTCTTGAGTGCATGCAGGGAGAAAGCCTACACCCCACTGTTGCTATCTATTGCAGTGAAACCAAGGAGGTAACAGTTATAGTAAACTGATTTTCAAATTAGGATCCATTCTCAGTCCTGAGTGCATGCAGGGAGAAAGCCTACACCCCACTGTTGCTATCTATTGCAGTGAAACCAAGGAGGTAACAGTTATAGTAAACTGATTTTCAAATTAGGATCCATTCTCAGTCTTGAGTGCATGCAGGGAGAAAGCCTACACCCCACTGTTGCTATCTATTGCAGTGAAACCAAGGAGGTAACAGTTATAGTAAACTGATTTTCAAATTAGGATCCATTCTCAGTCCTGAGTGCATGCAGGGAGAAAGCCTACACCCCACTGTTGCTATCTATTGCAGTGAAACCAAGGAGGTAACAGTTATAGTAAACTGATTTTCAAATTAGGATCCATTCTCAGTCTTGAGTGCATGCAGGGAGAAAGCCTACATCCCACTGTTGCTATCTATTGCAGTGAAACCAAGGAGGTAACAGTTATAGTAAACTGATTTTCAAATTAGGATCCATTCTCAGTCCTGAGTGCATGCAGGGAGAAAGCCTACACCCCACTGTTGCTATCTATTGCAGTGAAACCAAGGAGGTAACAGTTATAGTAAACTGATTTTCAAATTAGGATCCATTCTCAGTCTTGAGTGCATGCAGGGAGAAAGCCTACACCCCACTGTTGCTATCTATTGCAGTGAAACCAAGGAGGTAACAGTTATAGTAAACTGATTTTCAAATTAGGATCCATTCTCAGTCTTGAGTGCATGCAGGGAGAAAGCCTACACCCCACTGTTGCTATCTATTGCAGTGAAACCAAGGAGGTAACAGTTATAGTAAACTGATTTTCAAATTAGGATCCATTCTCAGTCCTGAGTGCATGCAGGGAGAAAGCCTACACCCCACTGTTGCTATCTATTGCAGTGAAACCAAGGAGGTAACAGTTATAGTAAACTGATTTTCAAATTAGGATCCATCCTCAGTCCTGAGTGCATGCAGGGAGAAAGCCTACACCCCACTGTCGCTATCTATTGCAGTGAAACCAAGGAGGTAACAGTTATAGTAAACTGATTTTCAAATTAGGATCCATTCTCAGTCCTGAGTGCATGCAGGGAGAAAGCCTACACCCCACTGTTGCTATCTATTGCAGTGAAGCCAAGGAGGTAACAGTTATAGTAAACTGATTTTCAAATTAGGATCCATTCTCAGTCCTGAGTGCATGCAGGGAGAAAGCCTACACCCCACTGTCGCTATCTATTGCAGTGAAACCAAGGAGATACAGTTATAGTAAACTGATTTTCAAATTAGGATCCATTCTCAGTCCTGAGTGCATGCAGGGAGAAAGCCTACACCCCACTGTTGCTATCTATTGCAGTGAAGCCAAGGAGGTAACAGTTATAGTAAACTGATTTTCAAATTAGGATCCATTCTCAGTCCTGAGTGCATGCAGGGAGAAAGCCTACACCCCACTGTCGCTATCTATTGCAGTGAAACCAAGGAGATACAGTTATAGTAAACTGATTTTCAAATTAGGATCCATTCTCAGTCCTGAGTGCATGCAGGGAGAAAGCCTACACCCCACTGTCGCTATCTATTGCAGTGAAACCAAGGAGGTAACAGTTATAGTAAACTGATTTTCAAATTAGGATCCATTCTCAGTCCTGAGTGCATGCAGGGAGAAAGCCTACACCCCACTGTTGCTATCTATTGCAGTGAAACCATGGTGTTACAGTTATAGTAAACTGATTTTCAAATTAGGATCCATTCTCAGTCCTGAGTGCATGCAGGGAGAAAGCCTACACCCCACTGTTGCTATCTATTGCAGTGAAACCAAGGAGTTACAGTTATAGTAAACTGATTTTCAAATTAGGATCCATTCTCAGTCCTGAGTGCATGCAGGGAGAAAGCCTACACCCCACTGTCGCTATCTATTGCAGTGAAACCAAGGAGGTAACAGTTATAGTAAACTGATTTTCAAATTAGGATCCATTCTCAGTCCTGAGTGCATGCAGGGAGAAAGCCTACACCCCACTGTTGCTATCTATTGCAGTGAAACCAAGGAGGTAACAGTTATAGTAAACTGATTTTCAAATTAGGATCCATTCTCAGTCCTGAGTGCATGCAGGGAGAAAGCCTACACCCCACTGTTGCTATCTATTGCAGTGAAACCAAGGAGGTAACAGTTATAGTAAACTGATTTTCAAATTAGGATCCATTCTCAGTCTTGAGTGCATGCAGGGAGAAAGCCTACACCCCACTGTTGCTATCTATTGCAGTGAAACCAAGGAGGTAACAGTTATAGTAAACTGATTTTCAAATTAGGATCCATTCTCAGTCCTGAGTGCATGCAGGGAGAAAGCCTACACCCCACTGTCGCTATCTATTGCAGTGAAACCAAGGAGGTAACAGTTATAGTAAACTGATTTTCAAATTAGGATCCATTCTCAGTCCTGAGTGCATGCAGGGAGAAAGCCTACACCCCACTGTTGCTATCTATTGCAGTGAAACCAAGGAGGTAACAGTTATAGTAAACTGATTTTCAAATTAGGATCCATTCTCAGTCTTGAGTGCATGCAGGGAGAAAGCCTACACCCCACTGTTGCTATCTATTGCAGTGAAACCAAGGAGGTAACAGTTATAGTAAACTGATTTTCAAATTAGGATCCATTCTCAGTCCTGAGTGCATGCAGGGAGAAAGCCTACACCCCACTGTTGCTATCTATTGCAGTGAAACCAAGGAGGTAACAGTTATAGTAAACTGATTTTCAAATTAGGATCCATTCTCAGTCTTGAGTGCATGCAGGGAGAAAGCCTACACCCCACTGTTGCTATCTATTGCAGTGAAACCAAGGAGGTAACAGTTATAGTAAACTGATTTTCAAATTAGGATCCATTCTCAGTCCTGAGTGCATGCAGGGAGAAAGCCTACACCCCACTGTTGCTATCTATTGCAGTGAAACCAAGGAGGTAACAGTTATAGTAAACTGATTTTCAAATTAGGATCCATTCTCAGTCTTGAGTGCATGCAGGGAGAAAGCCTACACCCCACTGTTGCTATCTATTGCAGTGAAACCAAGGAGGTAACAGTTATAGTAAACTGATTTTCAAATTAGGATCCATTCTCAGTCCTGAGTGCATGCAGGGAGAAAGCCTACACCCCACTGTTGCTATCTATTGCAGTGAAACCAAGGAGGTAACAGTTATAGTAAACTGATTTTCAAATTAGGATCCATTCTCAGTCTTGAGTGCATGCAGGGAGAAAGCCTACATCCCACTGTTGCTATCTATTGCAGTGAAACCAAGGAGGTAACAGTTATAGTAAACTGATTTTCAAATTAGGATCCATTCTCAGTCTTGAGTGCATGCAGGGAGAAAGCCTACACCCCACTGTTGCTATCTATTGCAGTGAAACCAAGGAGGTAACAGTTATAGTAAACTGATTTTCAAATTAGGATCCATCCTCAGTCCTGAGTGCATGCAGGGAGAAAGCCTACACCCCACTGTTGCTATCTATTGCAGTGAAACCAAGGAGGTAACAGTTATAGTAAACTGATTTTCAAATTAGGATCCATTCTCAGTCTTGAGTGCATGCAGGGAGAAAGCCTACACCCCACTGTTGCTATCTATTGCAGTGAAACCAAGGAGGTAACAGTTATAGTAAACTGATTTTCAAATTAGGATCCATTCTCAGTCCTGAGTGCATGCAGGGAGAAAGCCTACACCCCACTGTTGCTATCTATTGCAGTGAAACCAAGGAGGTAACAGTTATAGTAAACTGATTTTCAAATTAGGATCCATCCTCAGTCCTGAGTGCATGCAGGGAGAAAGCCTACACCCCACTGTCGCTATCTATTGCAGTGAAACCAAGGAGGTAACAGTTATAGTAAACTGATTTTCAAATTAGGATCCATTCTCAGTCCTGAGTGCATGCAGGGAGAAAGCCTACACCCCACTGTTGCTATCTATTGCAGTGAAGCCAAGGAGGTAACAGTTATAGTAAACTGATTTTCAAATTAGGATCCATTCTCAGTCCTGAGTGCATGCAGGGAGAAAGCCTACACCCCACTGTCGCTATCTATTGCAGTGAAACCAAGGAGGTAACAGTTATAGTAAACTGATTTTCAAATTAGGATCCATTCTCAGTCCTGAGTGCATGCAGGGAGAAAGCCTACACCCCACTGTTGCTATCTATTGCAGTGAAACCAAGGAGGTAACAGTTATAGTAAACTGATTTTCAAATTAGGATCCATCCTCAGTCCTGAGTGCATGCAGGGAGAAAGCCTACACCCCACTGTCGCTATCTATTGCAGTGAAACCAAGGAGGTAACAGTTATAGTAAACTGATTTTCAAATTAGGATCCATCCTCAGTCCTGAGTGCATGCAGGGAGAAAGCCTACACCCCACTGTCGCTATCTATTGCAGTGAAACCAAGGAGGTAACAGTTATAGTAAACTGATTTTCAAATTAGGATCCATCCTCAGTCCTGAGTGCATGCAGGGAGAAAGCCTACACCCCACTGTCGCTATCTATTGCAGTGAAACCAAGGAGGTAACAGTTATAGTAAACTGATTTTCAAATTAGGATCCATCCTCAGTCCTGAGTGCATGCAGGGAGAAAGCCTACACCCCACTGTCGCTATCTATTGCAGTGAAACCAAGGAGGTAACAGTTATAGTAAACTGATTTTCAAATTAGGATCCATCCTCAGTCCTGAGTGCATGCAGGGAGAAAGCCTACACCCCACTGTCGCTATCTATTGCAGTGAAACCAAGGAGGTAACAGTTATAGTAAACTGATTTTCAAATTAGGATCCATCCTCAGTCCTGAGTGCATGCAGGGAGAAAGCCTACACCCCACTGTCGCTATCTATTGCAGTGAAACCAAGGAGGTAACAGTTATAGTAAACTGATTTTCAAATTAGGATCCATCCTCAGTCTTGAGTGCATGCAGGGAGAAAGCCTTCACCCACTGTTGCTATCTATTGCAGTGAAGCCAAGGAGTTACAGTTATAGCAAACTGATTTTCAGTGTAGGGTTGCAGGATCCACCCTAAGCGTACGTGCAGTTTCAACAGCACACCTTATTGTTGGCAGGATTTGAACCCAGAACCTCATAATCTGAGGTCAAACATGTTAACCAGTGCATTATTTCACTCCAAAAATACTACTAGAAACAAGGACTAACAGGCCTAATTCATATGCTGATGTGGCCCCACAATACACAGAATGATAAACATGATAAATGGTCAGGTGTATATTTCACTTATCTAGAGTAAACAAGAAGGCCGACAACAATGCCCAAATATACCTGTACATAGGATGTAACTACTTATGGAGAAACTGAGTCAGGTATATGAGATTAACTCTTTACCTGCCAGGGGTGAAATAAATCTGAATACAAACTGTTTGTGCCAAGCGTTGCCATTAACCCCCGGACAGCTGAATACTGATATAGGCACAAATTCTGGAGGAACCTAATCATAGGTAGGTTGTAGTTCCATTCTCTCCCCAAAGAGGTTACTTAAGTCATTTCTTTCCTAACCTCTGTTATTGGAACTGTCACTACTTATACTAACAATAAAGGGGTCTGATTTTCTTGCTGAGTTTCTGATTGGAGAAAGAGGGAAGAACAAGCATAGAAACATGTCAACAAAGGAATTCATCAACCCAAACATTATGCCATGATTATTATCGGCCAGTTGGTTGGTTTTCATTGTCAGGATTATTCAATTTGATGTTCCAGAACATATTTTTGTTTAAATAAACATAAATTTCAATTTGTCAATAAATCTAAAATACTGTCTATATATAATGAAGTGTCAACGTATGAGATAGACTTAATGACAGGCTGCATCAACTACCTGACAAGATAGGTAATAAACGTCTATATCACACGTCAATATCACCCGTCAGTCAGGCGATAATAGCTTTATATACAATGATTGACAGGACTTGTTTGTTACACAATATACGATTTTCATGATCGCCTCAGGTGATAAAGTTGCATAATACTATGTATTAATGATATTATCATAATATCTTTATTTGTGGCAGTTACAAAATGACTGTAGGGTAGATAATTTCCATAAGAGCATGTTAACGTGGAATAACAACTCGGCCCATTGTTCATAGTTCTTGACATACATTTTATATCATTAACACCATTATCTAGCAAAGAGCTTATAAGCTAGAATTATGAGATATAAGCAGATTTTTAGCAAAAGTATTTGGATTATCTCTTAATTTGAATAATCTATTATACAATTAGCCACAAGAGTTAGACTTATGATATGACAACTTTCTCAAACACACCATAGGCTAAATGGAATTCTGTAGCTCATCAGGCTTTGTCTGACTGCAAGGTTTAAGTCTGGTTTATTTGGGTGACATTTAGAAATTTGAATGGGTAATGATTTCTATATTCATGCATTTTTAATTTCTGAGTCGTTTTCAAGCAAACGAATTAAATTTGAATAAAATCATTTTTCAGAAATCACAAAATCCCTTGTGACCTTGAAAATAATTGTTATATAACCTATAACTTTTACGAATTAAATTTATTCTTTCTCAAGTTGTCACATAATTTAGCTTGTTTTATTGAATATTGTTTTCATCTCAAATTGACCAAAAGCCTCACTGCCCTGATCATCTGAAATACATGAGTCAAGTTGCTTCTAGTCTCAGACTCACAGTGAGGGGGGAGTGCTATAAATATTTCACATTCAGTCTGGCTCTGGGAAGGAAGAGAATCCACTAAACGGCTGACATATGCAATATACATTATGACAAGTCCTACGAGAGTCTACGCAAATAAACGAAAAATATAGATGAAGATTATTCAGATTCCTCCATTGTGAGTCAAGTTAAGTGCACCTACTCTGAGTAAATATTGCCCTCACTATCAGTGCTGCAGCTCCAGTCACGAACAATGCACACTGGGTCCCCGTCCTTCCTAAAAGGGAGGGTTCTATCGGGGTACTTTTTGTGGAAACAATGCACACTGGGTCTCCGTCCTTCCTTAAAGGGAGGGTTCTATCTGGGTACTTTCAAATTCAAGGGACATTCATGTTCATCTATTAATGACAGTTCGGACCAAGTCTCAGTCCTTCCTTAAAGGGAAGGTTCTATAGCTAGAAATGTTGTGAGGTCGGATTTAATGCCGCTTTTAAGATTATTTAACTTCTATCAAGGTGGCTATGTATTTTGGTGAAACCTGCATCGACTGGATCTAATGAACCATGGATGGCACTTGGCTGAAATTCAGTGCTGCATTACACCCAAACCTTACTCCACGTAGAACTGTCCTGAAAGTAATTTACCAAGCCCCAGGCAGGAATCGAACATCGCACCTCTAGTCCTCAACATTTGCCCACAGGGTCTCAGGGACGGCTCTATATGGATCTTTTTCTAAGGGACATTCCTGTTTATACATATATAGGCTATTATAAGATGCCTAGCGGTTAGAACCATAAAAAAAGAGTACTTTATCAGACAATAAAGGTATAATGCTCTCGTGCTTTAACTATAATAGTTCAGGGCAAAACTATACTTTATTACAAAACACATTGGGTAGTCCTGCTCCATGACTGTGTATTATTAAGAGCCTTTAATACAGTCTAGATTTTTATTCAGCAAGTCTAGATAAACTGAATACACATTATTATGGAACTGGAAGTATACAAATATGTAATCAAAATGATGAAGGTACAGTAATTATAAAAATTCCATAGACTAAATTTTAGTCTACACATTGGGGTACAGTGAACTTTATTTCTTAATTAATACATTATCATAACACAATCCAGTTGAAGCATATTACTGAAGGTATTATTTTGGGGACTTTAGATTTCAAAATTTGACAAAAAATTACGCACATTCATTAAACATTACAATGTGAACTGAAGCCATTCATCAGTGCTAAAAGTGTGGAAAGCTTTATACGCCACTGTCCATCAGTCTAGTGATGAATTATTTGGCGCTTTGTGGACATTCTACCAATGTATATGTTTTATTATTACAAAGTTGTAAATAAGTAAATACTGCGATCTTCTCACTTCAATTAATGCACAAAACAAAATGGTGGACACCACAATAGAACCTTCTCTTTAACCCTCTGTCTCCCTCGGGACAACTGACGGACGTAAGTAGTTATAGGGGAGAGGAGAGGAGAGGAGAGTTTGATTCTATGTTTAGACATCTTGCATCTTGCTAGTTTAGGGTTTTGATGAGAAATTTCTGTTCATTTAAAACTTAAATATTGATCAACCTGCATCACAGTAAAACATCCAAAATTGTAACACATCAGTGGAGTGACTCATCCAGGAGAAGCTGTGATTCTTGTAAATTGGCCATGCTGCATAATGTGTCACTGAAATTCCTAACTTAATCAAAAGACATTTGATCGCAAGAAAATGAAATAATTTTGTTAAAGCCATAAATGTGTCACTATGATATCCCGTGAATAAAAAATTACATCTTTACATCTCTTTCATCAAACTAGCTTAACCCCTTCACTGCCAACATCAAATAAAAGACACAGGAGGCCAAATCCCTTACTGTCAAAAGGGTTAAAATATCAAATAGACAGTTACATACATAAGCAATTCATTAGAGTTACCTCCCTTTATACAGGATCTCCCAGGGTCAAATCAACAAGGAGCCTCACAACGGGCTTTCAGCTCTTGTCTTCTCTCAATATTGACACAAGGAAAATTTCTCGGGTACGCAAAGCCTCTGTTTGAGATGCTTTTAAACATACACCCTCGGTGACGCCACTCAAAAACACTGCTATGAACATTCAAATATACACCCGGGTTAGATACTTGTAGGTATACACTGTACGCCTTGGATGTTACTTTTAAAAAACATCCCTCTACTGTTAACACTTTTACAAGAGAGGACGAATTATCTCTTGGGATGGGTTAGAATTAGCTATGCCTAGTGAACGAGAGGCTGAATAAGTAAAATATAATCACCCTCTTTTTATCACATAAAATTATTTTCCCATGGAGAAAATACTTTAAGAAACCCCGCATTAACCACATCTAAATATAAGCACAACAATGATACATACAGTTAATATCCAATCATAGCAATATTTTACTTCTCATTCGCTAGTTTCACAATAATTTTCGACTCGCCGGGAGCATGCGCAGATAGATGCTGCAGGGAATCCGGTCTGGCCGGAAGTAGTCGTTAGCGTAGAAATACTGTATTATCTTGTTGAATCTATCGAATATAACTGCTGTAAAGACAATTATTTGAGAACGACAGCAGTCAAAAACGAGTTTTTACGACCCTGAAATCTTCAATTACACAAATTCGTTTGCAATGATGATTTATAAACATCGAACGCATGGAATTTTGTCGGATTGTCACCTTGGATTCCATACGAGTTTGACAGATCAATATCCGCTCGACTTGTTTCACAAATGATTAAATTAACCCAGGTGTTTTTGTTGTGTACCTAGGTGCTGAAACTTCTTACAGAAAGGAAAACTTACTTGTTTCAAGCAGCATTTACGACTGGTTTTCCCAGCCTACAGAACTCCATATGAAGCTGTCAACCGATTAAAAGTAACCTACTCACAACAACGAACTTTTATTTCTACGTTTAGATATTGTGATAAGTTATTGATATTTGTTAAATAAAAATATATTTTGAATAAAGTATGAATTAATCATTATTTCATTTTTTGTTGACTGTCACGGCGTTCATGGTGACATTATTTTTAACAGATTGATATATTCTAACTTGTTCTCTCAAACTGCTTGAGATCTATCAAGATCCCAGTACTGTCATTAGATCCAACAAGTGACAACACATTTTTCAAAATATATTTATGAGACTATTAATTACAGGAATCACTGAAAATATATATGACATGTTATTTTCTACATACACCCAGAAAATCCAGACTCATAAATCAACACGTATATATATAAAATCTAAATGGCAAGTATTTCTAAAGTACCGGTATATATAGGCTAGTGGAGCTGACAATCACAAAACATAATGTAATAAAGATAAGCAAATGTCGTAAGTATACATATTAAATGTACTCATTGAGCCGTATTATTATCAGTTTACAATAATGAAAAAAAGAGAAAATTTTGTTTGTTTGTAACTTGTTGTATTATGGGTCTTAATAATTTCATATTATTAGTAAATGTTTTGCCAAGTGAAATGTAGTACAGTTCACTGGATACAAATGTTGAGAAACTAGACTGAATGTCGTATTTTGTTTTTTTTCTCTTCAGAAGAGCTCTTTGTATAAAAAAAAGTTATAGCTCAACTTGAAATGGAATTGTATCCGAGAGTATAATAATTTCATACATAATGAAATCATCTTCGTTCATGCTCTTATATGAAAGCAATATAGGCCACACAAAAATGGTGCATAGTTGTTGGTAATAAAATGAATATTGAGTCAACCAAGAAACAAACAACACTGGCCTATCGATGATGTTTACAAACAGTATTTGTATGTCATTTTTGTAAGTTAATAAATGATATGATATCAAATAAAAATCATGCATGTACATGCAAACATGACAATCACATGAACTGAATATATTATTACTATTCTTTTTTAGGCTAAGAGTGAATGATAACAATCAAAAGGACATTATGAATATATTTAAAGTTGTTTTTTTGTTTCTATATATACTGAAATTTTGTAATGATATAAACTTGAGAAGCCGAAAGACATTCCAATAATGTAAACTACCGGGCAAAAGAAAGGACTCACCTAAGTTTGTTTCGATTAATTCAATATTTAAATCAGATGTATTTGACTATGGCGTGATACAATAATAATTATCTGCAGTAGTTTGAATGACTTTGTTGGTGACTGTGGTTAAATTTTAGTTCAAGTATCTTTTTGTAATGAAGACAGGGTTAAGAATGAAATTTACACCAACATGACCCCTACCCTGTTCAAAATGTTGTAAATGTGTGCAGAATCAGGCACATCTATACATTTAACGTAGGATATGTCTTATATGTCATTTGTGTATCATCAAAAAATAATTTTAAAACAAAATTAAATTTAAAATTTCATATTTTTAAAATAATTAAAAAACATGTCGATACCCGATTTTCAATATAGGCCTAGTATTTGGCAGGATGGATACATGTTACTATATGTTGAGGTGAATGTTCATGCATGAAATCTAGTTATGTATAAGATAATTTAGATAATTTAGAAAGGAGAACTGAGAATATCGTATAATGTATTTTAATTTCATTTTAAAATGAGCACTTGCATTGAATCAATTTAGAAGAGATAAGATAGAGAATCGCCACAATAGTGAATCGAGTCCTGGTTCAATTGAAGTTCGAGACTAAGGTAAATACAATTGGATTTTACGTCAATTAAATCTCTAAACAACTTGAAACACTACAATAAAAGGTAAGATGAATAACATAGTTTCAATTGTATGTGTACGTTACTAAGTGTCGATGCAAAAACAACAGAGGGGATTAGTTAGAAAATACGACTTTATTTTGTGTCAGCACCTTTGCCATTTGTCATGCCTGTCAACACAATCCCTTTGTGTTTATAGTCCCTACATCAAAAACAGGTCTTTATCATTATAACAGATCATCATTGTTATAGACAGGGGTGTAAAAACTCGTTTTTGACTGCTGTTCTTCCCAAATAATTGTCTTTACAGCAGTTATTTTCGATAGATTCAACAAGATAATACAGTATTTCTACGCTAACGACTACTTCCGGCCAGACCGGATTCCCTGCAGCATCTAACTGCGCATGCTCCCGGCGAGTCGTAAATTATTGTGAAACTAGCGAATAAAACTAAACGACTAACAAATACATATAAATGTACTATTTTCAACAAAACTACCTTCCATTATTTTCATATACCATTTTCCACAAAACTACTTCCAACAAATGATCATATACTTTTTTCAAAAATTATACCAACTTAATACATATACTATTTTCCACAAAACTCCTGCCAACATACAAATACTAGTTTCCACACAACTGCCTACTACAAGCTGACCAATAGCCGGATGTTTATTCAAGGACTGACGGTAAATTGTTTCACAGATCAGAGTTCACCCACTACTTACTGTTTCCTCTCGGGGCGTGGAAGTTTCTTGTTGCTGCTCTAGTGGTGTTGTTCCCAACCTATTGTGACTGGTTTAGAAGCTGTCGTTACAGTTGGACAAATATTGGTACAATTATGGGCCGGTTGCTTATATTTACTTACAGTTTCTAAATCAATGATGTCCCTGACATTACAATAGAATACGTGAAAAGAAATCTGAAGGGACAGTTACATTTGAAATATCTTAATGTCGAATTTCTCCTTCACAAATATCAACCTGGTCTTGCTGTATGAGAGCAGTGTTGTTCCTAGGTGATCTGCTGAGGGGGCCATTTCTGAACAAGTGGGACCCTTTGCAATGGTAAAAGTATCCTACTTCTCCAAATTTTAAGGGACACCAAGCCAAAAAGGTGGGCAAATGTCCCCAGGACCCCCTCTAATAACAACACTGTGAGAGTAAGATGAGAATTTAGGAACTTTATTGTTTATTATGTTTAACACTGCTTTCAAGAGTCATTCTCCAATATCCCACAACTGGTATTATTGCAGACAGAAAGCCTGGGACCCAATGTATCAATACGTTGTAGTGAAACCTGAACTAACCACACCTTAGTGGTACAGCATTGAATTGTAATTCTAGTTATTAATTTTCGTATAATTACACACAAATCAAATTAAGAGTATGATAAGTTATTGATAACTAAAATATTACTGGAAGTAGAACAGTTCTTTACAGTGAAGTTGCCAAGCCAAGAATAAGTCAGACCTATCTGAACTGTCCCCCTACCTCTTCAGCAGTGGTATGTAAAACGTACAACCGTTCACCATTTAATGCTGCACATTAGCACCCAACTAGTTGTATAGACAATATCTGCTATCAACTGATCAGTTACAACTATTAAATCTCCTCCTATTGTTGTTTAGATTACAGACACTTGTAAGTAGTTGTCCAGAAAGTATCATTTTTCGAGTCAGTCAATTCTAATATAGTCAAGAGGACGACACATTGCAACTTGATATTCTATTGTCATGTTGTGAAGTGGGCTTTAGCCTTGTTACTCATTGTATTCTACTACAAATCATACACTTATAAACAGTTGGAAAGACAGTATCATTTAACAATTCAAGGGCTTGAACTGACATGCTTGATACTATATTCAATCCACTTGTAGGAGTTTGAAAGACAATACCACGCCTACCATTTCTACAGCTGTTAGAGAGGCATTCTAGAAGTTGTGTTATAGGGAAGACAAGGATATATACTGCCATTTTAAATAAAGAAGTTGATCATCCATAAATACCCTAACACATTGCTTTGTCTTCACAATGTCAACAGTTTTAGTGTGTTTCATGTGCATATCTAATAAACATGTAAACAGTTGTACAGATAATATCACTTAACGAATCCATCAATTTCAAAGCTTTTAAAGGGACACGTACTGCGTCAAGGATAAAAATGAGTCTCATCTTTACCTCACTAAGCTGATTAGAGTGTCTGCTAACGAGTTACGCTTCACTTCACTGTCTACATGCAGTAGTTTTTATTACCAATTACGTCAATTGTCTGAAATTCGGTGTACATGATGATCTGACAGGATGATCTAATTTTTATTCTCGCTGTGGTGTCCCTTTAAGGAACAACATGTGAAATGTGATGTTTTGTTTTCATGGAAGAGAACCTTTTCATATCTAGTCTAAGTCTTGCTGTACATGTTTATAACAGTAAACAGTTGTACAGAGAATATTATTTAACCAAATTAATTTCAAAGATTGCAATGATTACAACATGAAAAACCTGTGCCTTGTTCAAGATCTCTTGTTCCATGTCTATGTTAAAAAACATTCAAGAGCTGGGGGACTATCACTAAAACAAGTGATTTTGAACACAACATTGATATTGGGACACGTAAAAAAGAGATATTAATTGCGAAAAATAGAGCACAAATCAAAGCCTTGTTGTGTTCTATAAAAGTTTTTAATATCTTAGTAAGTAGCTGTTTGGTTATTATCACATCATAAACCGGTCTATTAACGGCAGGTCATAAATAGCAGTGAGATAGCGAGATATAACGAGGTGATTATTTCAGGTCACTGATAACCAGTTGTAGGAAGGTAGCATGACCTTGCTAATCTATAAACATGCAGATAAATAGGTATATTTATGTTTATGTCTATGTTTGATATTAATGGATTCCCATTTACTTGTTATTGATAGCATGATCTTGCTAATCTGTAATTCTTATAAGTTTTCAGGTGTAAATGATCAATATCTACATCCAGTGTTGGATATCTTTGTTCAACGTCACTGACTTCCAAAATTTTACCTTTGACTTGTGTTAACAAGGCTGTAAGTTGTTGGTGGGTATCAGTTGTGATTTCATAATTGATCATTGTTTACAATTGGAAAGATGAAACCCTTAATCATTGGTTAATAACCTGTTAAATTGAATTTCAAGAAAACCAACAAATAAGAATCATGCGTTTGTTATAGTCAGACATGCCTACCCCTTTTTGTAAAAAATAGTAGGAGCACCTTTAAAAAATAGTAATTTCAGCCACTTAATAGTAAGGTAACTAATTTTTGAGAACTACATAATTTACAACTCGTTTCGATTCAAGGCTTTCGAGACAAACTCGGTATAACAGAATTATTACGAACGAATAATTGAAATGTCATGCGCACTGCTATATTTATCAATTTGTTTACTTCCTGGTTTTGACAGTAACTGTTGATTTGTGTTTACGTAAGTATTACTAGCTTTTCGATCATCAAAACAGTTAATAAATGACAATCACAGGTAAGTTCACACACAGAGTTTATTAGAAATAGACACGATTTATGAAAAGAGAAATGAAATGAAATTAATTTTGATTTATTATATTTTATCGTATTTTTTTCTACTCGATCGTAAGGTCGTAATTTGACCCCCACAATAGTAAGCCTTACGCCAAAATCGTAAGGGTAGGCATGTCTGTATAGTGTACGAGTTTTAGCAATCAAGTACAATATGTCCCGATAGTAAACACAAACTGTTTAACAGAGAAAAGAATTTGTTCTTTTATCATTTTTGCAATTAAATGCATTAAAGTCGTACAAAAGGTAATTTTCCTTGCTCTGTCTATTATTAGTGAAGAATATATTAAATTAATTATTGTATCGGGAAGGGGTAAACCAATCAATCATCGATTACATAGATCATAGAAACACCGCAAATCTAAGCGCCAGGTCTCCAATAAGCGCCGGGCCTCTAATAAGCGCCGGGGGTCAAGGGCAGTTGAGAAAATAAGCGCCCGGCCTCTAATAAGGGCCGGGTCTCTAATAAGCGCCGGGTCTAACTCTAAACCATTAGATTAATGCTTCCACAGTCAACTTCAATGTTCTATTAAAGAAATAAGAGCCGGGTCTCCAAAAAGCGCCGGGCCTCTAATAAGCGCCGGGGGTCAAGGGGTGCTGAAAAATCAAGCGCCCGGGTGCTTATTAGAGGAAATACGGTACATGACAGTGACTTAGCAACACTGACTTACAGCACTGATATGTACGATTGGTGACCACTATAATGAAAGAAAACACATCTCTTTTCTTTACAAAAAAATACCATTATATGACATACAGGAACATGTGTTATTAAAGAATTTGCTTCCAAAGCGGTATGTCAGCCCAATTAGTTACCACAGAGTTCTATATATAAGCTTTACATGTTGTCAGTGAGTGATAACAACATGTGTTATCCACTGATATCACACAGGTCATCTCCAGTGTTATCGCATGGTAAACATTTCCTGTTATTATCCTACAACCTTATCCGATATTGCCTAAGCACAGGGAGTACATGAGTGAGTGTATATATATGTATATCTATATATGTATATCTATACATAAGGCAGTGAAAGACATAATAGTAAAAATACACATAGGCTAGTACACACAGGGCAAGCAAGGTCATACAAGGAGACTCTGTTGAAAGTCTTTGAACCATAATTGTGATAATATTTTCATAACTATAAATCTTATCACTATTTATAACCCATCAAGTGGGGGACTGTTTTAGACCACCGCAATATTTGAAGTTCCCAGCGTATGTTATTCAAATAAATAATTTTGGCAAATTTTAAATGGTTTAATGTTGGCACTGAGGAGAAATTTCTTTTATAAATAAACATACCGGCACTATTATATCTAACATAAATTAAGAAATAATGATAGCCTTTAATCTAAGTCTGAAGTAAAACTAGACTTTTTCAGAAATTTGTGTCCTTAATTATTAAACAGTGACTGCATATTTTAATTTGCAGGAAATTTATTTTCAAATAGGATACAAAGATACAAATAGGATATTGAGTCATTTTTATTCTTTTATTCAAAGTCGCCTCATCTAGCAGAGCGAATCAATGACAACAAAGTAACATATGCCTAAAGGTACATCAATGATAAATTACTTTCAAGCCATTACACAATCTATCAATCTTCACAGCTCACATTAAACGAGATCATAAAATGTTCAATAACTGGTTTCCATGGAAACGTCATCATACAACATGGCTCAATCAAGCCATCTATTGTAGGGCCCCAAAGGGCAAAAGATTAAAACAACGATGAAATTAATGTATTCACTTTCCAGATCAGGACCCAGCAATGATGAAATCAACATATCGAGATATAGAACTGCGTAACTGTTTCTTATCTGCCCCAAGGTCAGAGGTCAAGGTTGTGTAGGTCAAGGTGACACACATGCGGCTCAGTGACCCAATCAAAGACTTAACCTCGAGACAAGCGACGTATGCATGTGTTTACTCAGTTTATATCTGTTTTGACTTCTTAAACGCTTTTGGTGTGACGTTTCTCACTTCAAGTTTAAAGTTTATTTTTTCTAATGGTTGAATAGAATCTTCTTTTATTTTAAAATGACAGAAAATGAAAAAAAATTTAAAATTTTGAATCACCAGAATTAAAAAAAATTTACGGTTAATTTTTTTATATTATAAATAAAACCAATTCAGGGCAACCTAAAAAGTAGCTGAAATCAACAGAAAATAATAATTCCTTTAAAGAGGAACTAACTACAGAGAAATATATTTAAAAAATGTTTCTGGTCTTTTACAAGCTGACAAAAATGATGCGATGACGCGATTTATTTTTTTTTACGACATTTTGGGGGGGGGGGGGGGGGAATGAAGAGATAAACAAACAAAATTTATACAATTATTTATATAAATAAAGCACAAACCCTTTGAATATGTGTTACTATTCCAAATAGTCAATAATCTCACCCCTACACTCCATCTCAACAGACACGAGTGACATTTTCTATGTCCAATGTTTTCTGAGGCTAAAAAAATATATGCCCCTTATTTTTGTTAAAACCTAGAAAAGAAAGACCTGAGTTTGAAACTGATGCGGGCGGTAACCAAAAACAAATTTTTGGGGGGGGGGGGGGGGGGGGGGGGGGGGGGGGGGGGGGGGGGGCTATACTGTGTAAAAACAAACATTCATTATATGAAAGAAGCATGTTCGAAAATCCAGAAGCTGGTAACTTTGGGTCCTTGCTGGTAACATTTTGGGGTTTTTTGGTAATTAAATTAACAAATAACAATTTGGTTGCATACTTTTTAAAAAGTATTCAAACAATGTTAAAATCGTAAAACAAAACAAAATTAATTATTATTTTCAAAAAATCATTTCCTGTTTCTTGAAAAATCCCATGAAGTAATGCAAAGCGGGAATTTGAGATTCCTCAGAGAATAGTGATTCATGAGACTGGCGGTCAGTCTACAGAGTCTGACATACATTCAAGAAGTGATATTTGGGTGTGTCATGTCAACATAAAAGTTATCTATCCTTCCATTCTATCATGGTTTATTTCGAA
The DNA here is from genome assembly GCA_936450465.1 of Gibbula magus. Taxonomy (NCBI): domain Eukaryota; kingdom Metazoa; phylum Mollusca; class Gastropoda; order Trochida; family Trochidae; genus Gibbula; species Gibbula magus. Next base: position 45,064,602 of record OW388302.1, on the reverse strand, counting down.
CGGGTCATTACAAAAAGATATCTATATATTCCGCCATGTTAGATTGGAGTACTTGTGTAACTGTGCATTCAACTCATCGTATGAAATGATAACACATTTTCAGTGTTATTCCTGGATGATCAGCTGAGGGGGTAATTTTCACCAATTCTGGACAGATGGGACCCTTTGCGATGGTAAAAGTATCCTACTTCTCAAAATTTCAAGGGACACCAAGCCAAAAGGGTGGACAAATTTTCCCAGGACCTCAAGCAACAACACTGCATTATAACTTTTCGAACCATCAATATTGGATCCCCAAATTCAATTAAATTCAAGGAAAATATTCACAAACAGCATTTCCTCTTCACAAATGGTTTATCATCCATCTTTCGTTGGAAGAAAGTTAATGTGAATGTAATGATATGAAATATAATTAGGACACAATTAGGAATCTATAGTATAACCCTACCAACTTTTCAACCATCAAATTCAACTCAATTCAAGAAATATCCAAAACAGCATTTCCTTTTCATAAATGGTTCACATCCATCTTTCATTGGAAGAAAGTTAATGTGAATGTAATGGTTTCAGAACATAATCAGGACACAATTAGGAATCTATAACCCCACAATAAGCAGCTCTCCATAAATGGGGAGCACTTCACAGAGAGTTAACTGTAGGTAAGTATATGTTATATAACCACTGATACCCATATATAAGTAACCACACTTGAATGTAATCTGCAACATACCTACATCACCGGAAGTTAGAGGAATCTTTGGTTTAGTAGTTAAAATGGTATAAATGGTTTAGTTTTTATACTATTTTTCTTCCATTTTTTCAATGCAAATAAACTATCTTTAAAGGGACACTGCGTTGAGGATAAAAATTACTCTCATCTTTATCTCACTAAGCTGATTAGAGTGTCTGCTAATGAGTTATGCTTCACCTCACTGTCTGCATGCAGTAGTTTTTAATACCATCTACGTCAATTGTCTGAAATTCAGTGTCTGTGACTTGTTAGTAGACATGTCAATCAGCATAGGTAGATACCTATGATCTGATTTTTATTGTTGACGCGGTGTCTTTGAAAAGAAACATGTTACAATTTTTTTGGACTACCAGTCAAAACATTTTACAGCAACCTTTTCACTAACCACGGGCTATGAACATACGGACATACTTGGGGTCACAAATGCCAAATGTCATAAATGGTGTGTTGTTTTATCGAGAAGCACTGACTGTTGTCGAAAATTACCATTTTGATAGTCTACTAAGTATAGTATTAGTGGCGATATAAAGGTAAAAGAAGTGATTTCTGATCGAAAATCGAAAAACGCACCACAATTGACTTGCGTCAAAGGTAATTTGGGAAAATTATTGACAAGAGAGAAAAAGACAAACTTGGGTTGTTAATGTTCAATAGGTCATATAACTACTGTGCATATAATTGGGATGTGTAGTTTCTTTTTCTGCACATCATGTGACATGTGTAACGATGTTGCTCGATTTTAATTGGAAACTAGTAATTATCATTATTATGATATTTTTGGTGATGTTTACACGTATTACAGTCAAATAAAATAATATGAAACACAATGAACACCACAAGAAATAGATCTATAGCAATTGTTAACACCAATTTAATGCCCGCAACTGTAGGCCAATTAATTTCTAATCAAAATAAGACTTTGAACAAATATAAATTATGTTGACTGAAACATTATGCCATAAAAATAAAATTACAGACATGACAGTATAACCAACCATATAGCCTACCAACACCGCATTTCATACACAAGATCACAATCCAAAAAGACATGTACATATTTTGTACATCCTGATTGTTTTTGTAAAGAAAACAGTACAGTTATCTCTTGTAATGGTCTCGAAATATATTTGGCAGTTCATACGAGCACACCAAAGTTAATCACTGAGTCTGCAGTGCGATAATGATATTCACCCCAGTAGCCAACATCTGACGCTGTACTCAAGGTAAGTTAACCATCAAATCAAGCAAAAACATTCCAGACAGGCTTCATCAGTCCATGGCTCAACCTGCCTTGTAGACAGTATTTCCTCAAAGAGCTTATTCTTTCCCAACAGAGGTTACTCAAGTCATTTCTTCCCAAGTAACCTCTGTGACAAGTGGAGAATACAAATAATTTCTTTGCTGTCATTGGATAAGAGAATAACTCACAGAATAAAATTTAGTCTTATTGTTCGTGAGAGAACAAAAAGAATTGGTGTCATTAATTGTTTAATCTCGGAAAATACAGACGAGGATTTTGTTTTTTCCGTTTGGAACACAGATAATTGAGGTTTGTTCAAATTAGACATCGTCAATGAGTTTTTCTTTCACACCACATGTGTTTCGTAACATTCGTGACCTTTCAGTGAAGAGTTCCAAGGGAGACCACTCGCTCGCCTTCACCATAATCGCTTACCGCTAAACACAAATCATTTTCAATCTCGAACATAAACCACCCCCCCTGACAGAGTCAACATCGTCAGTTCAAATTCTGTCAAAATGTCACCAGAATCACACTGTATAGAGTTCAAAGCACCATGTTATGAAAATACATGCATTAATAGTCATCACACTTCTAGCAATAGGCATGCATTACTCTGAAGAGATATTTTCTTCCAGTAGGCATATCTTCGCCGCAGGCCGGATATATTCACCGCCCTTCGCTTTCACTTTCACAGTTCGAATTCTTCCATCATCACCTGGGTAGACATCACACACTCTACCCAGCTCCCAACTTCCCCGTGGCTGATTATCAGCCACCAGAAGCACAAGATCTCCAACTGATAATGTCGGGTTTTCACGACACCATCGATTCCGAACAGTGAGTTCGGGGAGGTATTCCTTCAACCACCTCCTACACACATGATCTGCTATCACTTGAGCCTGGCGCCACCTCTTCCTGCTGTTAATTTCCCTATCCGTACACACAGCAGGAGGCAGCTGGTTGTTCGCCCTACCTATGAGGAAGTGGTTTGGGGTGATTGCAGTGTAGTCCTCAGGATCCTGACTGTTATGGGTTAACGGACGGCTGTTCAGAACGGCTTCCACCTCTGTAAGTGCAGTCCGAAGTACAGTTTCTGAGACATACGTGTTTCGAAGAGTGTTCATAAGCGCAGTCTTTGTCGATCGGACCAGTCTTTCCCAGGCGCCCCCAAAATGTGGACTAAGAGGAGGGATAAAGTGCCACTGGATTCCCTGAGGAGCTAAAAAGTCACAGATATGCTGCTGTTTCAGCTCAGATAGACATTGGGATAATTCATTGTCTGCCCCCTTGAAGTTGGTCCCATTGTCACTGTAAATATGATGTGGGTGACCCCGTCTGGCAATAAAGCAGCGTAATAGCAGAATAAATGAATCAGTCTCCAATGAATCCGCTAGTTCAATGTGCACAGCCCTGGTAGTCAAACAGGTGAAAAGGCATCCCCACCGTTTGACAGAGCATCGACGAAACTTAACCAACATTGGTCCAAAATAATCCACGCCGGTATTGACAAATGCACCTGCGGCACCGTTGAGACGACACGAGGGCAAGTCCGCCATCCTGGGTACGCTCGGCACTACTCGACGCCTTCGACAGTCGAGACAACTGCCGATAGTTTGCTTTGCCATTCTTCTCGCATTGATTGGCCAGTATTTCTGTCGTACAGTAGAGATGACATGTTCTGGCCCCCCATGAGCAATGCTTACATGAACGTCATGTAGAATAAGTCTAGTGACATGGTGATCATAGGGTAACAGGAGCTGGTACTTGGATTCCGCAGGGATATTAGCCTTACGCAGTCTTCCACCTACCCTCAGATGTCGACCATCAAAGAATGGAGTCAAAGGTTGAAGTTTGCTTTGGGCTGGGATTGAATTTCCATGACTGAGGTTTTCCATTTCTGACTGAAATGCATCCCTTTGAGATTCTTTGATCCAGCATAACTTGGCCTCCTCATATTCAGAAGGTAGAAGACATAAGTTTTTGATTGGAGATACCTGCCGGTGTTTTAACTTCGAGAGGAGGTTACCCACAGCTCGCAACATCCACGCTGTGCGTCTACACAGTCTGTGCCAGGAAGAGAAACTTGCAGGGTTGATCAAACCTGACAATTCCGATTCCTTGAATATGCTCCTTGAATATTCAGGTGATTTACAGTTGTCAGATACTGTGTTGAGGAGATGTTTTTTCTTGACTTCAGGGTCCATGTCACTCAGTTCATACTCTGAAGAGGTCTCAGCTTGTGTTTCCCATGTGTTTTCATCCTGTGTTAAGAACTGAGGACCCTGGAACCATGAATGACTAGTGTTCATTTGCTTACCCGAGAGTCCGCGTGTGCAGTGGTCAGCTGGGTTCTCGGGTGAAGATACATGTCGCCACTGTTTACCATTTGTGACTTCAAGTATTTCAGAGATGCGGTTAGATACAAATGGCTTGAATCTTCTTGCTTCATTTTTTATGTAGCTGAGTACAGTGTTGGAGTCGGTCCAAAAGTGTGTGTTTGTCACATTCAGTGTCAGTTCATTCTTCAGTGATACATACAGTCGAGCGGCCAATACAGCTCCCTGCAATTCCAGTCTCGGTATGGATAACATCGGCTGTAATGGAGCGACATGTGTTTTGGCTGCAACAAAGGAGCAGACAATCCCAGAGTTTGATTGATATCGAAGATAGGCCACTGCCCCAAACCCATGCTCCGAAGCGTCAGAAAAAAAGTGAAGTTCTATGTGCTCAGATGAACCTGTGAGATGTAGGTGATGTCGCGGTATCTCAAGTGAGGTCAACAAGTGCAGCTCCGATAACCATTCCTCCCATTTCGTTCTCAGAGCAGGAGGTAGTGGATCGTCCCAATCCAACTTGTTCCGCCAGAGTTCCTGAATGAGACACTTGGCTCTGAAGGTGAAAGGAGACAAAAACCCGCAGGGGTCGAAGATAGAACTCACCGCGCTCACAACGCCCCGCTTTGTGAAGACAGGATCTTTCGGGTTTTGTTCAAACACAAAGGCGTCACTTGAAATGCTCCATTTGAGCCCTAAAGCTCGCTGAATAGGCATCTCATCCAGGTCAAGATTCACAGTCCCAACAGCCCTTTCACTCTCAGCAATTGTGTTGAGCACTTCAGCAGAGTTAGACATCCATTTGTGTAAATGAAAACCTCCCATTTTCATTAACCCAATCAGTTCAGCTGATAGTTTCATTCCATCAGTTGACGTTTCTACAGATGTCAAAAGGTCATCAACATAGAAATCCCGTAGAGCAGTTTGAATCGTCGTCTCACTGAATTGATCCGCATTGTCCGTAGCTGTACGCTTCAAGGCATAGTTCGCACAGCACGGAGAGTCCGCTGCACCAAATATGTGAACAGTCATTTTGAATACATCAGGAGGGCCTGGTTGTTTCAAGTCTTCCTTCCAAAGAAACTGTAGTGCATTTGAATCACCAGATGAAACCTTTACCTGGTGAAACATTCCCTCTATATCGGCCGACATTCCAACATCATACTGCCTAAAGCGGACAAGCACCCCAAAGAGATTGTTCAGCAAGTCTGGTCCTGTCATCAAATTGTCGTTGAGAGAAGTACCTAAATGTGAGGCAGCCGCATCAAAAACTACTCTGACCTTGCCAGGTTTGTTGATGTTGGTAACTCCATGGTGGGGAATGTACCACGTCCGTGGAGATACTGTCATGGCTTCCTCTGCAGTCAACTTCACTGCGTGTCCCTTTGCAATGTATCCGTTCAATGTATCACTGTAAAGTCTAGCGAAGTCACCATCATGATTTAACCTCTTTGCGATAGCCCTATATCTTCTCTCTGCTACACCGCGGTTATTCGGAAGAATAAGGTCATCTCGCCGCCACAACATCCCAACTTCATAATGTCCGTCAACGAGTCGGGATGTTTTGTCGAGAATGGACTGTGCTCGATGGTCTTCGGATGACGATGGCCCCTTGTAGTCACGTGTCACTCCGAACGACTCTGTCAACCAGAACTGTTCTACCTGCTTGTGTAAGCACATGTCCTGCGCAACAGTGAAATTTACTCGAGCTTGAATGGCTTGTTCCCTCTCATCCTGATGATGCGAAACTCCCATGAGTGACCAGCCGAGTGATGTCCGCACTGCATAGGGCTGGTTTTCTGGACCTGAAACAACATCAGTCTGTAAATGTGCTTCTGGAACATTAAGACCTATCAACAACTTCACTTCAGAGGGTTCAATATTGGAAACATTCAAGTCCCTGATGTGTTCCCATTCAGTGTGTACATGTTGGGGTGGACAACAAATTGCACCAGAACTTACTGTCCATGCTTCCTTAATGTGAAGAAGTCCTGCATCAATATCATCAGCTGCCTTGATATTGAGGGAAACTTTTTGTGCTTCTCGTTCAGTCACTGAATTAAGTGTTTTCACGCTAAGCGAATGTTTGGTACCTCTCAGACCAAGATCTTTGGCTAGATTGTCATCAATGAGTGAAATGTCACTTGCAGAGTCTAGAAGTGCAACTGTCTGGATGACAAGTCCATTAGAACCATACGCGAATACTGGAACTAACTGAAAATACACCCGAGTTGCATCCGGTGACTGAATATTGTGATTGGTTCCGCGTGTTGGCTTTGAATAATCATCATGAAGAGATGTATGGTGTTTCTGACTACAGTCCCTTTCCAAGCATGACACTGATGAAAAACACCTTTTGGCACTATGGTTGGGTTTGAGACAATTTATACACAACTTATTGTCAATCACTAATTTCCACCGTTCCCTAACAGTCTTGTTGGCATAGAGTGGACATCTGTACAGATAGTGTGCCTCTCTACACAGCAAACATGGCATTTTCCCTTGTGTTTCAGTCTGTGCTTGATTCACTGGTTGCTTGGGTGTGTTCTGCGAAGCCGTCTGTACTGAAGTTTTGCTTTCTACTGTGGGACTAGGCTGTTTTGGTGTGGTAATGCTGACAGCTGTATACATTGTGCTCTTTCTTTCACTTGACTTTTCCTGATGAGACTGAGAGTTAGGTACACTGGTTCGGTTACTTGTGTTACTTCCCTGCCTTTTGCTTACCGAGACAGCATAAGGGTTAAAGTCAGTGTTAACACGTTCTCGTAACCACTGCTTCAGGTCCACTAATGTCGGTTCCCGAGTTTTCATGACAGATTTTACGTGCTCATTCCAACTTGAGATTTTGTCGCCGGGCAGTCGTCTTGCAGCTTTCATCAGTACATCGCAGCTGCCCAAGTCGCTTCTGTACTTGAGTTGTTCCAGTGTAGTCACACAATCTCTAATGTTCACATAAAATTGTCTGAGTGCACCAGAATCATGGGATTGTATTATCGGGCCTGTAATAACCTTGTCCAGAAACGCTCGAGAAATTCTCACCCTGTGACCGAAGGCGTTCTTTAACTCCTGTAATGCCAAAGCGTAATTCTTTCCGCTATAACCAAGACCCTGTACAAGGCCAGCTGCTTCCCCTTTCAAGTGTGATTGTAACAAATCCATCCTCCTTGTGTCAGAGATACCCGGTCTACAGTGTACTTGAGAGTAGAATTGCTCGACAAATCTCGGCCACATTAGTGCTGCACCGTTAAACTGCGGTAAGTCAATCTTCGGCAGATCTCGCTCACTTTCGACATGAATTAGCGTTTGCGTCAACTGGTCACAGTTCGAAGTTCTACTTGGAAGTACGGGTACAGTCTCTTGTCCGAGTACTAGTCTGTCAATCCATGCGTCAATGGGTTCATCTTCACACTGATAGTGTTGCGCTTGTGATTGTGATTGAACATGGGAATCATGGAAATCCTGTCGTGTGTGTACACTGGGTTTCATATTCTCTGTGTCAGGGGTTTTGAACTTAACATGACTGTTAAAACTTGGCGCATGTGGATTGAGAGAGCTTGATGTCTGAGCTTGATGGGTTGTTAAATTAGCTTGAGATAATATTGGGTTTTGAGGATTGTTCTGTGTTGAATGTGAAACACCATCATGCTTGGGTTGAGTATTCATAGGAACATCAGGTTTGTTCTGTGTTTCTATTTGTGATACAAAAGTCTGAGTCTCATTCAACCATTGTCTGACATATTCAGGTTTATTAGATTTCAAACTCGATTGCGAGTTGACACTACTTCTTTCCAACATGTTCTGTAACACCTGAACTTCCAAATCAGCCATTTCTGTTTCGTGCCTTATTGCCTGTTGTGTCTTTAACATCTCTAACGCAGCTGCCTGTTCAGCTATCTCAGCTGACTGTTTCAACTGTTTGGCCCTGAGTTTGGCTTGTTCTGTCTGTAGTGTTAACTTATGAATAGATGCGGAACTGTGAGATTTACTTTTACTTGAATGTCTTGAATTTGTCTGACTTTCACTTTTATGGGACATGTGAAGGATGTTTTCACGTTCATGCTCATGTTCATGTTCATGTTCAGATGATTTTGTTGACAAATCACATGTTTGAAGATAATTGTCAATGTCAAGCAAACACTGCCCTGCTATGGTTTTCCTATCAGTGTACCACTGTATTGCAGATGCTGTATCATCAGTATCATGAAATGAGTTCAAATATTTCTTTTGAGAAATGTCTAAAGAGTTCAGTGCACTGGTAATGTTTTCACGAGCTTGGATTATCATGTGAGAATTACATTTATTGTTCATGAATAACCTCGCCGATTTCACTACGGTGGTTAATCTAGCTGCACATCCTCTCCTCACATATTTCACATTTAACAGTTCACCACTATCAGAAGCAATGGCTTTCAGCTTGTTACCAACAGTTTTCTGCACGATATCGGACTTACTCGTCGCCATAGTGGAAATCAGCACGAAAATATGTCACGTTTGGTCACTATGTTTTCGTCCAGGAAAAAACTTTTTGTTCGTGAGAGAACAAAAAGAATTGGTGTCATTAATTGTTTAATCTCGGAAAATACAGACGAGGATTTTGTTTTTTCCGTTTGGAACACAGATAATTGAGGTTTGTTCAAATTAGACATCGTCAATGAGTTTTTCTTTCACACCACATGTGTTTCGTAACATTCGTGACCTTTCAGTGAAGAGTTCCAAGGGAGACCACTCGCTCGCCTTCACCATAATCGCTTACCGCTAAACACAAATCATTTTCAATCTCGAACACTTATTATTTCAACAATGGTTTGGATGACAGACCAAATTTTTCCCAGCTGCTGGCTAAACGACTCACGAGTTGTACTGAGTACGGTTGCATGTCAAAACAACGTGTTCACGGTCTCAAGTTTGTTTTGGCCAATTCGTTCTAATAATAGGATTAAACGCCTCGTCGGTTTTTGCTAACCACAGAGGGCTAAATAATCCGTCAAGTCTTATTTACATTTTCTGGGGATGCTATTTCCCTAAACGTGCATAAATTCTTTTCGTTTCTGCAACTCTGAAATCTACATCCAAATAGAGTCAATTTCACGATGACGGAGTGAGTGAGAGGCACTCGAAAGCATCAACTTGTACTAGCGAGTGACCGGCGAAAGAATATACATGGTAGATCTAAAATTTATACATAACTGACAAGTAGGTAATTAAAGCGTGGTGTAATTATGCAAATGAGTTTCAGAAGTGCAATATAATAATTACCAAATGACTTGAGAGGAGAAGCAACGTATCACGGTAATCCCACTCGTCCTATGCGAATCCGGAACTGGCTCTGCGATATCCACACCGGTCACGTGACCGTCTATAGTCTGTTTCAGTATGTCAACGCGCACCTTGCGTTTTTGGGTATTTCGGTTTTACTTACAATGCTATTTTTAGAATACATTAATTTGCTGTGTGCTTTACACGTTTGTTGTTTGGTTTCTTTAACGAGTTGATTATGATATTGTTTTGATGAGTTATATTCCAAATGATTAGTACTTTGTATATGTATTTGGTTGACAATATAAATATATGATACGAAAATAATGATGTATTGACTCTCAACAAATTGCTGCAATTGACCGTTTGCCATGGTTTAGATTTGTATAACGAAATACCTATAAGCATTTTTTTAAACATTCCATAAAATCCATTAATTGTGGGTATGCTACACAATAATCATGTATTTCATCTTAGATACTAAAATAGATTTATAGGTACATATTTTAGCCCGTAAAAAAAACCCAAAAAAAACGTGTCATCGCATCAGCCTTTTTTTTTAGGCCTTATGATTATTCACCAAATGCTCATATATGCTTCTGGATATTTAACTGGTATTAGGCTATTTTTATATAAATAAGTTCAGTCCAGTTTCTATAAATGCCGTCGTCTCGCAAGCTTTTATGCAATCTTTCTTCCACGTTTCAAAACAGAGAACAAACACTTTATAAATACATATGTTTAAAACGTCTCATGAGTGACATTGGTCCAAACATATTTTTTATCTTCGAATAGTCTCTCAGATTAATCGAGTTTTACTATTGAAATACATGATCAAAGTGCCTTGTCCACTAACACATCACATGTAGTCTGAGACCCATTTTTCATCGATTTATTTGAGCGAAAAAACGTGCTACTGCCCCTTTAAAATACCCTGTTCGAGCATGATGAAGAGGAGTCCCTGCTTTAACGCTGTTATATTTGAGATCAAACAATCTGCAATAGTACACGTGCATCCTTGTATTGTTTTAGTAAGAGTCCACTTCCGGATGAGAACCTACACCCTCAGAGTCAGGCTCCAATATTCAGTCGTAAAAAAATGGCAGAATGGTTGAGCTGTTGGGATATTCAGTGCTGGCATATATGATACACGTATTTTCAAACAGGGAATTTCTGGAAATGAAGGAACCGCGTTTCAACATTATTCTTGAAGAAATGTGGACCTTGCACAAACACACATCTATTAATTTTTGTTCAACTGTTGATTAAAAACCAACTAACTAAGTCTTTCCAAATATATAGGAAGTTTATTCAGATTTTGCTCTTTCTTTTCCACAGGAACTCGTTATCGTACGCGTAGGTAAAACGTAGGTAAAAAAAAACCTACCCCCTATGTAACATAGAGTACTTTTCTCTATGTTATATAGGGGGTAGGTTTTTTAATCTACGTTTTTACTTAGGTTTTTACCTACGTGTGCGATAACGAGTTCCTGTGTTCTTATCGCCTATTTGTTAGCTGCGAGCAAGATTGGATTTTACGGCGCTTCGATGGACTGAACCTTCATTGCTGTATTAAAATAATGGATCAATAGCAAGTGAATGAGTTCAGATATATATTTAACAATGACCTTGGCCTTATATGTTATGGGACAGTTAAACAGCTGCTCGAACTTCGATTTCAGAATAAAAGTTTGCAGTAACTTACATCGATAGGGGGATTTAAATGTAAATCTATTTTCTGTTTTGCATTCTTTTTTTCTGTATGCCTTTACTTCATCGGTGTATGAGCTACCTAAAAACCAAAGGGACATGTATTGTCAAATCACTATAGCATATACAGTTGACGATCAAGCCCACTCTAAGAGTAAAGGGAGGTCTATGTCCGTTTGATTTTGAATTTCAAAATGCTGTCATCATATTGTTATACAGTATAATGTATCCCCTTAAAGCCAATATCTTTCCTTGAAAATAGGCTGTAAAACATGGATTGGGTATTTCAAAGATACGTTTTGTCCTAAATTTCCATTTCTCTAACTTTAGCAATCTGCACCACCGACTATTTCAATGATAAAAATTATTGAATTTTGTTTATAAATATGGTCAAGGTGCATCAAATCGCGCAAGAATTTTAACATGACGGACATCATCAACAGTTTCTACCTTCTGTATTCGTTTGTTTTCACAATACAGTCTATGCGCTTAAACCACATTATTACCCACGAGGGCAATCATATCGGGGTTCATATTTTTCATACGATGCCCTAGGGCAAAATATCACTTTGTCATGGTAACGTGACGTCATAAACAATGATATGACGTCACGCTTCGTCTATGACGTTGCATTCTAAATGCGCGACGGCGGGTCGCCAGCCTATGTTTGAAAGTGTATTTTAGCGTGTTTTCATTAATTTCATGACTTCGGTAATAAACAGAATACTATATTCGTGTCTATGCCATACTATGTTTACGACACTCGTGCCTGAATATCGGTATATCCCTCGCTCTCGCTCGGGAAATACTAATATTCAGGCACTCGTGTCTTAAACATAGTATGATATAGACACTCATATAATATCCTCTATATACAGTCTATGTGCTTAAACCACAATACAGTCTATGTGCCTAAACCACAATACAGTCTTTGTGCTTAAACCACAATACAGTCTATGTGCTTAAACCACAATACAGTCTATGTGCTTAAACCACAATACAGTCTATGTGCTTAAACCACAATACAGTCTATGTGCTTAAACCACAATACAGTCTATGTGCTTAAACCACAATACAGTCTGTGTGCTTAAACCACAATACAGTCTTTGTGCTTAAACCACAATACAGTCTATGTGCTTAAACCACAATACAGTCTCTGCGCTTAAACCACAATATACAGTCTCTGTGCTTAAACCACAATACAGTCTATGTGCTCAAACCACAATACAGTCTCTGTGCTTAAACCCAGTCGTTAAGTAGCAGCGCAAGAGGCTCCCAAACTCACCCCAGCGCTGTGACGACTCACAGTGTGCCTAGTTTATAACGCTGGGGCATTGGCCGGAAATTAGCGAAATACTATCAAATTAATAGATATAGTAAGGGTATTAAGTTCGCCAGTCAGTGTTCTAAATGGCCATTTGAGACTGCATATATGAGATACATGTAAATTGCTCATTTCCTTTTGCCGCGCCTCAGGAAATACGAAATTTACACGGTTCTTTAGTAACTATAAATACCCCCTGAAATAACTATTTGATACTTGCAATTTTTATTTCCAGAATTTGCAATTACATTTTGTATATTATAAATTCCTATAAACATCTTTCTTTTACGTGAGGAGGCTAGACTTTAGGTATCAACATATGCAATATTTTAAACTTGAAATTCAGCATGCGGTCCCCACATGTTTAAGAGTATTGTATTGTATTGTCCTGTCTTTGATCTGACCACAGATGAGTATGTCCGGACAGATGACCACAGCGTTCTTGACCTTCTCGGAATATTGGAGACGACGGATACTGACGCGGTTCACTTTTCTCTTGAGCCTTGGCGCCTTGTATACAGGCCCGCTTGATGGGTCCACGGTCCATAAATAATGCGGATCCTTGATATACCACTGTCCACTCTATGAAATAGAAATTATATTGGGAACAAACATGAAATGCTAACAAGACCAATGAAGTATGAAACATTTTTTTGGGTTTAATTTTCTTCTACCTTTTCAAACAATACTTGCGAGAAAAGACGTTTGAATGGATAACAGGTAGTCGAGACAGTAGGCATCAGTGTTGGGATAGTAGGCATCAGTGTTGGGATAGTAGGCATCAGTGTTGGGATAGTAGGCATCAGTGTTGGGATAGTAGGCATCAGTGTTGGGATAGTAGGCATCAGTGTTGGGATAGTGGGCATCAGTGTTGGGTTAATGCAAATCTTTTTGATCGATGGTTTATAAATTGGTACCAAAAGAAGTTGTTATTTGGACAGAGGTTGAAGAGAGTTGACACTCTCAGTTCCAGAACATCCCAGGCTCGCTTTCAGACCGAATTGGACAATTCAGTTTATTTCTGAAATAGATTGGTGACACAAATTGGAACAAGGATTCACAACCGTGAACGTCATGTGTCAAGGATCAAGACCAAACAATTGAAACACCAATGTGACCACGGTTTCCGTGAAATACCATTTTAAAAATGTTCCTTGTGAATGGTATTTCAAATTCACCCATGTCTATTTAGCTTTAAATGCCTCTTTCAGAGACATGTCTACCTGACATGATAGGAGAGTAAGAAAACATGGAATAGACTACCTGTAATCAGATACCAGAAACGAAACCAAGTAGGCCTCAAGAACACAGCGACTTTTGAACATTGTATGGGTTAATAAGAAACTACGTTGTGTTCATTGAATTAAGGTTTATCAAATTTAGTTGACATTAGCTTTGTTTTACTTCCCACAATGTCGTGGCTAATTTAACGTTTTTTGCATTTCGTCGCCTTTTATGTGTCAGAGATGTGTGACCTCACCACCAGGTCCAGAGATGTGTGACCTCACCACCAGGTCCAGAGATGTGTGACCTCAACATCATGTCCAGAGATGTGTGACCTCACCACCAGGTCCAAAGATGTGTGACCTCACCACCAGGTCCAGAGATGTGTGACCTCAACACCATGTCCAGAGATGTGTGACCTCACCACCAGGTCCAAAGATGTGTGACCTCACCACCAGGTCCAAAGATGTGTGACCTCACCACCAGGTCCAGAGATGTGTGACCTCACCACAATAGGACTGGGTTCCAGCTGTATCCGAGGCCCAAGATTTCCAAAGTTCTCTTAGTACTAATACAGCCGTAAGCCAATGTCAACGTATGGTGTTAACGATTATCCTATCGCTAAGAGAACTTCGAAAGTCTAGGCCCTTGTCGCCTCCAGGGAACAGACTGACCTTTGACACATGGTTAGTGTTAAATGTCCATATGGTCATACATTCTAAGGAATGAAGGCATTAGAAATGACAGAATGCTCTTCTTTCACATGTGAAGCGAACATCTTTCTTAAAAGACTGAAATCAGCTGCAGATGTTATTGTAAGACCATTTGTTCTTGAATAAGAACGGTACCAGTGTTGCCAAATTTCACCGAGAAATATGACCCACTATTAACAGAGGTTACATGGGAAGACGTGAGTTTAGTAACCTCTTTGAGTAGAGAATGCCACAAGAGGAAGGGACAAAACGACAACACGAGAGAAGCATCAGAAACACTACCTGTACATCTACTTCAAATATCTATAACGGTCGAATGTCACCGTGGTCATTATTGACCATGTCATATCAATAGATATCACAACCTATATGGTGTCAGAATGAGATACTGACTTGCTTGTGACGACATGATGAAAGTCTAGAGTGTAGAAATGTACGGGATCACCGCCACTTTAACTGACCATAGCTGGTCTATTATGTAGATTGAGAGCCATTATCTCTTGACTGCAACAGCGGGCTAGATATTGCACTCAATTTTATATTGCGATATATTGCAATGTACAGCCTCGGTATAGCGATAATATTGCAATTTATTGAATGAACTTTACGGACACGGACTTAAATTACACGGACTTAAATTACGTAAGTTAAGTCCGTGATCCAGTTGAACATTACTTTCAGATGAAATGACTTACAGAACTTTCAAAGTACATGCAGAACATTTCTACAAAATATGAAAAAGAAAATTTGATACAGTATAGATTCCAAAACAGCAACTTCCCATCCCAACAAAGAGCATTCACTTGCATCTAAAACCAGAAATTTTACCTCAGAACACGATATATTGGGGCGCCAAGGTGTAATATTTGGGAATCAGATAACCTTTTAGCAATTTATTACTACAGTTTGCCCAATGATTTGAAACCAGGTCATATTTTGGCTGTTTGCCAATGCCGTTTTAGTCCTTTAAGCCGAAAATATGACACTTTCGCCTCCTCAAGAACCGCTACATCCCAAAAACACTGACATTTGTGGGGAGGTACTTTGCAAAATAAAAGTTTTTCTCTATATATTTGGTCTTAAATATCTGGATTTGCGTTTTCATCTCGATTTTGCACCCCCAAAAAAATTTCAGGCTGTGGAGCTAGATGCTAAATTAATTCATGTTCAATTTACATCAAATCTTTAAAAAGCGTATAGAAAAGTAAACTTTCTAGATAACAATGTCTTTAGTACGGTGACACAAGACGTTTCAGACTTCAGATAGGCTTACTCCTTCATCAGATGCATTAATACCTTCAGGTTGAAGAAGCATGAGTATAAATTCCGAAACGTCGTGTATCTCTAAATAAAGAAGTTGTTAACCAAAGGTGTTGACACAATACGATTAACTCCAAAACTCGAGAAGTACAGATTTTACACAACAAACTCTCACTTACTCATTCTTAGAAATGGAAATGTATGTTTTAGAGAATCTACGAAATGTTTTGAGTTTATCTAGCAAATATACACGTATATGTATATGCAATTGATTTGTGTGCTGACACTTGTGACATGTAGTCTACACGTGTGGCCCCTGTAGCAAACAGCTCTCGCATATATGGCTGACATAATGTTAAATAATGTCAAACGTCTGACTTAACGCCAGTCTAAGTTGCTGTGATGTTTCCCGTCTCCCCAATAGGCTAATAGGTCGCCGATGATTGTTTTTTTTAATGAATAAAATCGTTTTGGATAAAAAGAATTATTCGCATTAATGACATTCAGAAGATTAATCGGTTGTCTTTTTTCAAAATTCCCTTTTTAATGTTTTTAGCCATTGTTAAACATAGAAGTTGAAGAATGATATTTTTGGATGATCAACATCTTGTAATCGTTATAAAATAAAGAAGTTGATCATCCATAATTAGATGCATCTCAAACAGTAGAAAATATGATTGAGTTAAAATGTCGATACCATCAGAAAATTCCCAGAGAAGGGATATAATGGACGAGTAAAATAATAATTTAGACGACTGGCCTCGAGTCTAACAGGTGGCAGTATCGCCGATTGTTCTATTGGCAGCAGCACTGCCGACTGATGCTGGCAGGGCATCAAATTAGATGATATTATCTTCACGACTAGTTATTGTGATCGCAATGCACGAAGTGAACGCCAGCCGTTCGATATGTTTTTCGCATAATCTACGAATGCTGTAATGTGATAAATATTCTCAACGTTCTCAAAATCTTAATAAGGACAGTGACATGCGATAAGTTATAAATTGCATATGTTAATACGTTGCAGACACGCAACTATTTCCTGGAGGGTCATATAGAAATTGCAGATTATTATTCAAATTTAAAACACAATATTATGGATGACAATTTCTTCTTTATTGTGTACACGGCGTTCTGGGCTTTTGCTTCCTTTTCGTTAGATGATTGCTGAATTAAAACTGATTTCGTCAACAGGAAATATTTTGGTTCAAATTGACGTTTTATCGTTTTGTTAACGTAATGCAAATTGTTGATAGTGTTCAGTGAGTTAGTTCATCTTTAGTCCTATAGGCTAGCGTTACGATAACATTCAACTGTAAATTAAGAACTGATTGATAAATACTAATTTAAAAAATGAATCGCTTGTATCCAAATTTATAATTGATTAAGATGAACACATTGATCAGCGAAAGGTTTTACACCGGAAACATTTTTCTTTCAATTTGTATGTAAAATCAACATAGCTCGTTATCAAAGAAATGAAATAAAATGTCTAACATCTCGTTATTTTTCCAATAACGGTTGGATATATCATTGATAATTAACTGAAGTTGATAGATTCGTTTTGAAAGAAAGAAAGTTTTATATCCTTACCTCACTTTGTAACGACACATTGTTATAAAAAAAGGGGGGGGGGGGGGGGGGGTTATTTAATTTCGTAGTGGGAAAACACTTATAACAAAGGTATGTATCGTTATCGTTATCAAAAGGTTTCTTATTTAGATTTCCCAAAAATATTGGGTTAAAAAATTAATACATTTTCCATAAAATGTAACGAAATATATATCGTTGAGACGTAAAGCAAGTGAGAGACCATTGCGATAAAACCAGATAAGGAACGGGATTTATAATAAACGTGATAAATGAACACTTAATTCATGTGTAAACATTACACCGTAAAAATAAATGCTTCAATGCTGCCATGAATCGTTATATTAGTTCCGTCCTTCTCAAGGAACTGGGTCAGCTGCAGTGAATGATAACGGCAATAGCCGATCTGACGCTGTCAGCTTGCCGAGATCGATACGTGATGGTTAGCGCTGCCGAGCAGTGCAAACCAGTCTTGTGGGAAACAGCTTCTCTTGGAAAAATTATGATAATACGCCAAAATGGCGACTCTTGAAGACGAAAGAAGGATTAATATTTACTGAATATTGTGTGTTTTACCATGTGATAACTTACAGACAATGTAGTGGTAAGTAGATATGATATCGACGATCAGAATTCTTATGGTTTATTTATTTCACAAGCGGGATGATAATGCTATATCGCCCTTTACCAAAGGGGAGGTTTGGCATCGGTTCCATGGACTGGCAGACGGGGGATATGGCATGTAACGGCATGTGGGATACAGACGTGTTGATATACATGTTGTATTCCCGACTGTTAACGATAACATTGTTGTTGGGTTGTGTTAAATGGATTTTATAACTTTTAATGATCATATTATAGGGATTATCAAGTGATCGAATCGTTATTCGGCAATGGCGTTGAGTAATGTTTGGTGAGTTATCCTCGTCTTCTTGGAATGGGGGTTGTGACGTATTGGGCGAATCATACAGCCTGCACTCCATGAATTTGTAATAATACTGAAATTATGGATATTAGAAAAATGAAATACATATTCGTTAGATATGGATTAGAAGCATTAAGAGTCAGTTATATTTATGATGATATCAGTGTATAATGATAACAATGGTTATTCTGTGAAAAACCTTTGTTTTCCTTTGAATGTGATAGTCATGCCATAATGTTATAATTAAATTTTAAAACACTGTTTTCCCATGTTGATATTACGAGGAAACTTGGACATGTTGAATGATCCTGTAACAAAAGATAACCCCGTGTATTCATATACTGTAGTGGATCCACATTATGCACTGATGTTTACCATGCTTACACTTGTTCTGGAGAAAATCAATCATTTCACATTATTGTGCTTTTATTTATGATTTGTAAATGATCAAAAAGTAAATAAATGGTAAACGATGTGAAATATGGAAACATGAATATTAGGAGTACAGTAGATTACATACAGGCATAATACCTAAGTAGTAAAGATAGATATTTGATTGAATTAAAAAAATTAAAGAATTTTTATATCCTTAAAATTGTCTCTATTATTCATCAACTGTTTTCTCAATGACAATTAAAGAAGGTATTAGTCAATGCAACACGAAACAAATAATGGTCAATCAATATAAATATTGATAATTGAATCTTGAATGTCGGGAGTAACATACCGGTACATGCATAATACCTAGATAACAAAGGTAAATATTGGTTTCGTATTTTTTTGACAAAATTTATGCATACATTTATGACTATTTGTCTGGAAAATGAACACACAAAATAAATATGGTAAAGCAATATGGAATATAGAAACATAATAAGGAATGCAGTGCATGAATACATAATAGCCAGGTATTAAAGGTAAATAGTTTGAATTCTTCATACACATTTATGATTTGAAAAGAAAAAATATACATTGAAATTTAGAAAGAAAAATTATGTGAAAACACTAGGAGGAAATATTACAAAATCTATGATGGATGTTGTCATTTTATTTACAAAAATATAATTAAGATTTTTGGATTTCAAAGAAAATATGCAGAGAATGGTGCCACCCCTGTTGCCATTTTTAGCTCTCAAATGGGTTTTGTATAATAATTTAAGTTGGTAGACCCCTATGCATGCAAAATGATATAAAGGTTACCATTTTATTAAAATAATCTATAATTAAGAAATAAAATGATATTACGCTACCCCTGTAACCAATGGTAACCAGACTTCTGTTCATTCCCAGGTAGCACCTCCACCCAGCGATGCCTGTGTAAGGCGGTGCCATGTCCATTGCCATGGAAACTATGGACAGAAATGACAATGTAACAGTATCAGTAGCAAACAGAAATGGAGTTAACAACTTGGCAGTAAGTATACTTATAAGTTAATCATTGATATTGAACAGAGGAAATAATGTCAAATTGCAAATGATAAAAAGTTTTGCTTTTCTGTGCACATGTTGCATATGCATCACAATATATTACGGGTGAAACGTTTCACAACTACGTTAATTGAACTGCAGTATTTTGCTTTCGGTTCGGTACGCGGTACATCAATGTGATGTTTAGGTATATACCGAAAATATAACCTACTTAAGCAACTATGTATTATTTACTCAGATGTAATTATATTTTCGATTGTAAAATTTTAAATCAAAGATATATCCACATCCTACAAACTAATTATGAAGAAAAATCTGAATTGTTATGGTTTAGTTTATACATTGAAAGACATTCTTTGTTTTGTACCGAACCGAAAATGTACCGAACCGAGGGTCCTGTACCGCAATACGTACCGAAGCTCAAGCGTACCGTTTCACCCCTACAATATATGACATTGTTTACATGCCATATTACAAAATCTGTTTCCTCTGTTAAATTATCTTCATGACACTACATATACTGTCCTATTGCCCATAGGCCCTATTGGGACACAGCATTGGTTGAGCATACAGATATATTTAGATGACTTTTCAAATGACCTAAGGCATATGTCAAAACATATAGATCTATTTTCATCATGCAAGGCAACATCTTAACAGGATTTGATTAGATTTTGACTGGAAAGTTCAAAGATAATATATTTTAAAAAAATGAATGATAAAATACGAGGCGCTTTTATTAAATGTAGTGCATGCAGCAGGGAGAGATATCTCTACCTTAGTTGTTTACTATATGTGTCATAATATGTCATGACTATGTTCAGCTAATGGTTCTTTAGACATTGTAAAAGTTTTTCTAGAATAGATATTAAAATGTTTAGTTTATTGAATTTTTTAAAATTCTTTATTTAAAGCAGTATTATCTTTTCTGTACGGTATGAAATATCCTTATTTTTCAATTGAATGAAATTTAATTTATTCTAAATTAAGTTTTTTTTGTCCGCAATAAATTAATAAAATTCTTATACCTATATATATGAATATCAAGAAAACAAGAAAAATATCCTTATTTTCAAATGAAATTAAATTTATTAGATCTCCTTAGTCCTAGATTAAAAGTAAACCAATGTGACTGATAAATTAATACTTCAAATATATAATCAACCTCAAGTGAAAAGGTCACATATAATCAATAGATGGAAAGGATGATATAGACATAGATCCACTTGATTGAGATGTTATGACATATATTTCACACATGGCTGGTTGTTATGGCCCACTGGCCGGGGTGAACATGTGTACCTGCAGTTTGACATGTCACCTTTGACCTGTGCGTTATACACTGACATCATACAGGAAGAATTTAGTGCAGGGGAGTATAGGTTGGTATCACATGGCCGGTATACCTTATAACTGGGTAGGTATATTCTATAACATAAAGTACTGTTATGTGTAACATTCGAGTATGTAATATTGGAATATATTGAACTACATGAGTATGATTTTTAATAGGTAAATATCTTACTGAGAAATCAATTTGTGTTGATAAACAATCACATTGATGTGACTGGACAGTGTTTAACTCATCTTACTCTTCACCATGAGCTAGTGCTATGGAAAGCAAATCTACAGTTTCAAAATACATTTTTCTGAGGCTCTTTTTCAATATTTAATAAACAGCCCTTTTATTTATGAATAATGAAAATCAATATCATGTTTATCAGGGTCTTAGTAGGAGATATAAGTGTGTTGTACTACATTGTGTTTGTGTTAACACCAGGGCCCATATTTTCGAAGCTGTCTTAGTGCTTAGATTGTCGTAAGCCAATGTAAATGAATGGCACTTATGACTATCTTAGCGCTAAGAGAGCTTCGAAAATATGGGACCTGGTGTTAACACAAACACAATGTAGTACAACACACTTATATGGTAAAAGCTGTGATATTTGATGAGACAAAATATTTTTTATATTCAGAAAGCGGTTTATTCTTTTAATTTTAATAATCACAACCTGATAATTTGTAGTGTTGCGGGTTCATTGTGAAAATTTGGTTTTGCGAATTTTTTACGTATCTGCGGGTAATCCAAGATGATTTCCTTGTAAATAGTTGTGGTTCCTGTTAACTGGTTACTGAGAATAGGAGAAGCTATGTTCAACAACTTATTTCACTGTGGATAAAATGAATCAAACTTAATTTCTATAAAAAGCAAAAATTATGTTAACATTTAAACCATGTGGTCACTATTCAAAACATATTATTTGAAATAATATGTGTGTGTGTAAGGAGTATATATCTTGAATTTTCAAATTTGTATGGCTTTGAAAATTCTAAATTGTAGGCCATTGTTCCAAATTTCTGCTTTTATAATAAACTAAGTTACCCCTTTGAACACAATATCCAGTGCTCACAGCTAGTGATGAAGAGACTGAACAATAGCGCTGGATTATCGAGGATGCTATACCACATGAAGAGACTATACCACATGTCTCATATTTACTACATGTGGATTGGTTGGGCTGGATTTTCTGTAAGACCAGGCTAATGGTACCTGTTCTCTCCCAACAGTGATTTAAGTCATTTCTTCCCACAAAAACTCTATTACAAGTGGGTCGTATATCTAGCAAATTCCAATGTAAATTTGCAACACAGATACTTCCTTATTTCTTTTCAATCAACAATCTTCATCAGTCTGATTAAAATCGATGGTTTTAGGAGGAATAAAAATTGCAAAATCGTGCATCTACTGGGATACGAACTCATATCGTTCAGAGGTTTCCTCGCTAAACCCTGTGAAACAGCCCGTAGATGTTCTGACACCATTCAGTTAACCAATCGCAAGACGTCCAACAAAAGCTTTCGGTTTTAATCGGACTGCAATCCTCATACATCTCCAACCGACTTGACTCTTGTAAGAAAAGGAACTCCGGGCTTCTCAGTGGTTACAGAAATTAAGTTAATGCTCAATTTGAAACAACGTTGCTGATTGGTCAACGAATTGTTACTGCAACCAATCAGGATTCTCTATTTCTAGCACAGGATGTTCTCCTCTTGTAGGCCTATCAGAAGTTTCGGAGTTATCGTAGGTTTGATAGATCTGATCTTCTATATCTGAAGCTTCTTTGACCATTGTTGGAAGTGGGGGTGTATAGAGAATCTCATCCAAGTGTCTTGGATATTTGTGATTTTAATCAACTCGTGCTGCTATATTTGGTATCAGAAGACACCATGATGTAATATGATTATGTCATTTTGATTGCAGATATCGCTTGATCTCGCACAAGCGATATCTACTGTGGGAGCCAGTTTTGGATGATAAATTTGTGTTCCCTTTGTTAATGAAAGTCCTGTAAACTGGCCACCCAAAATGATTTGACACTAGCTGATTCCCCAGCTTTAGTGTTCATTAGGGGTGAAACGGTACACTTGACTTTCCGTTTCGGTACATATTGTGGTACAGGACCCTCGGTTCGGCACATTTTCGGGTCGGTACAAAACCAATATATGTCTTTCAATATATCAACTAAACCATAACAAATTAATTTTTTTTCTTGAAAATGAGTTTGTAGGGTGTGAAAATCATTTGGTTTTAAAATCGTAAAATGTATATTGTATAAATATGATTACATCTGAGTGAATAATACATAATTGTTAAATATATATATATACCGAAATATCATGTTGATGTACCGTGTACCGAACCGGAAGCAAAATACCGCGGTTCAACTACTGTGGTTGTGAACCGTTTTACCCCTAGTGTTCATGATATGTACAACATCACATTTGAAACTGTATGTATACAAACAGGTAAGGTATAGGCACTTTATATATATATTTAACACAAAGAACCTTCAGCATTGTAGCAAACAGGGTTTTCATTTTGGAAACCAGAAATTCGGGAATGCACCAACAGGAATATCTCCTCATGGTGTGTTATGACAAAAAATACTTGTGTAGGACTGTCCCTTTTACAGACAGGAAGTTCAAACTGCAAATGATTTCATTACCCCGTCAAAGAACAACACTGTTTGAGGATAAACTACTTTCTACATCCACTTAGTTATGTTCTGAGTTAGCTACAATCCGACATTGGAATGAAACGCCTTGCGGTCTCCAAATTAATGTAGATATAGTTATATATATACCTACGTGGTGCGGGATTTGATCTGAAGCCTAGTGAGCTGTATTATTCAAGCGTTTAACTCATTTATATCTGGCCTTTACCAACCACGTTGTAGACTTACATTCCGTCTCTTAACCCTTAAATAAATATTACAATTTTTGAATCAGATATTGGACAAGGTCTTAATGAATTTATATTTTTGGGAGACATGGTTTTCAACAAGACTGAGTGTTTCATCTGTTCGTATTGTAGACTTACACTTTGTCTCCTTATCATGTTATTTTGTTTCTCTTTGATGCAATTTATATTAATTTGGAGACTGTGAAAGTGTGAAACAGCTTGCTTTTCTCTTTCAAATTTTAATTTAATAAATCCGACTTTGTTTTGGCTATTTTCCAATATTGTTTTTGTATTTAATTCAATCTATGTAATTAAGGAGACTGAGTGGTAGTCTATATATCTGCCTGCTATTTTGTCACAAACCCCAAATTTAAAAATTCAATGATTTTACATTTTGAGCATATTCTGTGAATTTCGTAAATATTTGATTTAAGAGACTGTGAGAGAGTCTAACTGGCCTGCTGTTTTGCAGCAAGTTCACAGAGATGACATTCAAACTCTAATTCATTTAATCGGTCACATGTCGGCGTAACCTGCGTAATTGGAGGAAATTTCGTCACATTGATAAATGGAGTTGCGTTCGTAATGTGATATGCAGAGTACTACTTTGCATGATAATTTGCTATTTTAGTATCTTACATAATGATGAAATATGAATTTTGTTTTCCCTAACAGACTTTTGTCCGTGGACAAACATGGGTGTAGTAGAGAGGGAAAGAGAAAAGATGAAAAAAGGCAAACATAATTGTTGTAAATAACATTGAAATCTCTTTAACATCTGGAATAAATTTTGTGAAAATAAAATCTAAAAAAACATTTTCATGGAGGATTTCGACTAAGGGCATTATTATAGTTTTGGTTCTATCTTGCATCTCATGTCAGCAACGTATATGATGTCCAAATCATTAAGATTTAATACTGTGAGCGTCATCTGGAGTTGAAGTGGGTGATAGCTGATTATGCATACTACTTAGGACTGAACAATATTAGCGATATATTGGTACCTGACACAAGTATTGCAATATTTACCACACATTGATAACGATGCTATGACTGTTGCATGATACGGCTCATAACGACATGGTGTTGCTGTAGCTGTATAGATGAAATGGAGTTAACATACGTGCAGGTGATACACTCAATACCACTTGTGGGGGCGGGAAAGCTCGGCTTCGGTTCAAGAGGTCCGGGGTTTGAATCCCGCCAACTTTGTCTGCAGTAGAGAACTGTTCTACACGCAGTAAGGTTTGGGTGCAGTGCTACACTGAATTTCAGCGTAGTACCACCCATGGTTCGCTAGTTCCAGCTGATGCTTGCAGGTTTCACCGCAAAGCATGGCGGAATGGCGTTGCGGGCTTTCTCCCTGCTGTAATACTAGCAGCCGCAATATAAGTGAAATACTCTTGAGAGCGACGTTAAACCTCAACTCACCTCACCTCACCTCACCTCAATACCACTTGTGGTTAAAAAGATTTACTCTTCAATAGACTTTAAAACATTTGAACAGCTCCTCGATACCTCACAGTCTCCTCAATCTGACAAAGATTAGTTTTTATTATATGACGAGCAGTGAAATACTGGGATTTATCAGTGAAATAAACTGTCTATCAAGCTACAGTGAAAATAACTTATATTTTCACTGCGAATGGTGACTGATATAATTTGACGTCATAAAACAATGGTCTCGCGCTGCGATTTGGCTTATGACGTCACAGTGTTACTGTGGTGACGGGCTGTTCCTAGCGGCTGCTCGGCATGAAAACGACCCTTTTCGGACGTAATTACATGGATAATATCATATAATAAATAGAATATCTGTCAATTCTTGACAAATACCATGTTTATCTCATCTCGTGAGGTAGAAAAGTTATATATTTTCACTCGTGGCTGCGCCACTCGTGAAAATATAACCTTTCTACCTCACTCGATGAGATAAACATGGTATTAGTCAAGAAAAGACAGATATCCTCTATATCCCCCCCCAAAAAAGGTAAGCTACCTTCAGGGATCACTTTAGGCAGAGATTCAGGGATATTTACCCATTGATGTACCGAGATATCCCCTAATAAATACTGACGAGGGGAGAAAATCCCATTGGAAAAATTTAAAATTCTTAAAATCATTATAATTATTTCGAAATACTCAATTAGTTTATCTGGTTCTGAAAATCCCATTGTGTAAGGCAAAAGGGAGATTATTCTCACTTTGACACTCTGCTCCAGGGTGATACCTGTACCTTGCCTGCTGACAATATTAGTAGCTGATCCTAACTAGTTTTACTGGTGCCAGCAATTGACTGGCATACAGGTACTTACATTTAGAACCCATGCCATATAAACAAAATTATACAACATATATATGTATTTGGCGATCTGTTTTGAAAGACAAGTAACTCAGGTAGAAAAGTAAATATCTCATTTAGTGGCTGCACTCCATCATTTAAAACTGACAACCAAGAACTGAAGTATGTTATTTTTCGTATCCCTCCTCCTCGCTTGGTTTCACCACCGGGTCTACAATAAGTGACGATTTTCCAGATCTGTTTAGAAAACGATTTTTAAACCCAGGTAAATGAAGTATAGAAAAACAAATATATCGTCTGTTATTGATAAATCATACAGATTCATCCGGTGGACTCTCTTTTATGTAACAAAGTTCTTTTGTTTATTTACAACATTAATTTTATAATGTCACTATGACTTTGTCACAAAGGTAAACATAAGTGAATAAAAAAACAACTGCTATGTTACTATTAACAACATATACAGATTGAAACAAAACCACCTGAATGGAAGTAGACTATTACTTATGTAACAAAGTTCGCCTGAGGCTTGTTGTGTTACATCACTATCAAAGAATGTTGTCAGGATGCCAGTATATCTTTGAGTTTCTCGGACTCATGCCAGACTTCAACATAGTCAAGTAGATACAGGAAGGGAAATGAATCAAACACCAATATGGCTTCCCCTGTCTCTGGAACTTTTATCCGTTAAAATTAAGTTGGTTCGAATCTCCGAATATCTTGTCGTCTTCGATGCTTGAAAATCTTCAAAGTTTGTAGTGACACAGGATTCTTTTGACAACTTTTATGAATCCTCCGTTGAAACAAAATTATTACTAGTTTCGAAGTTCCCCTGTTACAGTGATGTGGTTCTGGAACAGTCATTCTTTAAAAATAAGTTGGTTTGAATTTCTGAATATCTTTTCATCTTTGATGCTTGAGAATCTTAGATGATTCAAAGTTTGTAGTGGTCGACACAGGACTTTGTCTGTTATTGTAGAGAACTCTTCTACATGCAGTTAGGTTTGAATGAAATGCTACACTGAATTTCAGCGCAATACCACCCATTCACTAGTTCCAGCCATTGCTTGCAGGTTTTCCTGCAATGCAAAACCACCATTGTGTTGCGGTCTTTCTCCCTGCAATAATACTAGCAGCTGTTATATAAGTGAAATACTATTGAAAGCTGGGCTAAAAACCCTACACACCTCACCTCTCCTCCAATAATACAAGGGATGGAAGTGAAATTTTCCTCAAAGCAGCACTGAGCTGTGATTCGTCCTACCTCAGATGTATTCTTAGCTTGATTATTGCTTAGATATGTTGATCAATGTTAATTTCTGTTTTTATTTCAGGTTGTAGATAAATATACTCTTTCCATTAGATAATATGAAATTTTAAATTTTTCGGTGTATATATATTTTCATCATTTATGTTTGTGACATATTTTTCATGAAATTGTTTTTCAAACATTTCAAACACTTTTTTCTCTGGAACAAGATAAAAGGACAACATTTTACAACAATATGTATTTTCATATTGAATACTGCATGACTTTAATATCTTACGAAAGCAATTTAAAAAAAAAACGTCTTAAAATATTGAATTAAGATGAGACAGGTATAGGTTATGTTGACTTTGCTTTGACCTTTTCAGTTTTCATCTTAAAAACATCTTGTTTGCATTCATTTTGCTCTTTTTATTTTCACATTTTGCTTGTCACTTTCGTTTTTAGGCCCTTAAGTTGCGACGACACGGAATGAAGGTAAAGAAACTTTCCATTTGTCGAGTGTCTCTCTCTCTCTGCTGTGCTAACATTATCACTTGAGTCAACTAACCACTTTACTCCCGTTGTCATGGAAACCAAAGTTTGAAATATATAATATTGGCATGTAACCTTGTTATGTGTGAAGAGACTTACACAGTAGTGTGATGTAGGATTGCATTTAGTGTCTTACTGATTGTGATGATTACCAACATAACTGAATGCTATACATGCAATATTTAAAGAGAGGGTTCTATCGGATTATGTTCAATTTTGTTTCATGCTTTATGGAAAATGAGAAAAATTATCTTCTTTTACTAATTTTGCAACTGTTTCAGAATAAAACATCTGTATTGATAGAATATGCCTCCATGATTTACTTTTCCATAAAAATACCCTGATAGAACCGTCTGTTTAAGATTGTATGTGGCCTTCATATGACAAACTTCAGGGTTTGACAACTCATGTTGCTGCTAAGTAATAAAACTATTCCCAAGAATATATAGAGAATCTAACCGAAGTGTCTTGGTATAAAATATATAAACACGAGTTGATTAAAGTTACAAATATCAAGAGCCTTGTTGAGAATATTTTACTTTCCTTCAGTGTTGATATATTTGATATCAGAAGACACGAGGTTGAGAATATATTTATCATCCAAAGTCATGGTTCATTACTACATAAATGTACATCTCTGTACAAATCACTGCCATTTTAATTTCGATGCAGTGACGTCATAGCATTGTGACGTCATCATGTCTATAACATTATGGCATTGTGATGTCATCAGGTTTTTGTTGTCATAACACTGTCAGTCATTAATTGATTATGTAAAAACATTATGATGTCATGTGGTTGACACTGACAGGGCTTTGTGCAAAATCTACTATCAAAACGATATCTTGCAGGAGAAATCGCTTGATCTCTCACAAGCAATATCTCCCGTGGAACACTGTTTTGGATGATAAGATATGGTCTCTAAATTCTTCAAAATGTTTGCATACTTTTGGAGTTGTCAAATATGTGGTTGACTCGTAAAGTGTTTTCAAACTAATGTTGTTTATAAACAACCAATGGGTTGTTTTCTTGTGTATATATGACGTAACATTGACGTTATTTATTGTCTCTGTGGTCTGAATGAATCCTGTCTTCTAACACTGATCCTGAAATACTTTAAACTTTTGTCCATTGTCCAATAATGTTTTTGGTAACATTTGAGATTTGAGGTGTGTGTATTAGTTAAATTTTGTCCAAATTGCGTTTTCTCTTGAAAAATGTTTTGACACTAAAACTGTTGTATCTAAAGCAATGGCATTGTCCTTGATAGTGTGACACTTGGACTCTGAAGAAAAATATTCAACAAAATATTGAAAAGTAGCCTCTTTTTCTGAAAATCTCGTTTCTTACAGTCTCTTTTTCAATATTATACAATAATAAACTGGTGATGAGGTCAATACCTGTTTTTATGGACCCCAGAAAACAATATTGACCAAGGACAAAGTCCGCGGTCAATATTGTTTTCTCGGGTCCATAAAAACAGGTATTGACCGAATTCACCAGTCCATAATTGTTTTATTATGTATTCAATACAGAAACGAAAGAAAAACAATGAAATACAGTCAAAATGCAATTTGGTTTGTACAGCTTGGGCTACGGTCACATGGCGTCATGATTACAATTGCATGACGTCATGCAACAATCGTTTGACGTCACTCAAGTCAATACGGCTTTTGGTCGGACTCGGGTTGGAGTCAATATGCTTTTCTGTCGACGGTCACGTGACCGCCTTTCGACCAATCAGATGGCTCGAAAGACCAGCTCACATAATAATTAATAAAATGGTGATATTTTCAGAATAAATACTTTTTTTGAATGTTGTTTATAATACAGACACTAAACCTGCAATATCAGAAGCCTTTTTAGTTCTCAAAAATGGTTTAAACATTTAACATTTCAAACTGATGGCATGTGTATTGAATAAATATTGTCTGAAGTGATTGCATTGTCCTTGATTACCTTTCTAATTGACACTAAAACTGTACCATCTGAAGCCTTTCTAATTCTCCAAAATGTTTTAACATTTGATATTTAGTAAAGCTAGTGTGTACATGATTGTTTGAACTAAATCTGTTGTCTTAATGGTTTGAATAGTTTCTTTTCTTCTTACACTGATCCTAATGTCCTTGAAGTCATTCTCGTTGTCAAATATTGTTTTCTTGGAAACATTTGACAGAAGCATTGATGATTGATATAAGATAAATATGTCCAAATTCTGTTGTCCTTGAATAATCTTTTTAAGAGACACTAAACCTTTAATATATGAAGTATTTCTAATTCTCGAAGGTGTTTGTAACATTTGACATTTAGCACGATGGTTTGTGTATTTGATAAATAATATCTGAACCAATTTGTTGTCTGATTGGTGTGAAGGTTCCCTTATTCGAACACTACTCCTAAATTACTTTAAACTTCTCTCATTGTCCACTAATGATCATGGTAACATTTGTTTGACAGTATGCATTGACGATTTGTATATAAGATAAATATTGTCCAAATTCTGTTGTCCTTGAGTAATCTTTCTACGAGACACTAAACCCTCAATATATGAAGCCTCTCATATTCTCGAAGGTGATTTTAACAATTGATTTTTTATCATCGATGGT
Organism: Gibbula magus; assembly: GCA_936450465.1. Lineage (NCBI taxonomy): Eukaryota > Metazoa > Mollusca > Gastropoda > Trochida > Trochidae > Gibbula > Gibbula magus. The sequence goes on along the minus strand of OW388302.1, from coordinate 45,033,893 downwards.
TTGTGTGCAATGTCTGAACCAATTACATCGTCCTTGTTAATTTTTCTGTTAGACACTCAAACTGAATTATTTGAGGACTTTCTAATTCTCCAATAATGTCGTCGTGGCAACGTTTGACATTTAGCACTAATGGTTGATATTTGATAAACATTGTCTAAACCAATTGTGTTGTTCATAGGTTCAAATTCATTTAATGATAATCCTGAAATGTTTTAAGTTTTTGGAATTTTACCAAAAAAACTGTTTTGCTTGACACTTATTCTAAAATATTTGATGTCTTTGATTTAAAAAAATTAAGTTCTAATTTCCTGAATTTTGGAAAAGTGATGATATCACAGACAGAGGATTGTTATAGAACAATACTATATGGATATGTTTATATGTACAAACTATAATAAAAATCAGAGGTATTTAAAATTTTTCCATCTGAAGATTTTTAGAAAGGCAGCTTTGATTCGAAAAGACATTTCCTTTAAAAAAGTTATGCCGTGAGATTCAATTCATTTCCATCTTTGCAAATTGTCCACAAAAATGATTAATTGTGTAATACTATTCTTTTGGCCTTTGTTAATGAGGCACAAATTTGAAGTAACTTCTGTCATTTATTTTCTAACAAGTGAAACAATATTTCATTTCATAGCAAAGTTGATGTTTTTGTGTGTTCAGAGTTTCTTCATGAAAATACTGCAGAGCGGGAAAAGCATACTATGATCAAGAAATACTACATATAGAAATAATCACAGTTATGTCTTGGATACTTGTAATGACTTTTGAAAGTCATTTGTTAAAGGGGCTGTAGCACATTTTTTGCAAAATTTATTTTTTCCAAATATCCCATTTATAATGATAGTTTATGTCATTTTTACTTTAGAGGGTAAAAAATCTTATTACACAAACCATTTGTAGTGGTAATAACGATATTCCGTATACAGCAAAAATTGCATGGCAGCCATTTTATTGTGAACACATTTTATTATTTCGAATTACAAAACCATTCCCAGGGATTTACTAAACCATGTATACTCATTTCTTGATTTTCGGAAGAGAGATGGGTGTTTTACTATTGGTGACATTATTTTTCAAATACATTTCATCGAATGTGCTACTGTCCCTTTAATGCTAAAGTTACAGTCACAATGGTAAAATACATGAACATAACCAGACTGTGTTGAATTATCTCACTATTTCTCTTGCTAACAAACTGAAACTTGTTATTTGCGATGATATCATTGATTTTAACTGCAATAATGATTAAAACATTTTATTCTCAGACTGAAATTTCATCAATTATTCCTTGTTTTAACAAACTATGAATTGTTGATATTTCAAAACAAAATCCAGCTTAAAAAATCTTTGTGAGATCAAAAAAAATGTCCTTTCCCTTAATCACACGTCCATCAAAGGTCTTGCAGGGTGAAACATTTAATTCCTCCTATTGTCCTACCACCATCTCTCAAACTCATAATTGGTGAAGAGTATTCTTTGATATGCTGATATTTCAATGCAGAAACACAAGCATTAGAAAAATTCTCAATCATATCCCCTCCCCATTAAACACTCATTTGTCCTGGAGAATAAAACATTTACTCTCTGCGGCTCGATTGTCCTACCGGGGGCGGGATAGCGCAGTGTTTAGCGTGTTTGGCTTCGGATCAAGAGGTCAAGGGTTCGAATCCCGCCAGGGGCACGGCAACTTTGTCTGCAGTAGAGAACTGTTTTACACGCAGTAAGGTTTGGGTGCAATGCTACACTGAATTTCAGCGTAGTACCACCCATGGTTCGCTAGTTCCAGCCGATGCTCGCAGGTTTCACCGCAATGCATAACCACATGGCACTGCAGGCTTTCTCCCTGCCATAATACTAGCAGCCGCGATATAAGTGAAATACTCTTGAAGGCGGCGTTAAACCCCAACTCACCTCACCTCACATCTATTGTCCTACCACCATCTCTCAACCCTTGTTGGGTGAGCGGTGAAGTGTATTCTATGAATTGTTGATATAATATTTCAAAACACTAAAACAAGCATTAGAATCCCACAATATCCCTGACCCAGAAATCACTCTATCGTCCTGGAGAGTAAAACATTTACTTTCTGCAGCACGATTGTCCTACCACCATCTTTCAAACCCTTGTTGGGTGATCGGTGGAGTGTATTCTATGACATAGGAGAATTTCATGTACACCAGTAAGTATTTGTCTAAGTGTAAGACGTTTGTGTAGTTTTCTCCTCCGTGACATTTCCTTCCCCCTCAATCACTCGTCCGCTCTACGGGAACTGGGTGGAGTCGTTTTCAAGGGAGGTAATTGTCTAATCTCAAGCAAGTGGTCTGATCGCGATGGAAATATGAATAATATTGATTCCTCCTCTGTGGTCCAGCCTTGGACTGCAAACCATTTTCCGCCTCTACAGTTATCGATTTGCCTCTTCGGAATAGCTGGGAGATGGAGAGGGCTTGTTTGACATCCATGATTCGAGAACGGGCCGCTGCTAAAATGCTTTTATGTTTCGCGATTGAATTAGGATTATTTGTGTTACCGTGAATTGAGAGGAATAAATGATTGTATATTAGATGAATAGAGACATATGGATAATTAGAATATTTGAAAATAAAACGTGTATGTTTGTGAATATATGTGGGCAATTTTGAATGAAGTAAAAGGCATTTTCAAAAGGATGTTTAAGTTTCCTGATCGAATAGGGTGTGTTCGTAATGTATTTGGTATTTGACATGCAAAATGAACTGCATTAGTTTTGAGATCAATAAAATTGTATAATATTATCATTTGGGATCACTTTGCCTGAAAACTCTTGTAGTTTTTGGGACAAGCCATTGTGTGATTCGAACCCACACCCTCAGTGTCAGGCACCAACAACCAACAACAATGGTACCAACAGCTTACCTGTTTGGCAACAAATATAACAATGCTACACTAATATCCATCTAAACAGATGAATTTCTAATAAAATGGTAAAACGCCTATCATACATGTTACGCATCACTAATTAGAATTTCCTTATGCATGGACTGCAACACTAATTATCCATATTCATTGATTCCAACACATGTCTTGCTAAATATATATGATATATGATATAACCTCTATTTGTACTCACACAGCAGATGCTCTCGGCGTAATTAGTTGTACTACTTTCTTTACCACTTATCCCAACCTCTCTTCACACAGTGGTACTAATCTCCTAAGCACTTATCCCAACTTTCTCTATAGATAATGGTGATACTTTCCTACACACTTATCTCAATGTTTCTACAGATAAACACAACTTGTCCACAAATAATAGCACTGCTTCTTCCTCCGTCTGACGGCTCGGCAACTTTGTCTGCTGTAGAGAACTGTATTACATGCAGAAGGTCTTGGTGCAATGCTACACTGAATTTCAGCCCATTATCCCCCATGGTTTGCTAGTTCCAGCCAATGCTCACAGGTTTCACTGCAGTAAATAGCCATTGTGGTGTTGTGGACTTTCTCCCTGCAGTAATACTGGTAGCTGTGAATAAAAGCGTTGTTAAAGCTCAAATTCTTGTTACTCCATCTTGACAAGTCTGCATTAAGGAAAAGGCCATTTTATTGTTCGTTAGCCAGGGAAACCTTTTACATTTCTTTACTTCATCACTGAATTGGCTAGCTATTGGATAGCATGCGGCACACTTTGCTAGGAAGAGCATTCGGGCGACAGAGGTTTCAGTCTCTGTATTGGCTTGCATCGGGTGAATGTCTCTCGACTGTACTTATTTACGTGACTATCATAAGAACAGGAAGATTTTCTGGATAACAACTTCTTCATTGTGCAAATACACGATTTCCTATATAAATTTCCAATATAAATGTATCATATTTTGTCATTTCCTGACATTCCACCTGATGAAGGAATGAGTATGTGCTCTGAAACCTCCTGTATTTTCACATTAAAGAATCTTATCCAGAAAATCTTCCTCTTCTTATGTATGCCACTTCTAAATGCTCTTCAAAGATTTGATACAAGGTTATCCCTTCCCTTTATGATAATCTTCCCGTACCAAAAAATTCTACCATGGGCTCGGCAACCTAGTGCTTGTTGCACAGTGTTTTGATTTTGAAATTTTTGATTAAAATTTTTACTGACCCAACCACAACCTTTATGAAAATCATGTATTTGGTTGAACACCCTTGATCACCACCCACCCCCCTCCCTTCTGTTTGAAAATTCCCTTCCCTTTAAAAAAATACATTTCTTTCCGCCAAATCTCCCAGCTAGGAGCTCTTCAATTATTTCTGTAAAGAACTGTTCTAGATACATTATATGGTATGATGCTTTATTGAAATGCAGTCCCACCTATGGTTTACTTATTTAATGCTTGCAGGTTTCCTTGCATTGTGTAGTGAAAATGTTATTGCAGTTTTTTACCCTATAATACAACTATCTGCAGTGATATATGAGAAATTTCTTAAAAGAAGCTTAAATCAAGTATCACATGTTGTCTCTACAAACTGTTGAAGAAACGTACAAGTCATCATGACAAAAAAAAGTGGTCGTGGATTGAATGAATATATTTTTGTAATTTTGGCGAAAATCTTGAAACTCTATAATTCTTTCTGAAAACTATGTTTTGTTGAAGGTCGAAGCGAAGTGTTGAATAATGAAACATGTTATTAACGTACTACTGTCCAAAGCACTTACACCATTGTCTCTTCCAGCGGTGCTACTCTCCTTACCACTTACTCCAATTCCTTTATTCCCGAGCACTCCGTCTCTGATCTGGTAGTTCACAGATTCCCTGGGTTCCTTATAGAGTACCCTGGAGATTCTCTCGGTAGAAAAACTCCTCAATCGGACAGGTTTTCTTTTCCAGAAATAGCCACAAAATCCTTTGATCCTTTCTAAGTCAATATTTATTGTCTGCATATTGAAAGTATACACTCAAGATTAGAAGCATTTACCAGGCTCTGAAGTTTAAGTGGCAAGTTGAAACTAAAGTAGATCCTTACTTAGGATCGTTGGTTGAAATGGATGTCATAGGTTTTACTGGACGGTAAATATCAAATGATAAGGCTCTAGAAAATGGATGTACTAGGTTTAGTGAATGGACTATCAAATGATAAAGAGCTAGATAATGGATGGGATAATGTGGATAAAGCTTGTTAGCCTTTGAAAAACCATAGTTTTACTAAACGGATAATCTTGCTTACACTCTATGTACAACATATATTTTTGAAAACTTCACATGTGAAGAGAAGTGAGGTGAGATTGGTTTTAACGGGAAGTGAGGTGAGATTGGTTTTAACGCTGCTTTCAAAAGTATTTCTCTGCTAATATTATTGCAGAAAGAAATTGGTGCTCTGCATTGTAGTGAAACCAGCAAGCACAGATTGTATGTATCCTTGGATCAGAGATTTACTTCATGTTGTACATTCCAGGGTTCTCTCTGTACAAAGCTAACCATTGTCTAATATTTAATGCAGATTTCAAACTAAACAGAAATACTTGCCATTTAGATGGGTTCCAAAATGGTAATAGTACAAATGTTATAAATTGTTGTACTTTTTTGGCGGACAAGTTCTTTGCGGTATTCAAATCCACATCCTCAGATCCAATTGCCAGCACTGAATATCTCAACAGTTTACCCGTACAGCTACCATAACTCAGAATCTATGCTTGCCTTAAACGGCTGCCATGTTGAAGCAAAGAGTAATGTCAAAAAGAAGGAAATTCAAACTTTGTGACAGTGTAAGAAAACAATCTGAACCCCTCCCCACCCCCAAAGGTCTTTAGATATATTTCCTGTATTATTCATTTCCATGATGAAGAAGCTGTGAATTAATTGGTTGAATTCTCTAGCTTATAGATCCATATGGCAGCCATATTGTTAGCTCATGATGTTAATACCCCTGGTGAACAGTACAGACGTGAGATAACTTGATCTGAGAGTATTGGTCTGTTTGAGTACACTGGTCCAGATGTGATATGGAATACGATAGGTATCTCCCAGACAGACAGATATACAGATACCAGATACACAGGAGTTGTATAACAGGGACTATCAGATAGAGACTGTCTGCTGCTGCTGTTGGCTCTCTAACTGATATATACAGATTATTACTCAAGGAAATGTGCCATACCATATTCTCTCGGGTATAAGACCAGGGGAACAGGCAAACAAACATCTTGAAAACATGGGGGTGGGCTTTTAGACAGGAGAGACCTCAACTCAGATGAAAATTCATACCGGAGACCATCAGACAGTCTGAATAGGTTTTCTGTAGGTTTTTTACACTTAACTTAAAATACTATTATAGATATATGTAATGTATGACCAAAGAACAACTGGCAAAGTTAGGGGTGGGCTTTAACCCAGGAATAACCCCAACCAGTACAACCCTCTGAAAAATGGAGGTGGTCTAAGGCTTGAGGTGTGGTCTTATACCCGATAGAATACGGCCCCCTTCTCTCTCGGTGAAACTGAATGGTAGCTAGGCAAACTTGATGTGTGCACATGTGCTCATATCAACAATATTAACTCGGTTATTTTCAACCATATGGGTGATAAATACATATATTGTATAACAGCAATCAACAGCTTGAGTCTGTCTGCTTGAGATGGTTGTTTAGCTGGTGCTCTGTGCACTGTGTATGGCTTCATGCGTTCACTGTCCTTGGGCAGAGGAAATTATGAGCCAATCTATGGTGTATTGTTCAAGTTATTAATAATTGATTTCTCGAGGGTGTATTTTCAATCATGGAATCCATATACTTGTCAGTGTATGAAATGTTAACACGCTGAAGCTATGAATTTTCATAGTATAATTACGAAAACAGTTAACAGTCTGGACCAAAAGAAACCAGTAAGCAAGTTTACAGACTGTCAAATGGGCCTTATTGCACATACTGCTATGGAACATCTATATGTAGAAAAAAGACATGAAATCATTACAGTGTCTATCAGATCTGTATGATGGTTTGATGAAAGATGGCTAACATTGACAGGTCCTACGTGAGACAAGAGAACAAAGGACATTACCACACAGAATCTAATATCCAATATATATATCTATTGGCCTTGTCCATTGGCTGATCCAGAGTTCAGAATCAGCCAATCGTCTCTCCCCCTTTGAAAAAAAGTTGCATGTAAATATTATGAACCCTCAAGGTGACCCCAACTGACCCTTTTCAATAAGTGAATAACCCCCATTTGAAAATTCTGAATCAGCCTATGCACCGTATATTACAGATGTAATCGCATCAGTAGGTCTATCTCTTTATATTACGTTCACCACAGATCTATCTTGTCACCACAGTCTAGAGTTCTCTTTACGACTCTAACAACGTCATACCTGTAACGATGTACGTAGGTAGGATCAATAAAGACTATTTCAGCTCTGCTTTCAGTGGTACACCCCCTTGATTTCACGACGTCACTTCCTCTTTAGGTGAAGTATTGTCTAGAGGCATCGTTACAAGTGTGACGCCGTCAGTTTGTTGCATAGTGAGCTGGGGATGCATGGCGTGACAGGGCGGGGGCAATGCTTTCCCACTGGGACTAGTGACTAGTTTTAGCTCAATTGGTAGAGTGTCTGACTCTCACCCGGAGGTCCTGGGTTTGAATCTCTCTAGATGTTGAAATTTGTATTTTCACTCTTGCTATAATGGTAACAATAAGCCAACAATAAACTGATATATTTGTGCCCATATCATACTACTTAACGACACTTGTATAACTTGGGCATATCTTTCGCTCTTGAAATACTAAAATTAATAACTTGTAACTGTAAATTCCTCTTTATGCTGATTTCGCTCAGGGGTGGATACAGAGGGGGTGTGCAAGGGTGCGCACTCCCCCACCCCTCTTTTCATGTGAAAATATTTTAAATGATCATTGAAGCCCTAGTGAAAACAATGGTGCACTCCCCTTTTCCAAGAGAGCATTTTCGATTTCTGGAAAAGTGACCCTCTTTTTATCACACCGGTATGTAATACCGTGGGATATAGTCATCACCCCGTCCGTCCGTAATCATTTCGTTTCCGGAGCAGAACTTGAAAACCGTTCATGATATCTTTCTGAAACTTTGCATGTGTATTACCCACCAACTGAAGTGGTGCCTTTTGATATTTTCAGATTTCTGAAAATTTTATTTTTGGTCGTTTCCATAGAAACTTGTTGAATTTGGACTTTGTTCAGAGACAGGTTCGTTTCCGGAGCACAGCTCCAAAACCGATCATCATATCTTCCTGAAACTTTGCATGTGTATTACCCACCAACTGAAGTGGTGCCTTTTGATATTTTCAGATTTCTGAAAATTTTATTTTTTTCCGTTTCCATAGAAACTTGTTTAATTTGGACTTTGTTCAGAGACAAGTTCGTTGCCGGAGCACAACTTCAAAACCGTTCATCATATCGTCCTGAAACTTTGCATGTGTATTACCCACTAACTGAAGTGGTGCCTTTTGATATTTTCAGATTTATTCTGAAAAATTAATTTTTTTCTGTTTCCATAGAAACATGAGAGGGATGTTGGTTGTTGTTGATTTTGACTGCTTCTGGAGCAGAAGTCTAAAACCCTTAACATACCTGAAATTCAGCATCTGTAATACCCACTAACTGAAGTACGGTAGTAGATACACAAGTAAGTATCTGTCAAAGATGTGTTTTACAAATTTTGTGGAACCGGTGGGATATGTCATCTTCTGATGACTCTTGTCTTTAAAAGTCTCCAGTCTCACATAAAAAATCAACAGTATTGATGTTTCATAATAACATTGATCTTTTATCTATTTGATCCTTCACGATTGTACAGAATAATGCCTTTTGAATATCTGTTGTGGACAATGGAATTAGTTGAAATATGTTTATACTGAGACTAGCTCATGGCGGATCGACGGTCTTACTGATTTGTCTCAACTGGTTTTGCTTTACAAACTCTTTGTCCTCAAATGATACATCTGACAAGTTGATTAGGCCATTTCGTTTGTTCAGAGTTATCTCTCCTTTGATTTCAAACTAGGTTGTTGGGCTATTTGCCCTTTCGATATTTCATAACTTTCTAAGTCCGGAGTTGGTTTCTTTTGATGTTGCAGTGCTTCTCATTATTATGTCTTTTGATTTGAAGACAAAAGAACAAATATCTATCTTTGAATCTTTGACAAGGAAACAACATCATCTTACTATTGATGTTGTTGTGTACACTGTCCCTGCAAGTCATAATTTGCAACGGTGTTAATTTTAGATTTGCTGCATTTTGTTACTTTTCTGTGTTATCGTAGCAGCATGCATGTGAAGTTCAGGTCGGCGCACTTCTACGCTAGCACAGAAAAGTAACAAAGTGCAGCAAGTCTTATATTAGCAGATGATGGAGACTGGTGCGAGGCACGACTTGTAAGGGAAGTTGTCCCGCCCCAAGAATTGCAGGATAAAACTCTAAGCATTGGCATATGCTTCCAATGAGGTATTTTGGAATCGGTTTCAGCCCTCAATCCGCTCACTTTTTTTAAAATCAAGGAAATAAAGTGACAATAATTCTATCAGTTGTTTCCAGGGGTTGCTCCACATGTTGACACTTGATGCTTGCCTACCTGTGAGGTCAAGCTTCAGGTCATGTCCCATGATGCACCACTCCCACCAGGGGGCTCTGACTCACCTACAGATGCATCATGGGTAGTGACCTTGACATTCACTGCACATGGCAGACGCTGAGTAAATTGGAACCAGCAGTTCTTTAGTTAATAATCAACAGACTGCCAAGGAAATCAAGTTACTTGATAGAATTTGCAGATAGCAGAGAAATTAGTGTTTAGAATAGGATAATATGATTGAAAATGTCATCTGAATCAGAAATTGCTGGTTAATTTTAAAAATCTAGTTATTGAGGGTTTTATTGCAGACAGCAGGGAAATTATGTTTGAAATTGGGTAACATGGATGAAAAATGTAATTAGAATCAAATGATGCTGAATTATTAAAAAAAGGAACCCTCAGTTTGTGGCTGAATGCAACAAGTCATGCAATAAATTGGATATTGATTCATGCTTTATAAAAACAGAGTTAGTGAAAACTAATGCTGGATTATCGTCTTATTTTAGTTGATCAAAAATCGTATTTTGATAATTTCAGGTAAAGATGACAGCATGAGAAAAATGATAATTATATAATAATATACTATAATATTAGGTATAATATTTGATATAATCTGAAATATATCGGGTACTCTCAAAATGAAAACATTCAAGCTTGTGATGCCATCTGTTATTTTGAAATTTGAAAATGTAGACATGTCTATAAATTGATAGACTTCAGTCTTCTACAAAACAGAATGTTTTTGGGAATGTTCAATTCTTGTTATTACCAATTAGGCAAATAAATAATTAACAGCCAAAGGTGAATCACCTCCTCCAAAGTCATTTTAAAAATTCTTTTCAAGAAATGCAAATGTCCAAATATTTTCAGATAATCCTTAGAATTGATGTTTATGTTACCGTGACGATAACTCCCTTTTGCCTTTTTAGGGTTCTGTGAGTCATAGCTACAAATTCTGCAGTCACTAGTCTTTTTAACTATCCATGTTCCCTGGCCCACTCCATAACACACTGCCCCACATCTGTATATATTAATATCAGTCAATGAGATATTAATTCTTTTCCCAATACACTGCAAAAGGTGCAATTCATAATTTACAATTCATGTATAAAGGGAGAATGTGATACTATTGTTTTGTGGCCTGAATAGTAGGTCAAGCAATGAGTCACAGCATATAGTTATATCTCTGGTGGTTGATATAGCTCGTATTGCTGCCACTGCTACTATGGCAGTTTATATTAATATGCTTCCTACGATTACAAATTTACAGTTTTCATAGGCGTTCGTAATATCTTCGGCCTTACACTACAGTTAGTTTCAGCTAATGAGAAGCTAAAGCCTCAGTGTTTGGAGACAACAGTATTTCAAAGTTTGTTATGTTTTGGAGTCGAGTGAAAAAAGTGAAGTGTTTTCCTATTACTGTATTCGACATAATAAGAGCCTACCAACCACATTTTTAACTCAGGAACAATTTAGTGTCCCCTCTCTAGACAACCTAACGTGGCAACAATGAACTAAGTTGATATATATGAATTATGTTACATTATGTTTGATATCGCAAGATCAACTCTGTCCTTTATTTGAAATGCGAAATGAGGGAAACAAAAAAGAGACACAAATCAGGTAATAGAGTCTGGATAATTGAGCTTGTATAATTATCACAAGAGTCCCACATAAACAGTGATCAATATTATTAAGCATAGTTCGTCAAATAACACAGACTTTCACGGAAGAATATTTTTAAGATGGATAAATTACAAGTGTGGTGAATGGTATTGGGGGTAGAATTATATCAGGGCATTGAACCATTTCGAGGCCGTTGCCACTTCTGAACAATCAGATAGTGCTGTCATGACAGTTCAGCTTGGTTTCCTTGTATTATCAAGCCTACTAACAAGAATAAATTTACTTTTATCAAGCCTGTTTATCTAACTAACAAGAATATATTTACTCTTATCAGGGCTGTTTATTCAAGTAACATTAATATTGACCATTGTTGCAGTGTTTAATAGAGTAATGAGATATGATGAGTGATTATTGGCTAGTTGCTGGACGTTAAGGAGGGATATAGCTTTGGATCAATGCAGACAGGTGTTTATAGGAGTTATCCCTCCCCCTCCCCATGTGAGTGTTGATTACATAGTGACTCATGTGATATCAGACGTATTGATCTGGGGTGGCACATTGGAGGCAGGGAGATATTGGGAATATAGAGGGGGTTATCGTCAAATCTCAATTTATTCATATATGCAGATGTTGCATAGATAAATGTGTCGGTTTATCTGTGCCTTCTTTTTTTTAAATCACTGAGTCCCATAAAATAATATTGATCAAATAAATGGTATGGTAGTTAGAGAAATGTTATTGATGTTATTCTGATTATTGGGGTGTTTGGGCAGTTGTGTCAGTTTTTATGCAGATTATGATAAGAGAAAATAGATTACGCTTCGTAAAAGGCGAAAAAGACTGGTGTAAGCCCATGACTTATTGACCCGAAAATATATTTCAACCCCTTTATATATCCCTTATTGTCTTCTCTGTTTATGGACCTTTGTGATACATGTATATTCATAGTGTTTTACCTAGTGTCTTCAGAAGCACAGGGGGCAGGATAGCAGAGTGGTTAGCATGTTCGAATTCGGATCAAGAGGTATGCGGTTCGAATACCGCCAGTGGCACTGCAACTTTATCTACAGTAGAGAACTGTTCTACATGCAGTAAGGTTTGGGTGAATGCTACACTGAATTTCAGTGAAGTACAACCCATGGTTCCCAATGCTCGCAGGTTTCACCACAATACTTGGTCACATGGTATTGCTGGCTTTCTCCCTGCAACAATACTAGCAGCCGTGATATGAGTGAAATACTCTTGAAAGCGGCGTTAAACCCCAAATCACCTCACCTCACCTACAGATACATACATTGAATTCCCATGATGCATCCTGCTCTGTCCTCCCTATTCAATACAGATCAATGCAGACACTTCCTCCATTGTCCTCCCTGTGTGGTCAGTCATTGGTCAGTGATAATTGTATTGACAAGAGTGAGTCACAGACGATGATGTCCTTACTATTGACCAGTATTCTGTGTCAAATTTCCACTTCCCTTTGTCCATTGGTTCCGATCGTCGGTCAGGTAGACTTACTATTCTCTGCCTTTGTCACTGTCACATTGCACATGTCTCCCTCAGAAAAAACTGACTGGACCAAGACAACTCTTTGGATAAATGTTGAACAGTTGACCATTGGTCACTGCATTGTGTTCTTTATCTATTGATGTTTATCTCTTGGTCGACTTGTCAACCAATCATCTTCTTATATCAAATATATCAGTTGATAAACGTTACAAATATCTGAGGTTCCATTTTAAATAGTCTGTAGTCATGACTTGACCAATGTGGATTATTAATTGTCATTTTAAACATGATCAGAAAGATAGTATCCTCAAGAACATATAGAGATTATTACCCTAGGAACTGTGGTAAATGTGGGTCTTGTAAACTGCTTTCAAATGCTTTCAAGTCTGAGTAGCCTAATTTATAAAGTAAATATAGGAATTTTATTTATAATAAACAGTGATGGCCATTATGTATTTGCTATTGACTTGTGTATTGGACATGTATATTAAATGTAGGTGCTGTGCTCGTGTATGGGTGCAGGGTATGTGGAATAGGATGTGTGGGGGGAGATGGCTGCCTTAGGGGGTCACTAGGTTGACTGAGGCCCAGTGCGGTACTTCTGTTGGCATACACTACAGTTAGTTTCAACTGATGAGAAGCTAATGGCATAGGGGTTGGAGACAACTGACCCGCAAACTTTGTTAAGCATTGGGAGTTGAGTGAAAACAGTGAATCGTTTTCCTATTACTGTATTCGACGTAATTAGCACCTCTTCCATGAAGTGCTCCCCAACTAAGTTTTTAACTCATGAAATTTAGCGCCCCCTCTCTCTACAACCCAACGTGATAAACTAATTGACTAAATTGATATATGACTTATGTTACATTATATAAAATAGTGACATGGCAAAATCGACTCGGAACTTTTTTTTAAATGTGTATGTTGATACAAATTCTTTTGTCTGTATGTAGATTGAAAAATTCAAGCTTACTGGACTGAATGATATGGTCATTCTTCCAATTTTCTAAGCGCCAAGGGCTCTTTATATGTTGAATACGGTACATTGCAACCAACTGTTGGTGATATGTTACAGTGTGACGGAGTGTAGAGGGAAATGAGTCACTCTCTAGTATGTGCTGAAGGGAGGAACATTATCTCACTTGTGAATCAGGACTTTCAGACCTGTCGCGTGGAGTGACTGAAACAAATATTTTCATAAAGTTATTCTACCTTTATGTTTACATGTCAATCAAGAGATATTAATAACCTTCAATTGATTTAAAGCAAAAGCAATGTATAGAGGTGGAGTGGAGGTGTGGGGGAGGGGGGTTGGGGGGAGGAACTGATTTCATCTTGGGGGAGGGGGGAGAGGAATTGATTTCATGTAAAAATCTCAAGTAAGCTCTTTTCTTTTAAGGTCAGCACCTCACGAACTGGGAATATGACCTCAAGAATTATATGAAATAAATACCATTTAGATATTAGAAATAAATACCATTTAGATAGTGAACAAATGTAACATAGTTATATTGGGGATCATACTATCTACAATAGTACAAATTATTGTACATTTTTTTCGCGATTAATGTCTCTTGCGAGATTCGAACCCACACCCTCAGAGTCAGGCACCAACTGCCGCACTGACTGTACCAATAGCTCACCCACTCAGCCACCGTGACCTTGGACAAAGTAGTCGAGATCGATAAGGTTCAATATGGTTGATACAGTTGTTAGGGGCTTATCATTCAGAGGAGTTGATGTTCTTCGTGTGAAGCTTTTAGTCACTCTTGATGACTCATGGAAGGTTTCCTTTGACACTGTTCTCGATATGGAGTAGGGCTGTAAGGTTAAAACAGATTGTTGATACAATCATTGCAATATGTTCTTTTCATTTAGTGATATATTGGAATCAACAATTTTAAGTGAATTAATTTTATATGCAAATATATTTTATTCAGTTAAAGTTGTAGGTTTCATCGGCAAAAAAATGCTCTTGATATGCAATAACTTTTGTTGGGCTGTATTACAAGTGATAGAAGCTGTTTTGGAATATACTTCATGAAAATTTGCATTTGCAAATTTATCTTTTTGAGTAATATTCTGTTTTTTTTAGAGTTCTGCAAGACTTATCATTTATCGACAGTGCAAATGAAGAAATCTCAGAGTTCAGAGCTTTTATTTTCTAATTTTGAATTTAAGTCTTACTTTGATGAGTATGAATAACACGAGATGAAAGTATTGCTGTGCAATTTCGCAAAAATACCTAAGTCTTTAGAAAACTTAAAAAAAGCAATTTTAACCATTAGTGGTTTCAATATAAAATAAATAAATAAATAAATAAATGGTGAGTGAGTGAATTATTTTATGAGTGAATGAATGAATGAATACTCTGTCACTCCGTTGTTAATTATAGAGATACTACAGGCCTGATATTTCTTTCTCTGACAAAACCGCCTTTGATGTAATGCTCCTTAAATATTTTCTATGATATCTGTCAACTTAAACATGATTTTGAGGAGACAAAAAATGAAATATTCAAAGAACGGTTGATTTATGGTTTCTGCTTTTCAGTTATTGATTTTGTAGGTGTTTTTTTCCCAAGCTACTTTATGTTGGTTAATATGAAGTCAATTGTAATATTGTAGAGAGAGTTGTTATTGTGACTGCTGCACTGAATGGCCTCCTGAAATTAGATCAATTTCGAGTAGAAACAAAATAACGGCAGCTAAAATTGCCTTACAATGACTCTTGAAAGAGATTACCAAAAGATCGATTTATGGAGATTAAATTATTGGGAGTTAACGTTGATGTTCAAACCCTTGAAGGGAGAATTTGTACATGAAGAGTAGAATAATATGCCAGATCAAATTCAAATTTCTTGAAGGGTAGTTTGCAACATTAACTTAGATAAACAAGTAAATATTATTCACGAACAAATATTTGTTTAAAAATATATTAGATAAAAAAAAATGTCTTTATCGTGTACTAGCAAAGAATTTGAATTCACAATTTGAAAATTCTTTTTGTAAGACGTTAGATATGTTGGAAACAATTATCAAATTAGAGTTTTTACTTTTCTAACTTTTTTATGTTGAATCATTTATTCCCTCTGCAGTTAGCAAAATTTTCCTTTATTTGTGCATAAATGTCTGATACTGTTCTGGCACTGTTACTGTATGAAGCAGTAAATATCATCATATGTTATAAAACATGTAAACATTATGCATAAAGTTCATTTTGTTTGCAAAATATATACAATGTGTTGTTCAATTGTGAATCGGATAAATCATACAGGGCCTACATTTTCAAAGCTGTATCAGAACGGAGATAGTTGTCAGCCAATGTTGACTTCTACTTACGACTATCTTAGCACAAAGAAAGTTTTAAAAATCTAGGCTCTTGAATATTTTGAAACATCACATAGACACAATTATATTATAAATAATAGTTTGTTGACATTACAACATCTCTTACGTAGTTTCATCTGTTTTCAGACAACATGGAAGGAGCTGCCGCCCACGACCACTGGTCAGGTGACGCTGTGTCAGAGGCCTCCATGTGACAACCATGTGACCCTCTCACGACCTTCCGACACCGCTACTCTAACGATGGACACCGGATATCAACTGGAGCAGGGTCCCGTCATCAAACTAGATTCGAACATCATCACGACTAAACTCGAGGAAAGACAGGTTTCTACATTACCCAGGAGGTCCCGAGCAAGGACAAAAACTTGGAAAGACATTTCTCCGACCAAAGAGAAGAAAGCTATGAGTTCGAGTTATGGAGCAAGCCCGAAAACGAGGAAGAATGAGGAGAATACAAATCAGTTGGTCACGTGGAAAGATCTCTCGCCTACCAAGGAACCGCCGTCATCTCCGGAGAAACGTAATCGGAGGAAGAAGCGACCGGAGAGTGGTTATTATTCCAATGATGTTCAAAGCGATGTGCAAGAATCACGTGAAGGAATTGATATTTCATTAACAATGAGTGAAAGCGGACGTGGTAGGACTACCACGGGTTCGTCTCCAGACGACGGGTGTTTTAATAATGACTACTTCTATGACGAGGACTTCACGGTTCAGTTTGATACAAACATCCGGGAAAGTTCAGTACCGAGAAGTGAGGGAGAACCGGACCCTGTCTTACCATTTCCACATTCTCTAACTGGGAGCTACACGCGATTCAGCACCCTCCCCGAAACTCAACAAGATGTGTTTCTCGGACACTATGAATCTGAACTGTCTGGTAGTCGGACATCGATGGAGATCTCGTCAAGTGAACGGGAGATGATGTGCTCGAGTGAGATGCTTGACTTCAGCAGTGACCCTCTGTTCACACCAACTCCAACAGGGGAACCTCTCCCACAGCACTTTTCAGTGGACAGTTTAGGGAGATCAAACGACGGACGACTTGCAATCAACTGCTGCCCAAGGAAAAATGAGTATTTCCTGTCATTCAATGAATCTCAGAGCCGCTACACGGCGTCGGAAAGTGAGAACTCCTACATCTCGCAGTCGTCCTCTCAAGGGGGAAGTAACTCTTGTAGTCCCTCCTGTAGCTCTAATGGGGAGGAAGCAGAGGAGATATGTTCCAACAGTTTCCACTTCTGTCAGATTCAGAACTGTAATGTGCAACAGCGGGCAAACCGGGCGTATCGTCCGAGTTCCCACCAGAGGGCATGTTCTCTTGGAGCAGTGCGGGAACGCTCCATCGAAAAATCTGAACTTAGTGATCTTGAGAAAGGTCACATAAGCAAGTCGTCGGGGTCGAGTCGATCCCACAGCTTAGGGAGTATGCGTTCACCGTCAAGGTCACCATCATGTTACAAATTATCTTCCCCTTGTGGAACTCTTCAATCTTTGGAGGATATGCATTATTCAGATGAGGTGAACAAACAGGGCCAAAATGCCACATACGTGACATCGTGGAAACATGTGAACAGTTTGAAGAAGATCGGCAAACTTGAAAATATGCTGGACTCCTCCCGATGCAACAGTTTGCCCGATCTGAGCCACCCAGTTAAAACTCGGAAACTTGAAAGAACCAGGAAACGTGAAAACTTGCAGGCCATGGCTGACAGCTTCCACAACAAGCGACATTCAGCCTCCTTGCTGGAGATGTACCAGAGGATGCGGTGCCAATCAAACCCGGTGTCCCCGGACACCATGAGAACTGTTGAACAGATCCTGTTTCCTGCTGGTGGAATGTTTGATGAGTTCGGAGACCACCTGCTCTCGGTGTCCCGAACTGGTCTGGAAATGGACGAGTCTGGAGGTCATGACTCTGAACTATGCGGTTGTGGCAATAGAGGCTTGAGGTTGAACATACCAACCGAGGTTGGGCCTGGCGTTAGTGTGAGTCGCGATTCCCGGAGCTTGTCATTCCGGAGTTTCCAGACGGGAATATCTCCAGACACTGTAGTCCTGTGGCAAGGAACAAAGAACTTCTCGTCTCAGTTCCCACCTAAGACCCAAGACTGTGCAATACAGACCTCCATTAACGAGGGCAAGGGGCCTGTGTTGTTGGACCACTCTATTCAGACCTCCCCAAACACTCCTCAGAAAGACATCACGTCTATCATGGATGACATGTGTGAGAGAGAATCCAGACGAGAACTCAAAGAACAGTGTAGTCCGCCACCAAGGAGATGTGTCTCAGCCAATGAGATCAGAGCAAAGAGGACCCCGTCGGTACCAAACTTCAAGAGGTCAGCAAGTCTGTCTCCATCGAGAATTGGCAAGAACTCTTTCTACACCCATAACTCTCTACCAGATCTGAGTTTCCTAGCTTCCAGGATCGAACCAGCTCACAGCAACAGCTCGCTGTTTGATCCTGTGCAGATCCCGATCATCCTGAGACCGGTCGTGGATGACAGTCAGCGAACACAGGGCACATGCACGTGTGGGAGTGGCCGAGGTCAAGGTCAGACCCGGAGTGGAGACCTGGCTTCAAGCAGCAGTGGAATAAGCTCCTCCTCCTCCGATCCTTGCTACCGAGAACCAAGACGGTGTGCGTCCCTTGCGGCTGACCTTGAACGCATCTTGTTCCTACCACCGCACCTCGAAGGTGTCGGACAGTTGAACCCAGAGCATAAGACCAGTATACCTCAGCACCACCGAGACTGTCATCGGGTGGAGCACAAGTTCGACCGGTACGCCTATGAGACACATCCTGTCAACTGCGCAAGTGCTCCGAAACCTAAACCTCAGCGTCGGCCTCTGAGTTCCAGTAGCTCTTCAAACTCTACCAACTCCTTACACCTTGAAGGTCTGTATGCCCTGCAGGAGGAGACGAGCCCTATGTCACCAGAGAAACCTGACTCAGGCCCCAGTTGGCTTGATCAGCAGCGTATAGGCAATATGCATTTTAGACATTACACCGCTGAAGAGTTGTATTACGGTCTCTCAGACAGTCAGGACGAGAACGACAGCATTACTATCGAGATCTTCGAGCAATTCGCTCATGATCGAAAACCTCTCAAGTCATGTTTACGTAAGAAAGCCAAAGGATATAGGTCAAGGTCATTATCGAACCCAGACAATCTATGTGGCCAGGTTGAAGCCAACAAACCACCTAAAAAACCAAGTCGACATTCTATTGCTTGTGACGGGATCTTCCCTCAGCTTGTCGACGAAGAACATTTTGACAATGCAGAGATTGAGTGTATTCGTAATTTCTGTGATGAGGGATTACCTCCCCCTGAATTGCTCCAAGAGGCTACGGAAGTAAATCTTGCGGAAGTGGTGTCCTCGTGTAGTAGCTCATTTGAAGACGCAAACAGAAAGCGAGTGAAATTTGCGTCAGAGGTGTCATTTCATTCACCCCAGTACACCCCCCAGTGCTCCCCAAAGAAGCAAGCACCTGCATCAGCTACAGCAACAGGAAGCGGAACTGGAACAACAAGTTCTCCCTCGGGGTCTCAGCATGAGGAGGAGACTCTCACACTGGAGGTCACACAGTCAGCAGAGAGTGAGTACCACTCAGTTCTTGTATAAATGTGCATAATGTCTCTAAATAATTTTACTGAGAAAGTTAGAACTTGTTCCTAAGTCTCTGAATTCCACCTCCGTGTACTTATTTTGATCTTATTAGCATAATAGACAAATGGTATCATTAGCAGCTCCGACTAAGTCGGAGCTGCTATCAGTTTTTGTGCAGTTTCCATCGCCGCCGCCGCCGCCGCCGCCGCCGCCGCCGCCGCGTTTTGTATTGGCTATAACTTTTTTCCAATAAGGTTTTGAGAACTCATATACATAACTTCTTACTTATACCCCTGGGGAATTTTTTTGACATGTTCACATTCAAGGTCAACGGTCAAGGTCACGAGTTCTGAAATCGCTAAAAAAATCCTTGTAAACACGATAACTTGAAAAATATTTGTGCTATCAGGCTGTTATTTGGTGTATATCAACTATGGAGAAAGGCCAAGATTTGAAAAGGTTTTCAATAACATCCGTCAAAGGTCAAGGTCATAGCGAGGTCACAACTTAAGCATGCTTTTGCGAAAATGTCTTATTTCAACTATTAACACTTTGAATCATTACATGATTGTGATACACAATAAAAAGTGATCACTGATTGTGTGACCTTGAATTTTTAAGGTCAAGGTCACGACATAGGGTCATGGTCACCAGTTCTGAAATCACTAAATAACTTCTTTCCAATGAGGTATCAACACCTCATATACATAACTTCTTACTTATGTCCCTGGGGAATGCTTTTGACATGTTCATATTCAAGGTCAAAGGTCAAGGTCACGAGTTCTGAAATCGCTAAAAAAATCCTTGTAAACACGATAACTTGAAAAATATTTGTGCTATCAGGCTGTTATTTGGTGTATATCAACTATGGAGAAAGGCCAAGATTTGAAAAGGTTTTCACTAACATCCGTCAATGGTCAAGGTCATAGCGAGGTCACAACTTAAGCATGCTTTAGCGAAAATGTCTTATTTCAACTATTAACACTTTGAATCCTTACATGGTTGTGATACACAATGAAAAGTGATCACTGATTGTGTGACCTTGAATTTTAAAGGTCAAGGTCACGAGATAGAGTTATGGTCATCAGTTCTGAAATCACTAAGTAACTTTTTCCCATGAAGATATTAACACCTCATATAGATAGCTTAATTTCTTTCTTATACACCTGGTGAATGATTTTGACATGTTCACATTCAAGGTCAAAGGTCAAGGTCATGAGTTCTGAAATCACTACAACAATCCTTGTATACATGATAACTTCAAACTTTTTTGTGCTATTAGGCTCTTATTTGGTATATATGAACTATGGAGAAAGACCAAGATTTGTAAACGTTTTCGCTAAAATTTGTCAAAGGTCAAGGTCACAGTGAGGTCAAAACTTAAGCATGCTTTTGAGAATATGCCATATTTTAACTTTGAACACTTTGAGTCATTGCATGATTGTTATACACGATGAAAAGTGATCATTGATGGTCAAGGTCAAGGTCATGAGATATTGGTTAAAGCCACGTTAAACCTTGGATAAAATTTTGAAAGAAGAAATAGGTTTTAAGAACAAACTTGTGAAAAGTGACCCCAGTGATGATTAGTAATAACTCGAATAATGAACAAATTTTTGTTAAAAAGAATTCCCATTTTATTGATGCTGACGAGAAGGCGGAACAGGGAAAGGCGAGACCCTAAGTTTCGGAGCTGCTCTGCTTTTGCGGTGTCCCGCAAACACTAATCTAGTTGTCAAGGATTTTATTGACCATTTTGCATGAGAAAAAGTGTTCAATGTTCATCAATAGATTAATCCTCTGTATATATTTCTTCAGAAGCATCTTTATCGTAATGTCATGGTTTATCCTCAGTGAAGTTTTATACTTGAATTTATTAACAAATGTGTTGTTCTCAGATGTATCTGTAGAGGTAATACAGACTCCTCCGGAAAAACCACCGCGGGCAATCAACACGTCACGTGACTTCACCCCCCACCCTCTCGGTCGCAGCCCCAGTGCGGAGTTTGCCTTTGAGATAGCTCGTAAGAGAGGTAAAGACACTTTATGAGGAATCTTTATTTTACTAGGTCTAAAAGTCTTTGAAAGCTGAAATCTTCTGTACAGACCTTAGCCAATGTGGTTTATAAATTGTAGTTTTGTTGACTCTTATACACACAAAAATCTTCTAAACAATGAGGCTGAAAAGTTTTGACAGGAGTCTTTGGCCTATAAATTAGAGATTTGGTGACTCTCACCCTCGTGTGTAGAGTCCTTTGCCAATGTGTATTTATATTGTAGATTTGTTAACCCAAAGCCATCTATACTTCTGGACAATAACAATTTTCAACCTCATGATAATGTGTTATTTGAAGCCTATTGTGTTCCAGAGGCAATAGCTCTATTCATGTTTGTTACAGCTAATATTATTGGCTGATTTGTATGTTACAGCTGTTCTGATTGGTGTATCTCAGGCAGCAGAGGCCCTAGTAACGCTATTCGCTCTAGCAAGAGATCCTTTCGACAAGGTAAGTGTGTTTCAAGAAAGTTCAGTTTTGATTTTATCATCGATAACTTCACAATTTCACAAAGGTCTTATTATGAAATTATAAATTTTACTGTAAAAGCTAGTCTAGATCCCTCAACTCTCAGAAATCAAGGCATCTTAAGGGCTTCATTTTGTAAATCTATTTGAATTTTGTTTTGATAAAAAAAGAAGAAGTGAGATTCTCTATTTCTATCATTATTATATTATTCATATTTTTAGTATACGTGTATCAGTATATTGATAGATATTTTATACATATTGATACTTATAGTTACGTATAAATACATATTGATACGTATTGATACTTATTGACACATATTGATACATATTGATACATATTGTCACATATTGACACATATTGTTCACCTTAAAGCTGAGACTAGGGAGTTCTGCTGAGAATCCTGAGATCAGCCGCCTGGTGGTCAGTCAGCTGTGTCCGGCCGTCGAGCATGTTGTAGAGGATGGGATGAAGGCTTTCCTCACCGGCTTCCATGTCTTCGGCAAGATCCACATCACACCCTGGAAAATTGCTGAAATGTCATCTGAGATTGGTGAGTTTTAGAAGAGTTTAGGGGGCATGAAAGCGCAGTGGTAAGCGAGGACGGCTTTGGATCAAGAGGTCCGGGGTTCGAATCCTGCCAGGGGCACGGCAACTCTGTCTGCAGTAGAGAACTGTTCTCCACGCAGTAAGGTTTGGGTGCAATGCTACACTGAATTTCAAAGTAGTACCACCCATGATTCGCTAGTTCCAGCCGATGCTCGCAGGTTTCACCGCAATGCATAACCACATGGCGTTGCGGGCTTTCTCCCTGCCATAATACTAGCAGCCATGATATAAATGAAATACTCTTGAAAGCAGAGTTAAACCCCAACTCACCTCACCTAGTAGAGTTTAGTTTAAAATCTACATATTTTCGTCACTTTTTGTCACCCTCCTTAAACGGTGGCCAATATGGAAAAGCAGCCCCTCCTCTCATGTTCTTCTTTTTAGCCATTATTTTACAACTTCTGCTGTGTGTCGAAACGTTATCTGAAATTGGTGAGTTTCTGTAGACTTAAGGTATATATGCCGGTCTTAGAGAAGCCAGTGGCCAATCCTTTGTTTTGAGTTGTCAATACTGTTAAAGTGGCCTTTCCGAATGGATTTGCAGCACATTAAGGATAAAAAAAACTGAGAATCTTTTGTATGCACTCTTGGCAACCGTCTTTAAATGCCACCCCTCCTCACGTATGTCTTTCACAACTATAAATCAACAAGCATGAGACAAACAGTTTGAATGAAATAATGGTGTGCATTCAAATACACAAATGATATTTTTATGCTTTCATTGTGTTGTGCAGGTCCATACACTCGAGCTGTCAATGAGCTGGTGCGACAACTCAAGATGAAACAGAACCTGATCTCCAACAGACAGAAGTTCTACGCCTTCATCATCGGCCTCCTCAAGTAGGTGCACTGGATGTAGATGGAGTAATAGGAGACTATAACACACTGTCTTATATCATAGGAATTCATGTAACATCAGCGGAGACATGTATACTATTGCAGGGCTGTATGTCAGTTTTGTCTATTGAACTCAGAGATTATAACTGTTCATGCAACATTGGTCACAAAGCACTAACATGAACTTCAACTACTGAGATAACCTTATAATAATGATAAATTAAGATGACACTCCCATTACCCTACGTTAAGGTTGCTTTGTGCATACAGCCGTCAATGAAAAGCAAAGATAATTTGTTTGCCTAAACGTCCCTCTTACTCTGTTTCCAGTCTACGATTGTTGGACTTCTGGATGGGCTATGTTCGGAGTAAGAAGAACATCGTGGACCGCTGCTACACGCCGGGCGCCATCCTGAGCCTGGGTCAGTCCCATCTTCAGAGAGGCTATGACGACATGCTGCTCTCGCTACAACCTCTCGCGGTGCTCCCGTTCCAGCTGGAGTTTGATATCGTCACGCCCAGCGTTAAACAGACTGTTGAAACATCTCCTGAGAAGAAGGTTGAAAGTTCCCTGCCGAGGAACGTCGATCACCAGATGACAGCGTCTGACAGAGTGTCGAGGGTGAGTGAGGAGGTCAAAGATGTGAAGCTTTTTGAAAATGCCACCTTTCCACGTACAAGAACACCTTTGAAGAATATGACGACATTCAAAGGAGGTAACTCTGAGAAGAAGTCCTTGCTGCCTCCGTCGCCTACCAGAATGCCAGGGGCATCACCAACAACAAGTCCTGAAACATCGACGACTAGAAGCAAGGAGGAGAAGGAGGATCCTGAACAAAGAACAAGCATGATTCAGAGTCCAGTCACCTCCATCACCAACCTTGCTGCTAAGTTTCTTCAGAAGACCCAGAGTCTGGACCGGGGATACAGGAACACCGAGTACAGCTTTGTCAATGGAAAACCAAAACAGACGAGTCTGGACTTTTCCCAGGAGATCAGTCAAGGATCACAAGAAGCTCGACATGTTGTCATGGACGGAAGACATTCTCAAGAAAGTTTGTCCACATCCACCTCTGAGACGATGATGCAGCCGAAACAATCTCCGCGAAACTCCTTCAACATTATCTCATTCTTTGACAAGCTGCTTCTCCCTGATAAGATGAATCCTAAATCTGCTCCTTCTAGAACAAGCTGGACCGAAGGACAAGGACCATCTCAGCCGTCAGAGTCAGAGAACTCTGGAACAAAGAGTCTCTCACTGAAGCAGCAGAAGGATCAGGAGGAGTTGAAGATCATGGAGGAAGGAGCTGGGGAAACAATGTCCGAGGGTCTCAAGTCAGACGAGGACGTCATCGTAGAGACAACAGAGTCAGAGGAAAGCAACCCAGATGTCCAACAGACCTGTCACAACCCTGATACCAGCGCTACTGGTGAAGGTACCAAGGCTGTCGTCAAAGGTGATGGACTGGAGGATGAAGATGCTGAAGCTGATACTGAGACTAAGGAGGTCCCAGAGGTGATCAAGACCAGTGCTGATGATGCTGAAGGTTTACCTTGTGTTCTGAGCACGCCTGTAGTTACATCACCACCTCCCAGTGACACGCAGGTTGTAACAAGACGAGAAAATAGACTGGAAGTTGGTCTCGGAACAAACTACCCAAATGTTGACATTAATGCTAACTCACCGGACTTCCACCCTGATCATTATGCAATAGGTGTTCATGGCTCTCTTCCCAGCCAATCAGAATCAAGGTCTACAGGTCCTAGCCAATCGGAATCAAAGCAAGCTCAGGCTAGCCAATCAGAATCAAAGCCAGCTCAAGCTAGCCAATCAGACTCCAGGTCTGCCCAGTCAGAAGCAGGATCAGAGGTGGTATGCCATTGTACTAATGTTGTATTGAAACCAGCTGATGGGAACCAATCAGAACACAGCGAGCAGAGTATGAGCAGCCAATCAGGATCCCAGGAAGATGGTTTGAAAACTGGAGAACCTAGCAGCGATTCTTCTGTGGATTCCTTCCAGAATCCTAAGTACAGGTAAATGTCTGGTATGGTTTGAATAACATGGCCAATTTGCATGGTTATCCTTATTCATCTATAAAGGGTTTGAAAGGTTCTTAAGTTTAATATTGTTTAATCCATTTAGATGTTTTCAAGGTACCTTAGTGTAATACAAATATATAGTCAACAATATATGTAGAAGATAATCACAGCTTATGAAATAGGTTATTTAACAATGAGGTATATTAACAGTGTTTGATAAAAATAATGAAATTTTTGTAAATGTAAAATTGTAAAATCTTACAGTGTTGATGTTTAGTTTCCAGGTTTAAATGGTAGTGTATTCACATCCTTCATCAAAATCATCGGCAAATGTTTTGTTGCTTTTCTATCTTATCTTTATTGCTTTGCAAGAGATTTCATGTTTGGAGGGTTAAAATTTATAGAGGAACGAAAGTTTACATAACGTTAGGAATGAATGAAATATATATAAAGATGGTATATATATATATAACATATATGTAGATATAGATAAAATCTAATGAAAAAAGGTAGGACGATGTCACTCTTAAAATACTGTAAGAAAGCATGTCCCATTGACCATGTATCGTCTTAGTATGATTTCGAGGGACGTTCATTTCTGTTCATACGTCAGAATTGTTTCAGGATATATTCAGAAATTTTCTAGTTACATTAGGAAGCATATAGCACACTCCTCGCTAGCTTACTTCATCTGATGAGTCCAATCCAGGACGAAACTAGTCACCTCCACCGCTAGTCCACTAGCCCCTCCTCGCCTATCCCGTCACTACTTTCTTCATCTACATTAGGAAGATCCAATGGTTATAATACAAGTGGGGGAGGACATGCTTTCTACATTATTGTGAATAACATGGTATTCTGATTATTATCAGATAAATGAGATCACGTCCAGAATATGTTTATACTTCCTTCATTTATCTTCAGTTCATATGTATCTGAGTAATGTATAGCTGACATATATCCTTTAGAAAGCTAGCTAGGTTGATTCAGAAAGTATGCATGCACATATTGTTGCCATGGTTACTGACACATGTATTTTCATGCATGCATCTGCTGACAGACAGGATGTGTGTGCGTGTTTCTTCCCAATGGGCATTTGAGGTCAAGGTCGTTTGGGCTAAGTAAGGTGAAGGTCGCTTGTATGAAGGTGAAGGCCATTCGAGCTTCAACTTCCTGTTTTATGTATGAGCCTGACAATGCCTCCGCTTGCCACGTTGCTTCGACTTATTTCATTGCTCTACCCACTTGCATATATGGTGTTATGCCAAAAAAGCTTTGTTTCAGTCTTTCAAAACTTTGTTTGCAGTTGAATAATTTAAGTGTTGGTGTTTGAATTTGAAGGTTTCGGTAAAGAGGAAATCTTTCAACCTCTGATACACTCTACTTTGATGACATTTAAAATGAATGATGTCATTGTATGTAGTTTTTATATCGTTGTATTTTGACAAAGGTCACTTATAATTTTAAATCCTTGCAGTTGAACAATCTGTCCTGTGAGCCTGGCCTCACATAGATTAACTAAACTATCCTCTATATTGTCTGGTTGATTTTGTTCTATATTAGACTTCCCGTGGATTTCATTTTCGTTTGCATGAAGGAATGATGATAGTTTTACCGTGGTCTGTAACTGTTTTGTTCTTTAGAAGTGTTCCTTGATAGGGCTGTAACGATTCATCGATACCTACAATACAATCGTAGCTTAGGAAATCTTGATTATTGTATCGTGAGGTTCCTGTATCGTGATGCACTAAAAATAGATTTCATTTACTTAAAAATTAAAAGAAAAACTAAGTGAACACTATAAAACCAGCTAGTGTTGTGCAGTAACAGTAACTACAGTAAGCATGCAGCAATCTGATTCATAAATAACTGTTTTTAGAAAAAAAAAATGTTTTAATCTTTGATTTTCGATCATCTCATAACACAAAATTTCCACCATCCTGAAAATTTCACAAAATATGCATGAAATTATACTTTAAACAATATATCGTGATACATTCTGTATCGCCTGTCTGCATCAGGATACATATCGTATCGTGAGATTTCCTATGATACTCAGCCCTTTTCCTTGATAACAGTGTTGGTCTAGAGTGATTTGCATGCAGCTTTTGTAGTAGATTATACATTGATCTCAAGTGATACCATTTCTCTTGTCAAACGAGTGATATTTGCCTTTTCAGTGGAACAGTATTTACAACATTCATGTCATTATTGACAATATTGCCTATGTATTTTTCTGTGAGCATCTGATATTTCATATCATGCATGTATGAATTCATCAAGTTTGTTTCTGTTGTCATGAAAGAGTCTTTTGTCATCAGAGTTCGAAATTAGCTACAATCTGTACAGCCATATACGCGATGGGTCAGTAGAAAGGAAATAGAGTTTAAAACCAATATATTCATGTTAACACATTTTGTAGTCTGAAATTGATTTGGCTTTCCACTTTCAGATGTTCTATTAACAGTGTCTGCCCTTAATTATTCTCAAAAGCCTTTTGAAGCATTAAGAATTCTTAACTTTAATTGTATCCCAAGTGTTAAGAATGAATTTCGTAAGGTTAAGAATATTTTAAGAAAAAGGGCCCTGCTTAAGTCAAGTAAAAATCGTCTTCCCTACGCAAGGCAAAACTCTTACCTGTCTCCCATTACTGGCTGATTTAAGACTTGCAGTATTTCTCTTGCTTTTCTGTGCCAAGATAGAGAAACACTGCACTTGAAGTGTATAGTGGGCTCTGATTTCCTGGCACAGAAACCTTAAGGAAATACAGCAAGGCTTAAATTAGCCAGCAATGGAGAGTGGCACGAATTACGCCTTCTGTTGGGAAGTAGAGTAAAGATCTTATACTGTAAGTCAACCCCTCTTTGGCAGTTTCAGGAACTGAAGCGATAATTTCAACCCCTGATGATGTTTCTTTCCTCATCTGTTCATACCTATCAATTTCCTCTCTGATGTTTTTCATGAATATTCTTGAAAGTGTTAAACCCCAATTCACATCACCTCACGTCAAATCTACCCTATTCTATATATTGAACTAATGAAGAATGAAGACAATTTTAAATCATAATTTTGTCGATAAAATATATATTGTTTTGTATGGGCGCCATTTAGATAAATGATGTTGAAATGTTACCTATAGAACCTAGGATTTGTTAATCCATCTGTTGTTCTCAATCTTCATCTTCATAAGATCATGTTTTTTGTTACATTTATGTTATTCTTGTTTTGTATATTCAGATCACTCCCATCAAGATGTTCAATCACATATGTAGTGCACGGTAAATACCTCTGTTTTCATTCTATGCATATGTGACAATTTCAGACAATAGCACCGTTGGAATATCTTGTATGTTCATTAAACACAATTACTGGAAGTATGACAAAACCGAAGTAAACGTTTTGATTTGAATTTAAATTAATTTTGTGACGCGACATTCCAAAGTTGTTGCCAACAAGTGCACGTAGTAACCAGCCTAGAAAGGCATCAGACCTCAGTAAGGTAGCGAATGGAGCTTTCATGTCTCTTGACTCGCTCTGTAATCCCCTAAGTTGAACATTTTAATAGCAACAGTCATCACGACATGAAATTGGATATCAATCACTTTCGGTCACGTTACAAAAATTCGTGTTAGTCAACTAAGACTTTAAAAGACCAAATTTCTCTTTCATCAAATTTCTGTATAATTTGTTCACACAGTTTCTTTTGAAAATCCTAATCACTCATACGAGGGGCGTTCAATAAAGATTTCCTCTGACCAACTTCTCAAATAACTGTACCAAGTTTCGTTTCTTTCAGTAAAGTAGAAGTCTATCAGGGGAAATCTTTATTGAACACCCATCCTAGGAATCTTGTCACAGATGTACTTCATTACAATATTTCATTCTTGTCTTACGTTTCTTAAATAGAATGTTTATGTTTGGACATATGTCAATTTTCATTCATTCATTCATTTTGCAAACTCTCTCAATCATATCATGTTGTTTGTAAAGTACTGTTGAAAGTTTTGTGTTATTGTTTGTTCAAAGTTCATTATCATCTCACCCAGCGTATGAAGTAACTCAATTATTGTAATCCTATTCTTCCCAGTTGGTATATATGACATTGTAATTGTGTTATGAGAATGTGAATTAAAGTATACATGTAGTCCCACTGTATGAAATAAGCTTGTATTTCCTGCCGGGTTTGTCACGTTCAATTTGATGCTAATTCTGATCTTTTAAATACAAATTTGGGATCACACATTTTTGTACACAAGATTTTTCAGTCTTTGGATTATGTCAAGTTTGATATTTGATAATATAAAGATTTCACAAAAAGTAAAAAGCCAATAGGATAGTTATATTCATCTACTATAAATATTTTGGAAATACCTGAAGAGGTTATTTTTGTGGTGCTTCAAGTTCAAATTTACGTCTTACAGCAAAATCCTTTTTGCAGTGGAAATTTGCAACAAGGATATTGTCCTTATTTCTATCCAATCAAAAATCATCTTACATCTCTGGTTGACAGACAAAAATCTTTTTTATTAGATACGCTCCTGAATGTAGAATTGATACAATTTGACTCAATATTTCGTTTGAAGAAGACATTGGAAATTAGAAATAAGATATATATATTGGCATCATGTCACCTAAAGGATAGATCTCAACACAACAACGAAATTTAAGAAATTTATATATAAAGTGATCGATTCCAGTACCAAAATCAACAACTCAATAAAAGTATGTTAAATAGAATAGAATATAACATATCGCAGATAAAACTAAGTGGTATCACCAGCATCTTCCGCACACATCGGTGGAGATACGCATTTACAAGAAATTCATATTCACTCTTGCAACAACTCGACAGATACATTGAGACAGGAAGTAGCCTGATTATTGAGCGATGGTGTATCACCAGATACTCCATCTTTATCTCAAAATTAAAAGGTAACTTTCATATCTGCGTTTCGCTGTAAAGATCCCAACACAACTTCCCCGCAAGGTATAACGTGCACCAGTCTCTATCACTAGCTAATTTAAGCCTTTATGCATTCCATCGCCTTTTCTACACCAGAAGTTTCTGATTGAACTATAGATCAAGGTGCCCGCACACTTGCATTGAAAAGGTGACAATAATCATAATGTAGCCTAATTTAGCCAGAGATGAAGACTGGCACAAGTTTTGCCTTGTGGGAGAAATAGATCCCAACATTGTGTTTATAAGATTGTAGTTGTCATCAGGCTGCTGCATGTATGCTTACAAAGTTCACATCTTAATTCAACGAAAGTTGTCTGTACGTCACCGTTTCTACGTTGTAGGTACGTGATAACTCTGGTGTCCTGTGAGCCGGACGACAATGATCACATGGCTTACGAGGCAGAAGAGTATCTCGAGGTTCTGGCCCAGCTCGATGACGATTGGCTGTACTGTGCTAAGGGGAAAAGCGAGGGATTGGTCAGAAGATGTGTGGTTCAGCCAATCACGGACGAGGATATGTTTGAAAATCTACATGACAACTTTTATCGCTGATTTGTTCTCAACGGCACTGTTTTTCATTCTGTGTATCAAAATATGTCATGATTGTTACTTACAAATTCATTTAATTTGTGCTGAAATTTTCTTGTCAGTTTGACGCATCCCATGACGTTTATCCTTTAGGTTTGGTGGATTCAACATTCATTGTCTTATCTCTCAGATACAGGCTTTCTTGAAGAAGGAGAGTTTGAGATGGTACATTCATAATTTGTCTGGAACCAAATTTATTGTAAATTTAAGTGTCCTGTTATGGCACCGTGTGAATTCAATGTGTAATAGCCAAATATAATGATGATTGTTTGTCTACCAATTGTTGTCCTTTGAGATCTTTTAGATATTTAAATCAATCATGTTCCACATAGATATACAACAGTGTTTGAAAGGATTTATCAGCATGTTGTCGCAACAGAGTTATTTCCCTTTTCAATTTTATCAAAATGAATAAAATAGAACATGCGACGGATAGAGATAGACACAATGTCTTTCATTGTGAATTATGAAAAGTTACTTTCCGACTAAGGAATATGATTTTACATAAGGGAGGCAACTCTAAGTAAGGGAGGTAATTCTGAAAGGGGAGATAACTCTACCTGAAACCATCACCTTGGTTTTCCCTGGAGTACTGCTGCAATATACCGAGTTACATAATAAGTGCATTTAGTCTTCACCGTAAGATTGTACCATATGGATGTTGTTACAGCTCTATACATAACCAGCCATTGTATATCTATCTTTCATCTAGACTAGCTCTGGTCTCCATCATCCTCACAGACAGTAGACTTGATTACATTCTCAATGTATTATATATATCACGGATCAACTTCAATTGTTGTGCATACGAACAAGTTTTCATCGGATTTGTTTCATTATGTCATGTTACTAATCTGTATTACCCACCAAGTCATGTTATAAGCCTTTATTACCCAACATGTCAGGCTACAGCTGCCTGTAATATCCCCTGTCATGTTTAGATCCTGGTTACAAGTTTACAAGCAAGTATTGCCCTTCACCATGTATTGACCCAAATGTCATGTTATATATATGTTTATTGCTGTCAGGTTACGAGGCTGTATTTACCAACAATTACAAGGATGTATTGTAACGCTTCATGTTACAAGATTATATTACCCCCATGGTATGTTACAAGTCTATATTACACAGCCTGTATAGTGCCAACATGTCATGTTGCAAGGCAGTATTGTCATGCTGTGAGCCTATATCGTCCCCATGTCATGTTACAAGGCGGTATTAACTGTGTAGTACTATATGGTAGATATCCCCTGCTTCACCCCTGCAACCAATGACAATGTAGTATAGGGGTTGTCTCTCCCAGCATGACAATGTCACGACCTGTCACCATTGGCCGATTGACTGGCTCTTCTTCATGCATTACATATATATATATATATATATACTCTTTATCTTGTTGTTGATGTTGTTTAAATGGCTTGACAAAGTGTTGTGAAGGAATATGCCGCACATATAGTCTTTGTCAGAATTTACAGTGACAAAATTACTGAAATTATTCTCCTGAATTAAAAAGTCAAACTGTCTTGATCGAGCACTTATGAAAAATTTGTAAATGTTCTTCAGGGTAAAAATTAAAGTGATCTTAAATAATGTGCCACGACTGTTCCTCTGAGAACCCAAATTGTGTCGCTGGGTTGGAATTGAATTGAATTGAATTGTATTGGTTGGTGATTCCTGTAGATTGGCAGCTCAGAATGGTTGGAAGCAATTCTGCACCAACAGTATTAATTGCAAACATCAGTCCAACACATATCTCCAGGAGAAGCCAGTTCACGGAGCATGTTAACTGTTGGACTAACCTATTTCATATACTGATACCATCAGCGGATCAAGACTTGATTTGGTTGGGTCAATAGGACTCAATACACCCCAAAGAGTTTGGGTTCAAAATAAAGGTGCACCTGCACCAAAGGTGATACTATGGTGAGAACAAGTGCTTGAATTGAAGCTGATTGCAAGGAAAATGGATAGAAATACTTATCTAAAAATATTTTGACGAGGACTACATGTGCCGGCAAGCATCTAGTCCCATGCACTGGATACTGTTATTACTTGCTGCCCCTGTAGTGATACCGTAACCCTTTGCCTGGCAGAATAGTCACAACATTCATAGGCTCAACCAGAAATGTTCAAGGTGGGGAGGGGTGTGTTCTGTTTAACCAAGGGCCCAGCAGCAAACATGCATAATGTTTTGTGGCAAGTAAGGAGTCTGTCAAATCCTCTGAATCCCAACCTTCCCCCACCAACGAGATTTGTCTTGGGATTCTGAGGGGTTACGCTTGGAGGAGAGGCGTGTTGTTGGGTTCACCCAAGGATCAATCAGCAACATGCCCAATGTTTTGTGGTGAGTAAGGAGTGCCTCAAATCCCTCGAAGCCCAATCTTTCCCCACCCCACCCGCTGCCATTGACGTTGTGTTTTGTCAAGAGATTCTGAGAGGTTTCACTTTGGGGAGGGGCTTGTTCTGTTCACCCAAGGATCCATCAGCAAACATGCTCAATGTTATGTGGCAGAGTCTGTCAAACCATCTGAAGCCCAACCTTTCCCCACCCCACCCTCTGCCATCAGCGTTTCGAGATTTTGAGGGGTAACACTTGGGCTACAAAAGGACTATTCTCAGGTGGAGGGTTACGACATCATCTGAGAGCCCCTGTTTTGTCTCTGTGGTTCATGTGCAAGTTCATTTACTCCACCCTGTTCTGTGTAACCACGTCCAGTTATGCAAGTTTCGCTCATATTGACACTGTTTAGGATAACGTAATTGTCTGCAGATTCACACCTTGATGTTGAACCTATGAGAATATTCCTAAACCTATTGAATATTACAAGATTATTTATTTTTAGTCAAACTGATGTATTTAAAAAATCAATTATAATTTTAGCCTTAAATATCTTTAGAACTTATAAATATTCCTATACGCTCTGGGATATATATTTGACAAGATTATAGTTATCATAGTCCATGTTATACAAGTTTTTAAGAAGTCATAAGTTATTGTCACGTATTAGAATAAAATAACTGTGTACATTGATGTGAAGAGAAAATAAAAATATCATTCATTTTAAATCAAATAAATCTCAAAAACTTGTATTGGCAGAATAGCTCTTTTAATGTTAGCATAAACCAATCAAAAACTTGTATTGGCAGAATAGCTCTTGTAATTCTAGCATAAACCAATCAAAAGCTTTTTGTAGAACAGCTGTCTAAGCAAATCACATTATAAAGGCACTTTGAACAAACATTATTGATCAAAATCTTTTAAAAATTATTGGGTAACTGAAATGATAATTAAGGTAGAAAATACTGAAGTGCAAATACGTACCAGATAGAAAATTAATTGAAAGCTTGATTTTAAATCAATATTTAAAGATAACACATAATTGAAAAATATTTATAATAGCCTGAACTAAATAATTATCTTTAGTATATTCAGTGTCCAAATAACTTGTAGTGTACTCTCTCCCTGCAAACAGGGCTTGTGGGTTGAAAAATCCTTCTAAAAATAAACTGTATATTAACACTACGTTTATCGAAAATCGCACTAGCCATACTTTTGCAACGGGGGAAATTTGAACATAACCAGCGATTGGCTGGCGAACACCGAGTATAGTGAGATTATATACGCTGTACACTGAAAAAGCTAAAATATGTACACAGACCCTAGACCCTAAATATACGTATAAGTATACCTACAGTCTATATGACATAAAGAAGGTATGACACACTGGATCACCATAGGACTGGAAAAGGTTAAAGATGCATCCATTGTGTTTCATAAAATTTCATTTCGCTTCAATACGTGCCAACAAACCAAATGTGATGATTTCAGTTGAAACAATTTCACTCAACATGCATATTCATCCCCTATCGTCAAATGTATCATATTTACTACTTTCCCATTAAAATCGAGCAACATCATTATACATGTGCAGAAACCCAAACTACACGCCCCATGTAAATGTACAGTAGATATAAGACCTATAAAACACTATCAACCCAAATTTGTCTTTTTATCTGTTGTATAAGTATAAGTTTCGAAAATTACATTTGACTGATTGACGCATTGTCCTGTTTTCGATCAGAAATGGGCAGTTTTACCTTTATGTTTCCGGTATACTGAGTCGACTATTATCAAAAAAGCAATTTTCGGTAAAAGTCATTACTTCTCGATAAAATAACACAGATTATAACATTTGGCATATGTGACCCTCAACAACACAATTGATGTACCTTTAAACTGGTTTTCTGGCTTAAATACCCTTTGTAAACTTCCTAGACTGATCCAAGTTTCCTTTTCCATACTATGGCAGGATCCACCATGTCATACCTTTATATATTATATAGATAGATAGGTATACTTATATATATTAGGGCCGGGCGCCTGTGTATGTACACTAGAGGGAAAACTATAATTATCTCCAATGCATGACAGGAAGCGGAGTACAGAAAGCAATAGTTTCTTGTATAGAAGTCTCAACGCCAAGCTTGTGCCATACCTTTATTATATGCTGTGCAATCTTGTAGTTATTTATTTGTTTGATATTGTACACAATTCAAGAACTGCACATCTGCATGATCAAATTTATTTCACTCGTCTTATGTAACATTTTGTTAGTTACACATTTTGTGATAGTACCTGTTGTTGAAGTTTTGTATACAAATTTATTTATTGTTTTCTGGCAGGTGCCCTGTGAAATGAATCCTGTATTCAAGGCACGTAAAAAAGCTCCGTAATGAACTCAAAAGTGCTTTGTTCCAACTATGTTAATGAAAAACGTAAAAAAAATAGAATTTTTTAGCCAATAGCAAAGTTGCGGGGGTTGAGGTGGTTCACCCAGTCGGTCCATGCCAAAAAAAGGGGGGGGGGGGGGGGGGGGGGGGGGGGTCAAACCCCCTGAACATCCCTCTGGAACCGCCAAGGTTTGGGAAGCATAAAAACATGTCAGTGCTATATTTCCAGAATGCCGATGTATTGGTCTTTGAATGTAAATTTATATACAATCGGATATGAGTAAGAAAATTCAAATATTTCGAACAATCAAGGGCACCTGCTATTTATCCAAATCAAACTGTTTGTGATTGTTTGTTTTGTTGTGATATTTGTTTACCCTTGGTTTTCACCAGTAATCAAAGCTCTAATCAGATGTGTATAGTATACACTGTACATCATACACTTAAATTCACTGTACTCTAGATTAAGTTTAATGCTTAATGTCAAAGATGATCATGAATTTGCAATTTGTTTGTTTCCTGCACACATTTAATGTTTTATTTTTTCACTTTCTTGAGCTAATAATTATGATTTGTAATGTACGCAAGATTATCTTCTCATCAACTTGCAGACTGATTGTATTCCTCACAAGAATGGTTATATTCAGTCGATGTCTCGTGATAAACTGAATATTTCTAATGTACACAAGATTTTCGTTTTAGTTGTTTGTCCTTTTCATTACATGAACTTGCAGATTATATACATGTATTGTACACAAGGAATCTCTTTAGTTATTATTGTCAAAGTTTCACCATTTAAACGGAATGTTTTCTCAATTTGTTGATATCGGTTATAAAATCGGCATTGCTAGAACGATGATCTGCTTCAAGTTCTCTAAGTATTTTCTGACTATAGTCTTATTTGATAATGCTTACCCCAGGCTTTACTTCTACATCAGGGACTTGATTTTCAAAGATCTCAAAGCGCAAAGATGGTATTAAGCTAATGGTTATGAATGGCACTTACGACCATCTTAACGCTATGACAGCTTCGAAAATCTACTCCCCATTATCTGTACAAATGTGTTGAAGACTAGTCTCCGTTAACAAATATATTATGCTGGCTATATTTGTGTGCAATTACGAGGTTGTTGCACGATTTCTCGTCATAACAGCAATCGATGTGGTGTGCCAATGATTCTGCATAGGGCCGAGTGCAATACCTGAAGTTGTTTTTTTTGCCTACCATTTCTTTCCCGAAGTGTAATTTAATAACAACATTAATGTCTCCTTTAATCATTTTCAAGAAATAACAAATTAACATCACCATGGAAACCTAACAAAGAATGGAACTGTTGCCTAGCAACGGAGACTTGAGTGAATGGAATCTCTACATTCCAAATATGGGTATAGACAGACGAATGGAGAGGCGTGATTGGCCGGAAGGAGGTGGCATATTTGTGAACTATTTGCTGTAGTAGTCATGAAAATATTAGCTCTCAGATTTCATTGGTTGTCAATGTTGCCATGGTTACATCAATCATCTCTGGAGAATCAACTTTACTGGTGTTCTAGAACTATTTGTATTACAAAATATGTATATTCGATTAATTATTGACACTTGGTACAAGAACGTTCATTATTTAATCCAAACAGTATCAAATTTGAATTTTGCCAGTGATAGTAAAATTTAAGAAAACTATTCAGAACATGGTTTATGCATTGCATGTTTTATGCAAATAAGAGTTTCTAATCGATATAAATTTCGGAGTAAGTAATGTTTGTTCTTGTGTTGAGTGAATTAGGGATTCATGTGTTTGTTCTGCTTGAAGTGTTGCGATGTAAGGGAGACAACTCCGGAAGGAGTTTGCCGCTTCTCGTTGCCGTGTCAACAGGTTTCTTTATTTTCTGTAGAGATAACTTGACAAGTTTACTTGATTTGGTTGATTATCAATAAATCTCATTCTATATGCACTGTGTTTGTGATCAATGATTGTCTCCCCCTCTTTGGGGGTGAGGTGAGGTGATTTGGGGTTGAACGCCGCTTTCAAGAGTATTTCACTTATTGTATATCACAGCTGCTAGTATTATTGCAGGGTGAAAGCCTGCAATGCCATGTGGCTATGCATTGCAGTGAAACCTGCGAGCATCGGCTTGAACTAGCGAAATATGGGGTCTATGTTGAATTCAGTGTAGCATTGCACCCAATCCTTACTGCGCGTAGAACAGTTCTCTACTACAGACAAAGTTGCACAAAACGCACTGGTGGCGGAAACTGCACAAAAACTGATAGCTAAGTATGAACAAGAAGACATAGTCATCAACATCCCCCGCCAGACACAAGAAATGAGAACAAGGGCAATAATTCAAGAAGAAATAACTGTGCGCTTCTCATTTTCTTTCCATTAAGGTAACGATATCCTCAAGCCACACAACTGATTTGATGTTAAACAATGTCTGAGAAAAGCTATGGATACTTGAAATAAGAGTCGAACAAGGGGAATAACTCCGCAAAGATTAATTGTGTGATTCTCATTTTCGAACTCCATCAAGGTACTTATGCCCTCAAGCCATACACCAAATTGGGTAATCCTATCTTAAATAGTCTCGGAGAAAAGCTGTCCCCTTTAGAGACATCATGAACCGAGTCCAAAAATACGGAACAAGGGCAATAACTCCGGAAAAAATAATCACAGGGTTCTTATTTTCGAACTCCATCAAGGTATTTATGTCCACAAGCCACACACCAAATTTAGAAACCCTATCTTAAACAGTTTCTGAGAAAAGCTGTCCCCTTTGGAGATACCACGAACAGAGTCCAAAAATACGGAACAAGGGCAATAACTCCGGAAAAAACTTCGTGGCGGGGGATAATAACTAGACAAAATTGAGTGGGGCTCACATACCCCCATACGTCAGTTTGTCAATCATGGTAGCATTTAGTAAAGGTTATAAATAGTCAATGTGAATCAACGACTGAAGAGAATAAAAGAAATTGTATTGTCTACAAAACAATGAAATGATACTCTATGTGCAAATTATGTTTGGGAAGACTTCAAGAAGACTGTCAAGAAACTCTATACATATCCCACCGGTCCAAAACAATTTGTAAAACACATCTTTGACAGATAATTGTGTATATACTACCACACTTCAATTAGTGGGTATTACAGATGCTGAGTTTCAGGTATATTAAGGGTTTTGGACTTCTACTCCAGAAGCAGTCAAAATCAAACACGTTTCTATGGAAACAGAACAAAATAAAATTTTCCGAAATCTGAACATATCAAAAGGCACCACTTCAGTTAGTGGGTAATACACATGCAAAGTTTCAGGAAGATATGCGGAAGAGTTTTGGAGCTGTGCTCCGGAAACGAACCTATCTCTGAACATAGTCCAACTTCAACACATCTCTATGGAAACGAAAACAAAATTGTTTTCTGGAAATCTGAAAATATCAAAAGGCACCACTTCAGTTGGTAGGTAATACACATGGAAGGTTTCAGAAAGATATCATGAACGGTTTTCAAGTTCTGCTCCGGAAACAAAATAATTACAGACGGACAGGGCGACGTCTATATCCCACAGTATTACATACCGGTGGGATAAAAAGTCAACTACTAGGTCTCATCAAGTGCAGATTACCAAGCACATTATTAACGATTAAGATCAGAGATTAAACAAACTAAAATCAAGTCAAAGACCATCCCCACTTTTCAGAGGGTTGGGGTTATTCTCAGGTTATAGCCCACCCCAATTTTGCCAGATGTTCCATTGTCATACATTACATAAATCTGTAATATTAATTTAAGTTTAGTGTCAAAAACCTACATAAAACTTATTCTGACTGTGTGACAGTATCCGGTACAAATTTTCATCCGAGTTTGGGTCTCTCCCGTCTAAAAGCCCATCACCCTGTTTTCAAGATGTCTGTTTGCCTGGAATACGGTAG
The DNA here is from genome assembly GCA_936450465.1 of Gibbula magus. Taxonomy (NCBI): domain Eukaryota; kingdom Metazoa; phylum Mollusca; class Gastropoda; order Trochida; family Trochidae; genus Gibbula; species Gibbula magus. The sequence goes on along the minus strand of OW388302.1, from coordinate 44,994,000 downwards.
TAGCATAAAATATGGTATGCAGTGTAAACTGAACATACACTTGATGCATAGAAAAGAATAATATCACGGTTCAAGTTAAGTAGTTGTAAACCACTCCAACCCGACTATGTTTGTTCTGCTCCGTGACTGTGTAAAAATAAGAGCCTTTGATACAGTCTAGATCTTTATTCAGCAAGTCTAGTTAAACTGAATATGGAACTGAAAGTATTTAAAAACATAAAATCATAAGGGTGAAAGTTAAGTAATTAAAAAAAATTCCATAGACTAAAATTAAGTCTACAATTACTCATGTATGATAATTTCTGAATTTCTAGTTTAAATGAACTCAACCAAGCTGAACATACTAACCTCTGACCCCCCAGGTCTCGGAGCAAGGCAGTACGAGAAAGTCAATTAAGATTTCTTTAACTTTCTGAATGGTGGCTTAGTTACATACACTTCACCATTCTCCCCACAGAGGTTACTCCACTCAGTACTTCTATCCTAACCTCTGTTGCATATTGAGCACTTGCTCTGCTAGAAATAGAGAATACTGATTGGTTGGATCAAGTGTAAGCTGTGCAATGTTGTTTTAAATGGAGCATTCCCCACCTGTCGAAATGACTCGAGTTTGCAGTTGTAAAACAACGTTTGATTGGACAAAATTAAGGACATTACCAGTGTTTCATCTTTCACTGCGGAGGATTTGGCTTCAAGCGTGAAATATTGTCAATTTATTACCTACGAGGGCAATCATATCGGGTAAATATTTTTCATACGATGCCCTAGGGCAAAATATCACTTTATCATGGTGACGTGACGTCATAAACAATGCTATGACGTCACGCTTGGTCGCCAGCCTATGGTTGAAAGGGTATATTAGCATGTTTTCATAAATTTCATGACTTTGGTAATAAACAGAATATTATATTCGTGTCAATGCCATACTATGGTTACGACACTCGTGCCTGAATATCGATATATCCCTCGCTCTCGCTCGGAAAATCTAATATTCAGGCCAGGGATGCAGAAATCATTCTATTTGCCGGACATGTCCGATTGTAAATCCAGTTTGACCGAATGGAAAATTTCAGGCACTCTTGTCGTAAACATAGTATGACATAAGCACTCATAAAATATCCTATATATCCCACAGGGGTTAGGATGGAAGAATGGAGTGGGGTTACCTCTGTGGGAAGAGAATGGACTTCATACCAATATAGCTACCAGGAAGCCAGCGCCCGGAACCTGGCAACTTTTGGTCCGGGCTGGTAACTTTGAGATGAATTTGTATGAGAATGAGGTCTTGCTTCGTCCCCGAAATCAACTTCTTAAACACTGTAAATGTTCAAAAGGAAATAGTAATTATAAATTTCTGTACTTTGTTTTTATTCTGAGACAGGTCAGTGAAGTTTATGAAATTATTTACAAGCATCATGACATGACATGAAAAGATTAAATCCGACATTGATGAACAAAAACATGCGCCAACCCACAAGATTTCAAGGAAAATTAACACTTTATGAATGGAGAACAGTACATATACAGCGGCCATCTTGGTTCTTCAAGATTGGCCACTCATCAACACGTTTCTTCAAAGAATGTCATAATGTGCAATAAATGATGATTTTGATCGTCGCAATAATTCACTTTCCAATGCACCGATTCATCCTAAATGCATCAAGAACTAGATTTCAGGTACCAATGTTATCATCTGTAAGGACGGTTGTCATATCGGTTTCCTTGGTAACCACTTTGGTTCCTGTTGTAGTAACCACCCCTGCCACCCCTATCTCCATAGTGACCTCTCCCACCCCTATCTCCATAGTGGCCTCTTCCACCTCTGTCTCCATAGTAATCTCTTCCGCCACGACCACCATAACCGCCACCTTGTCTGTTGTCATAGCGATCTCTGCCACCTCCGTAGTTGTCACGGTTATCTCTCTGGTTGCCCCAGTTGCCCCTGTTGTAGCCCCCGCGACCTCTGTTATCATTTCGCCTAAAAAGCATGACAAACATGAAATAAGTTACAAACTTAATTTATATGGATAGTTAACAAATGTAGTTGGTATATGAGTTATCAAACTAACTACTACTAACTACAGAACAAATTCTTGTACTCGGAATAAGTCAATTGCAGGATCTGAACCCAGACATGGCCAGCTATAAAGCATTTTACATTTCAGAGCCCTTTAGATTTTGTAGATTGTTACATCATGTAATTACATATGATGTAACAGTGTCTTTTGCAGTGATGGCTCCTATTGTAATTTCATTATTTTCATTTTGCATTACAAATGACTGCAACAACACTTGCCTTCCCCAGTCGTTGCGTCGCTTGGTATACCAGTTTGGTAGACACGGGGGCGTGGCCACTGGTTTGGAGACCTCGGTCTGGTAGCCAGTATCCGTGTCGCTGTAGCGGTTGGCGAACAGCTTGTCGTAATATTCCTCCATGTTTTCTGTGCTGTCCTCCGTCATTGCTCTGTAAAAAGGAAGAAGGTTTGTCAGTTCATTTATATGAAATACTCGTCATATTCCTCAATTAAACCAGTGTATGACTTGAGCTTGTAAAGAAGCCACCAGTGTGCTTTTGGCAGCCCGGATCAAAAGTTACAAGATTTCAGGCTGTCAGACAGGTCTAACTTCACACACTAATGAAAGACAATTGTCGTTTGAATCTACCGGAATGATTAATAGTATCAGTGTAAGAAATAAGGGCCAGAATCTGGTAACCTGTTCGGACTGATAAACTTTTGAGGTTTTTCTTAAATTTTGCGAATTAAATGAAAAATATGACCCTTTTTGGGTTGGCTTCTAAAGCTTATTTATACACTGAATTTATTACTCAACCATGGTGAGATCACTCATTAGATAACAATGAGTTGGTTACACACATGTGTGATACCACCGCGTGCTGTTGTAACGTCATAATGGAGGCATGACGTCACAATGGTAGCCACGCGACTGCAATAGCGGGTGACCTATTTGCAAGTGAGCGTCGCTAAAAACGATTTTCTTGTAATGCAGCGCTATTTACATCATCGAGTAATAAATAAAATACTAAAGATGGTCCCGTTGGATAAAATGTTTATGAAACTTGTGAATGGCATCGGTATTTAGCTCGCTTTCACTCGTTAAAATACCAAACCATTCACTCGTTTAATAAACATGTTATCAAACGGGACATCGTTTAGTATTCAATATGTTTCAGCCTTATCCTAACTCCAGGTTTCTGATCCTAACCTCTGCTCTACTTCAGCGGACTTCTCAGAGTATCATCATTGGTTGCAATGGAAATGGTGACATTTGCCAATTGACACGTCATAATACTATTTTGTGAAATAAAAATGTATGATGAACATTTTCACAATTAATATGTGTTTACCTCGATGTATGCTATTTGAATTTGTGAAAACAATAGATCATAAATATGCTGATAAAGAAAGAAAACCAAATCAGACAAAAACTTAAAAAACAATTTATTTGCAGTATGAGTTACAGAACTAATGGCTCCATTTTGCTGGGTCATGTGCGTCCCTAGTGCCAAGAGGTACAATTTATTCTCGTAAAACTTTGGGACGGGATAGCACAATGATAAGCGCTTTTGGTGCTACACTGAATTTAAGTGCAGTACCACCCATGGTTCACTAGTCTAGTTGCTGGCAGGTTGGCGTTTAGAAGCCGAAAAATCATGGTTTGAGCCAAAAAGGTGTTGAACTCCGAGAGGTACGAGTCTTACAGTTAATCAGATTTTAATGAGATGGGAGACAGTCAGTCATCATCACAATTGTTAGTGGAGGAACAGGGAGATTTGAACTTTCTGTAAAGGAAGGATCAAGCTGAGATTTCATGATCTGCATCCCCAGCTACACGATAAGCAGCTTCACTATCTGCAGCTGGCCTATATGAGTGAGCTGGGCCTCCTTTCACAAAGCACTAAGGTGATCGTAAGTCACTAAGGTAACCTTAGTGCAATGTTAAAGAATGGGAGTTAAGGTTCACCTTAGCAAAGGTTGCTTTGTGAAAGGAGGCCCAGGTCAATGTATCCACGTTGACAAGTCTTGACACTTCATGGCCAGGTTTTTCATGTAACTTAAGTTTTACTTGAAGGTTAGGTTAGGTGAATTGGAGTTTAAAGCCGCTTTCTAGAGCATTTCACTTATATCACAGCTGCTAGTATTATTGCAGGGAGAAAGCCGGCAACGGCAACGCCAACCTGCCAGCAACGAGACTAGTGAACCATAGGTGGTACGCCACTTAAATTCAGTGTAGCACCAAGACGTTATTGCATGTAGAACAGTTCTCCACAGTAGAACAAGTTGCTGTGACCCTGGCGATATTCAAACCCCAATACGCTTGATCCGAAGCCAAAAGCTCTTATCATTGTGCTATCCCGTCCAAAAGCTTTACTAGAATAAATTTTACCTCTTGCACAATACAAGTCCATTGAAGTTATGTAACACAAGGGAGGTAACTCTTGGCACTAGGGACACGCATGACCGAGCAAAATAGAGCCATTAGTTCTGTAACTCATTAGGTTATGTACTTATTGTTAATTTGCACCTGTCGCCCTTTTTTTCGGATTTAAAATACACATACGACAAAAACTATGGATTACATTCTTAGTCTTGGAAGAACACGCGAGAGGTTGTTCAGTAATCCTGACTGTACCGCCCTTCAACCAACTTGCCAATGCAAGGCATAACTCTTGCCAGTCTCCATCACTGGCTGATTTAAGCCTTGCTGCAATTCCTTAAGGTTTCCTTATAGGAAATCAGAGCCCATTATGCATTAAAGGTGCACAGAAAAGTGAGGAAAATACTGCAAGGCTTAAAAGGAGGTTTCTATCGGGGTATTTTTTGTGGAAACGAAATTTCAGAGGATATTCCCGTTTACACATATATGCTATTAATACATGATTAAAACATTGTCAAACTGAAATATATCAATGCAGTCAATACTTTGATGACTTTACATTTCACAACTTGATAAAGACAGGCGCACATTTGTTGAAAAATAAAAACAATGAGAATTGAAGCCATTCATTGGCACTGCGAGTGGGGAAAACTTCGCTGCGACCTAACAGCATGTGTTACTTAATTTTATGATACGTCATTTGTTACTATGTGAATGTTCTATCAGTGTATATGTTTTATTATTACAAAAAATTAAAATTGGGTTAAATATAGCGTGTTTTCATTTCAAGAAATGTCAAAAATCCAAGATGGCGGATGCTGCCGATAGATCCATGATAGAACTTTCCCTTTAAATCAGCCAGTGATAGAGACTTGCAGGAGTTAAGCCTTGCAATAGGAAGTTGGCCTTTTGGGAGTACGGCAAGGAAATTTACGTATCTTTGTCTTCATCCTACAAACATGATATATACTAACAAATTTTAGCTTTTAGGCAACTTTTCATTTAGACTGGGCAAAAGTTTTTTTTTGTCTCCTGCCAAAAAAAATCTGTAAACCAATTATTTTGCCTGACATGAAATACAATGATGTTTTGTTGTTAGTCTAAAGATATTTGTTTCTGGTGTTATCAACAGTCTGAATAAAATCGACATATTCCGAGGAATAAAATTGGTAAAGTAGTCAACTGGGATACAAACTGGTTCGGTAGATTCCTTGCATTACCTACGAACATGTAAGATGCACTATTTCAAACTTTTATAGCTTGGAATACCGTCGATTTTTATTCACACTGATGTTATCAGTTGAATATGTTTTTCTTTCCAAAACAGACAAAAAAACAGACAATGTTTTATGGAAATGAAATTATTTATTCTCTTCTTTGAGTTCCATAGATAATATCATAGAAAATAATAACAACATTGGTAATTCAAATTATACATAATTCACAATTTGAAAACTTACACATGTCAATTACGTAATTTTATTTATAGTGAATAATTACAGGTAATGTTAGTATATGTGCACATTTAAATGATCAAATGCAGTATATCAGATAAATATTACAAGGATACCTTGAGAGCTCTTGGAACGCTGTGGCCCAATAATGCACATTGGATGGCTAAATAAGCACCTGATGAAAAACTAGAGAAGAAGTTGACCTACCCTAGTCTAGCGCTTCAAGTCAAGTAAATAATACTTGTTTGCTCACTCCAAACTCTCATTTTACTCGACCATTGCTGATTAATCCAATAGGTAAACTTTAAGAAAAATTTATAAAAAACTTCAGAATGAATTGATTATACAAGACCGGCAGTGTCAGTCTAAAAAATAAAAATTGAAACAAAAGAGCTCTTAGTCAAAGGCCAAATTTATACAAATATTCATTGATTAAATGGAACTATGATATGTGCATCACTAATGCATGTCCAAAACTTGTGTAAACCAAGCTACTATCCCTCCAGTCGAAGATGACGTCTGCTTCATATGCAATGAACCCTGCTCCATCACAGTATCTGTACTCACAATGATTCTTCCATCCCCTGACAGTCTAAGCAGACTTTGCCTCGCATGTTGCTTTTAAATAACCAGCCAACAAAATTTAAATCAATAACCCAGTAAATATTGGCAGTGCCCGGATGAGAAAACCAATGAGTGACCAACAAATTTCAAATCACGACATTGGCAATGGCTGCCAAAATACATGCTTTATAAAGAGATGAGTAACCAATATCGGAAAATATCTGAAGACAATGAGGGGATTGGAGAAGTCTTACGGATACAAATATCCTGATTGAGCAAAATATACACCATCAAGGAGTAAACCGACCCTGGATGTGAAACTTTTCTCTATTTGTAAGTTGAATGCTGGAGCATATCAAACATTAAACACTCATCTATGGCTGTTGTCACTCATACTGAACGATCCACATTCACCTCCAAACCACCCTGTTAGGAACATTTATATCAAACATAATATACTATCTTGTATTCTTTTGGGTGTGAATGAATCATACATCTTTTTGCTGCTGACCTTATTCAACCTAATTCAACATTGTTCAACCTTATTCAACATTGTTCAACATTATTCAACATTATTCAACATCAGTTTGCTGTGGAGGCCTGTCATATTCAACCTTCACCATTTTGAGAAGGCTTCCATGATCTTCGAGTCGGGGACTCCGAGATCCTTCATCCTCTGCACGCACTCCACACTCTGGATCCAACATCATCTTCGAGGGTTTGAAATCAAAGAGGGGTTTAAAATCTGCAGTAAGAGGAGTGCAGTCTTTGTTGAGTTTGGTGTTCGAAGGTCTCAGTGCAATCAGTTTGGCCTTGTGAAGACGTCGCTGAGCTTCAGTAAGCTTTAACCACAGATCCACTCTCCTGGTAAATATCTTCTTTTTGGACACCTGTAACTGTTTATTCATTTTCTTTTGTTCTTTCAATTCACCTCGTAATTTTGTTATGCACTTATTTTTTTTCAAAATTAGTGATTTTGCTCTCCTTAACACACAGTCTTGGGTGGTCTGAACAGACTTTGAAAAGACCCTTGATGATGACGTTGATGATGTGTTCTGGGGCAGCAATCCTCCGTTGGTAGTACAAGAGCAAGAAGAGGCTGAAGATGTAGAGGTTGTTTTTGGAAACTCTTGACCGCCCCAGAACGCGCTGTGGAAGAGAGTCTTAAGTTGACTAGCATTTCGATTCTTGTGCTTCAACAACTTGGACCTCTTCTTCCACAGCGAAGTTGACCTATTATGTAATATCTTCTGATTATAAGTAGGTTTTATCTCACAAAGGGCCATAAACACATTATATTGCAGTCTTCTAGACATAGGAAAAAACCAATAAAGCGCGAGACACAAAATGTTTGATATGACAGGAATTGTTTTAATATTCGGCACATCCTCCCAGGAGAAGTTGCTTGGAATGTTGACTTTCTTCAGCTCATCTTTCAATTCTTGGATATCTAAAATGCGAATAAAACATTTCATATTTTATTGGAAACATTAAAATAAAAGGATGTTTTATTTTTGGAATTATTCAATGAGAATTTTTTTAAAAGATAGTGCAAGATGTTTGTCCAATTACAATTTGATATAAACTTAAACAACAAGCCTTGGGGGTGGAGGGATTTAGAAATTAGATGTTGATTATGTTAGAAAACAAGATTTTCAGGATAACTACTTCTTTATTCTTTATTTTGAAGATACAAAATATTTCAGAATATATTCTTACCCCATCAGGTGTAATGTTCACAGTTGGGCGTAGCAAGGTAGGTAAGAAATATTAAAGTTGTTTTTTGGTTAGAAAAACAGAACTGATTTGTTGCATCAGAAGTTAGTAGTGCAATCAGTGATGTTTTAAGTTGAGCATTCCGTAACTAGAGTTGCTTCATCTGTGCGATGCAACATATTGTTTACAGGACAGAATTTGGTCGCAGATGTAAAACAATTTCTGATGGACGATGACAAGCAGAATCAACTACATCCCCCACCAAGTGGAAAAAACTTTTAAGTACAGTCAAGCCGCGATAATCCGGCCTCCGATAATCTGAATCTCGCAGTTTCCGAACGGTAGGAAGGTCCGAACATTTCACTATCCGACCGTTTTTTATGAAAAACGGAAGCGTTCGGATTATCGAGGCCTGACTGTATATTGAACGATGATTCTGGTGTTATATGTTAACATTTTGTATAAGCTATTCAAATCATTGGTAAGAAGCAAATTGTCACTAAGGTGACATGATCCAGAGCTGAAAATTAATACTTTGAAATTAAAACATAATGTCAAGGTAAAACAAGTGGTTGTCACTAAGGTGACATGATCCCCCGCCGCAAATTAATACTTCAAAATTGAAAAATAATGTCAAAATCAGCAAAATCGACTGTCAAACATGTCGGAAAAGTCAAAGCTCCACTGTGACCTTGAGAATGATGTCAAGGTCACCAAAATCTAATCAGTGCTTTGTCTTCCCTAGGAGGTGCTTTGTGTAAGATATGATGGAATTCCTGTGAATGGTTCTTGAGATAATCACTGACAAGATTTACATGTACATTATCATGTTGAAAAAATCAGTTCCACTGTGACCTTGAGAATAATGTCAAAGTCCCCAAAATCTAATCAGCCCGTCGTTACCCAAGGAGGTGCTTTGTGTAAGATATGATGGAATTCCTGTGAATGGTTCTTGAGATATCCCGCTGACAAGAATTACATGTACATTAACATGTCGAAAAATTCAAAGTTCCGCTGTGACCTTGACAATAATGTCAAGGTCACCAAAATCTAATCAGCCCTTTGTCTTTCCTTGGAGAAGCTATGTGTAAAATATGAAGAGAATCCAGTGAATGGTTCTTGTGATATCTCGCTGACAAAATGACAAAGTCTCGTCGTGACCTTGAAATGAAGGTCAAGGTCACAAACCTCTGTAGGAACATTACTCTTCCCACGATGAACCCATATGCAAAATATGAAAAGAATCCAGTGAATAGTATTTGAGTTATTCCATTTCGTACGGACGGACGCAGCCGAATACTATATCCCCCGCTTCGCGCTAAACAGCGGCGGGGGATAAAAAAATACTCGGTCCTGAATCTATTCTAGAAGAACATTGGTGAAAGACCTCATGAATGGTTCTTGAGATAGGATACTGACAAGCTTAACATGCAAAGTTACATTCTGAAAAGGTCACCAAAATCCAAACAGCCCTTTGTCTTCCCAACCCAAGGAGGTGAGGTGAGTTGGTTTCAAGAGTATTTCACTTATATCGCGGCTGCTAGTATTATGGCAGGGAGAAAGCCCGCAACGCCATTTGGCTATGCACTGCCATGAAACCTGCGAGCATCGGCTGGAACTAGCGAACCATGGTTGGTACTACGCCGAAATTCAGTGTAGCATTGCACCCAAACCTTACTGCATGTAGAACAGTTCTCTACTGCAGACAAAGTTGCTGTGCCCCTGGCGGGATTCAAACCCCGGACCTCTTGATCTGAAGCCGAACGCGCTAACCACTGTGCTATCAAACTTTTAATCAACAACTTGCAAAGGGAGGTAACCATAGAAGGGTTTAAAAAAAAACATCGGGATCTGCATCATCAGGCCAAAATTATTTTCTACATACATCAGACTGTTTTAAGCTGACTGAAGTTTTATACCTTGATTTCAGGATATACCCAACTTTCATAGGTGCACTAGCAATTGTTTCAAAGTGTGCCGGGTGATTGTTGCTAGAGCTAAGCATTGTGGGCAATGTGGCATGAAGATATATCACGATATCAGTTATACTTAGCTTTAGGCAGAAAAAAATGAAGGAATTTGTTTCTGGTTTCCGCCCGGGTCAGTTTCAAACACACGACTCAGGTCTTTTTTTTCTAGGTTTCAACAAAAGAAAGTGGCAGATAACTGTAATTCCTTGACCTCAGAAAACATTTGACATTGAAAATGTCACTCGTTCCGGTTAAGATGGAAGTGTAGGAGTAAGATTATTGAGGTGAGTGAGGTGAGGTGAGTTGGGGTTTAACGCCGCTTTCAAGAGTATTTCACTTATATCGCGGCTGCTAGTATTATGGCAGGGAGAAAGCCCGCAACGCCATGTGGCTATGCATTGCGGTGAAACCTGCGAGCATCGGCTGGCACTAGCGAACCATGGGTGGTACTGCACTGAAATTCAGTGTAGCATTGCACCCAAACCTGACTGCGTGTAGAACAGTTCTCTACTGCAGACAAAGTTGCCGTGCCCCTGGCGGGATTCGAAGCCGAACGCGCTAACCACTGCGCTATCCCGCCCCAAGTAAGATTATTGACCATTTGGAATAGTAACACATATTTAAGAAGGTTGTGCTTTATTTATATAAACAATTCTATAAATTTTGTATTTTAACTGGTGAGATGTTTGTATAAAATGGAATTTATTTCTTCTTTCGAAAAAAAAAAAATGTTGTCAAAAAAATCTTTAAAAATCGCGTCATCGAATAATTTTTGTCAGCATATAAAGACCAGAAACATTTATTTATATTTTTTGGGCTTTACGATATATTGTACAAGTATTGATTAGTAACATGCAATACGATTTTGATCATGATGCATATCCCGATACCTGTTTAATACTTTGAAAATCACCTAAAAGGTTAAACCCAACACAGATTGTGCCAATATTATTATTAATGGAAATCTGAATAAGCAAATACAAACTATTTATGACTATAACTGAAAGAAGACGGTTAGTTGATTTGTTTACCTAAGTACAATTAACTTTTGAAAGAGAATTTATGATTAATTGTAAGAAAATGGTATTGGGATATATCATCATTGAGGGTGATACATAGAGAATCTCAACCAAGTGTCTTTTGATATCAAATATATATATCAACACGAGTTGATAAAGGTTACAAATATCCGAGGCTTGCCGAGAATACTTTGACTTTTATCAACGAGTGTTGATATATTTGATATCAGAAGACACGAGGGTGAGATTCTATTTATCATCCAAAATCATTCTTCATTAGTTTTGAATGAAAAATCAACATATCTGAACACAAAACTGCAATTGGCTTCCAGTGCTGTGATGTCATAGCATTGTGACATCATCATGATCTCGACATCATAGCATTGTGATGTCATAGCTTGATGATGCAAAATCATTGTGATGTCATGCAGCTGACGACAACAGGGCATTGTTCAAAATCTACTGTCAAAACGGTATCTCCTAGGAGATATCGCTTGTTATTACTCAACCGCATTGAGATCACTCATTAGATAACAATGAGTAGGTGACACACATGTGTGATACCACCGCGTGCTGCCGTGACGTCATAATCGGCGTGTGACGTCATAGTCGTTTTTGGTTGACGTCACAATGTTAGCCGCACGACTGCAATAGAGGGTGACCTATTTGCAAGTAAGCGTTTGCAATTCAGTGCTAGCGTATTTACATCATTGAGTAATAAATAAAATACTAAACTCGGTTTTTTTCTCAAATTTTAGGGACGTGATCAGTCCATAACTTGTTGCAGTTATGGGTCCTGGGTTAGTATGTTTGTCAAGAGACCATAAAATATTTAAAAAAATTATTTTATGGTTTCTGGTTTGTCTTGTGCCAAAGGTTGAAAATGCAATGCAGTTGATAATCATTAGCCTCCTGTGCCAAGTGCAAGAGTTCTAAAGTAGTTAAAAATCAAATAAAAGAATGATACTTACTCATAATTCTGTTAAAGGAAGGCTGAAATATATTATTTTCTATTGAATTCTTAACTGCAATTGGTTCATTAGACTATTTTGTGAAAAACGAGACCCCCCAAAAAATCAATATGTTGTTCCTATATTAAACTACAGCCACTTAAACTTTGCCGAAAACATTGTCTGCTTTTCACCCGCGAACAACAAACCAAAAATGGGGCGGGGCTTAGAGAGTTGGAAGATACTGGAAGTGACGTACGTGAAGGGACGTGGTGTAAACATTCGCTTACTATTTACAATGGCAAACACTGGGGAATCGGTCAGTTAATCTGTTATATCTACGCTTTGCAATAATGCCACATCGCTGTTCTGCTGTAAACTGTTCGAGTAATATTAGTTATCAAGTTTCACTTTACAAATGTCCCAAAATATCGTTGTATATATCAAATATAATTGATATGAATAGTGAAAGACGGTGGATTCATAGACGTTCGTAGACATAGGATAAATCAATGATAATGAGATATAAGATGACAAAATGAAACCAAGATATGATAATATGAACGAAGTATAGTTGAGACAACGAAATCAGATAGTTGGTGTTGTTGTTATTTTTTTTTTGAGAATGCTTGTGTTTAAAATAAAACAACAAACGTGAGATTAGCAGACTCCGGCGAAATAGACCCTACGGTAAGCGATCGACAATCAAAGCACATCACAAGATCCTGTTTTTTAACGTCGTTAATCTACCGACAACCTAATTTACTAACAGTACATTACAACAATCAAAGCAACTCACCACATATTTTAAAACACCAAAGGAAGTTGGTTATCAACGATAATAATACGTCTACGAATCCACCTACGAAAACACAGCATCCCAATGTTACATTTTATGATTTAGTTATCACTTATTAACACATTAAAACATTCAGAATCTAATAGATAATAAAATAATGTTTTCAATAAAATGTGTGGTTAATCAAATCAAATGAACATCGTATTAAATTGACATTTCAGCAAGAGTGTCAATTAATGTAAAAAACTTACCTTATAAACGTATCCAAACAGATATGAATATCCAAATGCACATTAGACAGAAATTGTAAACCTTTAAATCCATCAATGACAGTATTTGGAAACAGAAGATGGTCAAATACTAACCCTCTTTCAGCAAAAGTATTTTCGCAAATGGCAAGATAGAAAAACAAATAGACTGAATGTCGCGTTAAGTGTATTGTGTGTCACCAAGACAGGACGTTTGACAATAAACATATATGACACGCCGGTCACCGACATGCCATTTGTTATATAATTGAATCGGTCCAGTAACCTTGTTATCTGTACAAACATAATTACACTCCTTCCTTCTCAGATACTCAGCTTCTTAATTGCGTAAACTAATTTGCTGTAACAACACTTCTCCCCTTTGATCTGGAAGAAACATCTATATGGTCCGCTAAACTGAGAATTGTGTGTTGGTGTGCTGAAGCGACACTTTTTATTAAACCATTTCGTTTTCATTTACGAGATGTGCATTAAGATGCTACTGGTAACATAATTCTTTCATTCGATAATGTTCGTTGTCTATATCAATCTGTGTTATAGCTCAAACATCCAGTTCATGTAATTATTAATGAAAGTGAAGTGAAAATGGTTTGCATTGCATTACATCAATGTTGTCTCGCTTATTTAAAAAGCCAATCGTCCAATGGGCTTATGGCATGGGATGGCGTCCGTCCATCCGTCCGTCCGTAAACTTTTCACTTTTTCGACTTCTTCTCCAGAACCAATAACTCTAGAGAGCTGAAATTTTATGTACAGACTCCTTGGCCAATGGGGATTCTAAATTGTAGATTTGGTGACCCTGTGACCCCAAAAAAGAGCCCCAGGGGTCATAACCTTAAAAGCTATTTTCATCTTCTTCTCCAGAACCAATGACTCCAGAGAGCTGAAATTTTATGTACATACTCCTTGGCCAATGGGGATTCTAAATTGTAGATTTGGTGACCCTGTGACCCCAAATAAGGGCCTCACAGGCCATTACCTAAAATCCTGTTTTCATCTTTTTCTACGGAACAAAAAGACCTAGAAGGCTGTAATATTGTATGCAAACTCTTAAGTCAATGGGGATTCTAACTTGTAAATTAGGTGACCCTCAGACCCCAAATATGGGCAACAGCCTAAAAAACCTGTCGAAATTGAATTTTGAACTGATATTTTATGTGCACTTCTTTCACTTTTTATTGGTTTCTTAATAAAATACCTGAGGGAGAGTCATCTCATCTTTTAGATATGTGAGTCCTAACTTGGGTTTGAGAAATGCAGAATTGAGAAAAAAATTAACTTTGCAGTTAATCTTATTCAGCAGGAATGTGAAATATATGTCAAAGATCAAGTCTCCATTATAGACATGTTTGTCAAATTGATGTAATCAATGTGAAATGAGAACTATTGAATAGCCTATGAACTGAATTTTGTGACAAAGCACAAAGGAATAAATTGAAGAGGAGTTAAGAATTCTTTTATTTTACATGAGATATGTGAACTGCATATGACTGCATGGTGATGAAATGATAAGAAAAGATTATTTTCATCTTCTTCTCCAGAGCGAAAAAAAACAAGAAGGATGTAATATTGCACGCAGAGTCTTTCACCAATGGAGATTCTAAATTGTAGGTTTGGTGACCCTGTGACCCCAAATAAGGGCCTCAGGCCATTACCTAAAATCCTGTTTTCATCTTTTTCTCCGGAACAAAAAGACCTAGAGGGTTGTAATATTGGGTGTAAACTCTTAAGTCAATGATGATTCTAACTTGTAAATTTTTGTGACTCTGTGACCCCAAATATGGGCCACAGCCTAAAACCCTTTGAAAATTGAATTTTGAACTGATATCTTATGACACTTCAATCACTTTATTTGAAATGTATGTCGACTTGAAATAACAATCTACATTGTGGACATGTTTGTCAAATTGATGTTATCAATGTGAAATGAGAACTGTTGAATAGTCTATGAAATGAAAATTGTGACAAGTCATAAAGGACTAAATTGAAGAGGAGTTAAGAATTCTTTTATTTTACATGAGATATGTGAACTGCATATGACTGGTGATGAAATGATAAGATAAGATTATTTTCATCTTCTTCTCCAGAATGAAAAGACCTAGAAGGTTGTCATGTTGTGTAAAGAATCTTTAGCCAATGGAGATTCTAAATTGTAGATTTGGTGACCCTGTGGCCCCAAATAAGGGCCTCACAGGCCATTACCTAAAATCCTGTTTTCATCCAGAACAAACTAGAAGGAATATTGCATTCAGAATGTTTAGATGTTTGGATGACAAGGCTTAGAACCGATAAAATTGTGCAGAGATTGTTTAGCCAAGGTGGTTCTAAATTGTACTATGTACCATGAGATTCATCACATTGCCTGTTCTCTTTAAGCCTTATACAGTTAGATCAGTGCTGCCAGTGTTTAGTGCAAGCAGGAGTCTATTACATAATTTGGCGGTAAATCACAAAAAACACAGCTGGCTTGTAACCAGAGCCAAGGGGTCAGAATATTGCATAATCTCATGTGTGTTGACCTTGCTGAGTGCTCTCTCTCAATTTCAAGACTAAGATTTGTCAGGGTTAGGGCTTGTGCATTATATTGAGACAACATATTTCTGTCTTCATCATCAAACAAAATAAATTCTGATGAGCTACAGAGCCCATGGCTCTATTTTTATTATTATATTACTTTATTTATTAATACATACAAAACAAAATTAACCTGCCGATTATGGAACATAATTTGATCAATTGGTGCTACTTAATCTCTCTTCGCCCTGATTGCCGCGAGAGTCTTCTTCTCTTGTGTCAATGTCACTTGAACTGTCATTTGGTTCATACAGGTAAGGCAAGGCATCGGCCACGTCACTTGAAATGACGGAGCTTGAAGACAAACACTCCACGGAAAGTGACATGACAGCAGTTTCGCGGTTAATTGCTACAAACATACTATACATAAGCGCAGAATGCACTCCAATTCAACAGGCCCCAGTCGTTATAACCATATGAAATCGCTAGTTCAATAGTTAAGTAATCTGTTTATCGAAAATTTGGGTTGTTTTGATAAATTTTTCTGTCTTATATGAGCAGTTTAAAAGTTGGGAAAACGTGTTAAATTAAGATTAGCGGCCATAGTGAGACTCCTCCACGTACGTCACAGCACGATACGCTTCAGTGACCACCGCCCGCCCACTTTCATTCTCTGGTTGCTGGGGCTTAATTAGGCACTTTTTTAAAAAGCTGTATATAAGTAATTTATGGGTCGATTTCAGAAATTTAAAATCGAGCAATTGTCAAATTGAAACCCCTTTTTTCACAGAATCCGAATGTGACCATATGTCATTTCATCTAACCTTTAATCTATTAAAGGCACATCCATTGTGTTGCTGGGGGTCAAATATGCCAAACGTTATAAATGGTCTTACTTTATCGAGAAGTACCAACTGTTACTGAAAACTACCATTTTGATGATACTCGACTAAGTATTTTGACGATATGAAGGTAAAAGTGTCGATTTCTGATCGAAAACCGGACAATGCACTCGGTGTGGCGCGCGCCAATGAGTCAAACGTAATTTGGGAATCTTATTAAAACCAGATAAAATAACAAATTTGGGTTGATAATGTTTAATAGGTCATATAACTATTGTTCATGTAAATAGGACATGCACTTTCGGTTTATGCACATGCATAATGATGTTACTCGATTTTAATTGGAAAAAAAGTAATTATGATACATTTGGCGATTGTATGCAAGCATGGGAATTTGTTTGTATTGTTAACAGTACATATGATGTGTTGGAACGTATTTAAGCCAAATAAAAGTTTATGAAACACAATGGATGCACCTTTAATAACCCACCGCTATTTTACGGTCGCCAGGGACAAGTTTTCATGCGCGAAAATTGGGGGACTGAAACAATATTTCGTTTTCTATCTATTACCGGTCAAAACTAATCACCGAACATATAATTAATGATGCTGTTTTAAGTTGTTTGTCAATTACCTGAATATACTGAGAACTATTAAATTGTCTCGGTAAGGTTCCACGGAAAAATGATCACGAAGGCACTGCACATGTGGAACCAGCAAAAGCGGAAGTGAATTAATTTCATGTAAAACATAAACTTACAAACGAAAAGTGAACCGTTTCAAAATAAGTTTTGAGGACATTTTTTTTATTATTACAAATGATAATATTATTTAAGTATTAATCCAAATAATGTTTTTATCATTTTCAGATGATTTGAAAGCAGACGATGTTAGTGTTGTTAAAGTGATATATCAACTAGATTTATGTTAGTTCCGTTTTCTTTATATTTTGACTTTTGTTATCAACCATTGTGGCGAACGCATGCAGATTTGTTGTTTTCATTTGTAAAGAAAGGTTGATTCAATGATTGAAATCTCGGACATGATTTGAAAAGTGTATCAACACTTTTATTCATATTTCTGAATTTATTTGGCAATGTAAGACAGTTTTTGTTGTGTTCAGACGAATTAGTCATACAGTATTTCAGTATTTGTGTTTGAAAAAATCATTTCAGTATTTCCACATTGTTTTCTATTTTGATGACAAGATGAAATAATAATAAACAGAGGCTGTGTTTGATTAAACAACCCCAGGTTCATGTTGATGCGATTTGACATTTCTAATCAACACAACTTTAGTGTTGACCCACAACAAAATAAGATTATCTATTATTATTTAAGAACAGGAAGATTTCGATCTGGATAAAAACTTCTTTAATGTGAAAATACACAACGTTTCGGAGTACTTACTCACTCCTTCATCAGGTGGAATGTAAGGAAATAACAAAATATGGTACATTTATATAGCAAACAAAACAATGGTGAGAAAAGTCAATATAGTAGTAGTCTTATGTATACCACTTCTAAATGCCCTTCAAAGACCTATTATTATTTACTTTATGATTCACAGTATCAATTTCGCCTTAGCTATAAACATAATCAATTAATATTTGGGGGACAAAACTATAACTATGTTGATATAAACACGTAATGATATTTAATATTTCATTCATAATGTGTAAGCCCCCTATTTGTGACTCATGTCAGGAGAGGAATCTGCACTACCCATAATGCATTAGTTCAGATAATCTAAACTTCGGTTTATGTGCGACGACTGCGCACCCGTTGTAGGAAGACGTCTAGCATGCTGGACTACATACTGCATTTGACGTTATTCTCGCTAATTATGGATTTCGTTCTAGCTCAAATGGAGTTGAGTTGGCAAAGAACAAGCATTTGATGGCAAACTTGATAAGAGTCCACTGTGAAATTGAGTACGGTACATCCATAGGTTTTGTAACAGAGATATACAGTCACACCCCGTTTACAGTTGAAAATCGTCCAGAAAGTGAGTCATGCGGTTATCTGAATGATAAATGGATCTGATCAAAAGACAACAAAAATATTTATAAGAGTATTATTGGATGATTAGATACACATCTATCAGTTCACATGTCATGTACATAAAGTTTCAAGCAGAAAAAGTAGGTAGGGATCCATACAATTTTCATGCAAAACTTTTGGATTTGGAGGGGTTGATTCATATTTGGGGTCCATTGAAATTTTAAGAAGGGGGTGGTTCGAACCCCTTAACCCCGCTCTAGATCTGCCACTGTGTGTGTTGCTAAGCAAATCGTCATGATAGAAATACATAGTCGATTTGGTATAATTTTGATGGGATGCTGAATGACAGGGTCTGGTTCTTTGAATACAATTTATTATCAAATATTTGTTTCACTTGAAAATAGGGGTGTAACAATACATCGAACTATCGATCCATCGCAATAGTTGGCTTGACAATAGTACTATATCGATAGTATGTACAAAAACACTATCGCTATCGCAATAGTAAGGTTAACTATCGATACTATCGAAACTATTTAATTTCCCTTAATTATGAATGATCTACACAAGCCTCACTGCATTTAATTCAAGATTTTTAATTTTAGAATGTCAAAAGGGAAAAACTAGAGATAGGAATTAGCAAAATGACAAAAAGTCTTTTCATTTATGATTTCCTCACTGATTTTGGTTCCACAGTCCTTACATCAATTAAACATTTCTACTAAAACCTATAAGAAATCTAGCTGATTATTGCGTATTTGTACCTATCGCAATAGTTATTGCAATAGTGAGTTACAATAGTCTATCGCTATCGCAATAGTCTCTTTGGGTCAATAGTCACCCCTACTTGAAAATCGTGTGGATAGCTTGTTGTCCTGATATACAGAGTGCAGGTCAACAGGGTTTGACTCAGACTGTATTAATTTTGTCCTTTTATTTCATTTTAATTTATGTCATGTTATTTGTGTCTTCTTGAGAGAATAATCAATCCATTTAATATTAACTATTACAGAAAATAAAGATGTTTCACACTGGCACACAGATGAAATACTGGAGCTTCAGTGATGAGAGAGAGATTAACCTCCTGCGTGCCGAGGCCAACCAGAATTGCATAGAGAACATGGCAGGAGGAATGACTGTACGTAGTGTTTCTATCTGTAGATAAAAAATTAAATCTTCCACGTGAGATGTCACATGCTGTGTGAGGGTAAAACATATACATACGCTCTACTCAACTTTCATTTCCTGAGTTACAACCCCACTCAAAGCTCTGCTATGTGACTTATGACCTAGGAACCATCTACAAATATACAACCAATGACAGTGCTTGCTTGAAATACGAGTTGGCAATAGTAAGAGTAGTATTCGCAGATAAGAAAATGTCTTCACCGGCATGTAGTCAAGTACCTCAGTCTGTCCTTCTGATCAACATAATTTGACAGAAAAAACTTTCCATTTTAGCTCGCTAATCTAAAAACATTGTCATTTTTCGGAAGAGTGAAAGCCAAATACAGTTTGAAAGGCTATCTGTTGTTGGCTGAAATTTTATCGCTAACCATTGCGATAAAACTATTTGATTGGCTGGATCATTGGTCACATCGTGCAGCTTTGAGTGAGGTTGTATTCGTTTTTGGCATGGTGTCCATCTGTCCATAAACTATTTTGCTTTTTCGACTTCTTCTCCAGAACCAATAACTCTATACATGAAAAGTTGTGTGCAGACTACTTGGCCAATGGGGATTCTAAATTGTAGATTTGGTGACCCCGTGGCGTGACCCCAAATAGGGTCACAGGGCACACGACCTTAAAAACGTATTTTCATCTTCATCTCCAGTTCCAAAAGGCCTAGAAAGCTGAAAAATTGTGTGCAGACTCCTTGGCCAATGTGGATTCTAAATTGTGGATTTGGTGACCCCATGACCCCAAATGTGGGTCACAGGGGTCACAACCTTAACAGGGATCGCTTTAGGCAGGGATTTTGGGATATTTGCTCATTGATGTACCAAGATATCCCATAATAAATACTGACGAGGGCAGAAAATCCCATTGCAAAAATGTGAAATGATTGTTATTATTTAGAAATATCCCATTACTTTATCTGAAAATCCCATTGTGTAAGGCAAAGGGGAGATTCTTCTCCCTTTGAAACTCTGCTCCAGGGTGATCCCTGCCTTAAAAACCTAATTTCATCTCCTCCTGCAGTACCAATAGGTCTAAAAAGCTGAAATGTTGCCTGCCGACTCCTGGCCAATGGGGGTTCTAAATTGTAGAACCTATTTTTGACTTCTTTTCCAGTATGAAAAGCTCTAGAACAAGCTGAGAACAATTTATTTCAGTTTTGCAAACAATACAAATACTAATGAACTACAGAGCCCATGGCTCTATTTTTATCTCACTACTGCAGGAATGATTATAAATATTATAAAATAATGAAGCTGTAAGATATGGATGAACAACATTGGTCTCATAGAAAATGATATCTGAGCGAAATAAATTAATTTCACACAAGGTGATGGTAGGCAAAATACTGATAGGATACTAAGGATAGATGCACACTTGTTAATAAATTGTTGGAAAAAAGAAGTGTGGTTAAGATTTGAATTTGTCATGGTGAAAATTAAGCCTTTCTAGCTCAGTAAATATATGTACAGAACCCTAACCTCTTGAAGTTGTAATTAGCCCTTTGGACTATGAGCAGTGTGAAATAAAGCCCATCTGCAAGTCTTGAACCTGGGAGCCTTTCAAGAATTTTTCTTAATTTTACTTTTAAATTGACAAGAGCCCGCCAGGGGCATGGCAACTTTGTCTGCAGTAGAGAACTGTTCTACACGCAGTAAGGTTTGGGTGCAATGCTACACAGAATTTCAGCGTAGTACCACCCATGGTTCGCTAGTTCCAGCCATTGTTCGCAGGTTTCACCGCAATGCATAGCCACATGGCGTTGCAGGCTTTCTCCCTGCCGTAATACTAGCAGCCGCGATGTAAGTGAAATACTCTTGAAGGCAGCGTTGAACCCTAACTCGCCTCCCATCACCTCAAATTGACAAGATAACACTTTGAGCTTGCTACTTTGCAACCCATGTTACCATATTTCATACACTGCTACCAGTACTTTATTTTACCAGCCAACATGTATTTCACCAGCAATGTGCTACAAGTTTGGGGTGACTATTGACCCACAAAGGGTGATAGTGGATTTTTCTTTTAAATTCAAAGTAAACAATTGAATTGACTAAACTATCAAAACTGTCGATTGTTTTTTGGTAAATTACTATCAATAAAGTACTATCGGCACAGTAACTATCGCGATGAGTCGATAGTTTGATCGATCGTTACACCCCTACTACCATCCTCGGTTACCCATGGTTTTCTATATGCTCCGTTACTCTCCACTATATCACCCATTGGAAACTCTATCAGAGAAATCTGTACTAAAATTACCCACCCTTGACCGGCGTGACGAAGTCAGTAACCAAAGAAAATGCTCAATAGGATAAGACGGAAATGGTCAAGGGAGATAACCGCTGACGGATGGCTAACAAAATGACCTCGCGTGCTTTGCAACGAAGTGATATGAATTGTCATTGGTTCGCAGGTCCAAGCTGCGTAGCAGTTTGATTGGCTCACGCCGGCCAAGGGCGGGTAATTTGAGTACAGATTTTTCTGATAAGGTTTCCCATGGGTGATATCGTGGAGAGTAACAGAGCATATATAAAACCCTGGGTAACCGAGGATGCCCTACTACATGATCAGGCCATATTTTGAACTCTGGCGTGATAAGATATGATAACTGACTTAAACTGTAAGAATTGATGGTGTTCTGCACAGGATGACGAGAAAGCCCAGCACTTCCTCTCACCCCAGGAAGAGCGGATGCTGTGTCGACATTTTGAGTTTGCAATGAAGGAGTTCTGTGGAAAATTTCAGCCACCTATGCCCAAGTGTGTTGTTGTGAGTATTTGTCACATGTGTTATAGACACCACTCATTTATGTTATTTGTGATGCTTTGAAGAATTTAAATATTCTTTTCACTGACATTATCCCCAAACAAGTTGTCCTGCTAATATAACAGCAATGGGTTGTTAATAGGTGACTATCTTCAAAGGTGCATTCAGTTTACAGGACACAATTTTCAAAATGATCTGCAGATAATTTTAGCGGGCCATGCAGTATTTACAGTTGACAATATTTTGAAAATGTTTGTTGCCCTTTATATTATTTGTGAAACTTTGAGTTTGTAAGCCTCACTGTCTCTGTCAGGGGACGTCAATCAGTTACATGAAGCGGTTCTACGTACACAACTCCGTGATGGACTACCACCCCAGAGATATCATGTGAGTTCTTCTTCTTCTTCCTCTCCTTTCTAGGTAGAAATGTATGAACAGTCAATATCAGTCCCTTTGGGATTCAGTGACAATTTTACAAAAACTTCTCGGGAACTATTATTATAGTTGAAAAAAGTGTGCATCCTGAGGTATATCAAACATTCTGCAGTTATACCACCTATCGTGAGAGATGGTCTCCTTCCTGTCCTTTCTGTGTAGAAATATCAGTCCCTTTTTATACCCCCGTTACGAAGTAAGCGGGGGTATATAGCGGTCATTCCGTCCGTCCGTCCTTCCGTCCGGTCAATTTTCTCAAAAACCGTCAAAGGTATATCAACCAAACTTTGTACAGATGTTAACCATGTTCTTCCGATCGCGCACAGACAATTTTGATTTTTTTGTCGTTTCCATGGAAACGTCACTTTTTGGACTTAGTTTTATTGTGTTCAATGGGGACAAGTTTTCTCAGATACTGTTCAACCTAAGTGAATGAAATTTTGGTTGTGAGTACTCATGACCATACTCTTTATCGAGTTCGAAAACCAGTTCCGAAATATTATTTTTTAGAGAGTTATGGCCCTTGAAACCGAAATTGAACTTAGTACCAGAAGAACTGTGATGCTCCAATGGGGACAAGTTTTCTCAGAAACTATTACATCTAGGTGAATGAAATTTAATATGGAGGTAGTCCAGATGATACTCTTTATCGAGTTCGAAAACCAGTTCCGAAATATTATTTTTTACGGAGTTATGGCCCTTGAATCCGAAATTGAAGTTGGTACCAAAAGAACTGTGATGCTCCAATGGGGACAAGTTTTCTCGGAAACTATTACATCTAGGTGAATGAAATTTAATATGGAGGTAGTCCAGATGATACTCTTCATCGAGTTCGAAAACCAGTTCCGAAATATTGTTTTTTACGGAGTTATGGCCCTTGAATCCGAAATTGAACTTTGTACCAAAAGAGCTGTGATGCTCCAATTGGGACAAGTTTTCTCGGAAACTATTACATCTAGGTGAATGAAATTTTACATGTAGGTAGTCCAGATGATACTCTTCATCGAGTTCACAGTCCAGTTCCGAAATATTATTTTTTACGGAGTTATGAAGCCCTTGAATCTGTAATTGAACTTGGTACAAATTGCCGGTGTGATGCCCTAATGGGAAAATTAAGTTACCTGAAAAATATTACATCTGGGTGAATGAAATTTGTAATATTAACAGTCAGTTCCTAAAATTATTTTTGACAATATTATGATGCTTGAAGCTGTTTTTTAAACATTGTAACCTTCACATCTATAATCCTCAATGGACGGATAGCGGATGGCGGGGGTATGTGAGCCATGCTCACTTTTTTCTTGTTGATTCTTTGACAATTTTACAAAAGATTCTCGACAACCCTAAAGTCACCGCTAATGGCTGCAATACTGCCGAAGCGGCGTTAAACAATAACTCACTCACTCACTCACTCGACAACCCTAAAGTCTAAGCAAATTCTGCATCCCAGCCGCTAATGGCTACAATAATGCCGAGGCGGCAATAAGCAATAACTCTCACTCAATCACTGCATCCCATTTAGTATGTCAAAGATTTTGCACTTATAAACTTAAGAGGATAGGCCTTTATACTTGACACTGACATCCCTTGTGATAAAACCTTTTAGATGAGGTCATAATCTTTTACCTTATGACCTTGAACTTTTTGTAATTTTTCGAAAACTGTAACCTTGGTCATAACTTTTGATTGGTCAGTGATAGACCGCATGTGTGATCAATGTGATGAGACCTTTCAGATGAGGTCATAGGTTTTGACTTTGTGACCTTGCTCTTGGGTAGTTAGCCTTTTTAAAAAGACATAACCTTTGATTGGTCAGTGATAGTTAACCATTAAAAGTTAACCGGATCATTCACAAGAGGTAGTAGAAGTACTTACTTTGAGAACACTTTGATGTTTTAATCCAAACTATCGTTGTATCTGGTTTCTATGTACTTTTCAACAAACACAATATTTTGTATCACTTTCAAGAATGCTGATATGTGTAAATTGAACTAAATTCTTATTATTATTACTTGATGCAAATATGTCTCCGCCCCCAGGTTGACATGTGTGTATCTGGCGTGCAAGGTGGAAGAGTTCTACGTTCCCATTGGTCAATTTGTGGGCAACCTGAAGGGCAACCGGGAGAAGTTTGCGGACATCGTCCTGGGCTTCGAGTTGCTTCTCATGCAGAAACTACACTACCACCTGACTGTACACAGCATGTACCGACCCCTGGAGGGACTCATCATAGACCTCAAGGTGAGTGCATCTAGTTGACAGTTCCAGCATGTTCCGACCCCTGGAGGGACTCATCATAGACCTCAAGGTGAGTGCATCTAGTTGACAGTTCCAGCATGTACCGACCCCTGGAGGGACTCATCATAGACCTCAAGGTGAGTGCATCTAGTTCACAGTTCCAGCATGTACCGACCCCTGGAGGTCATCATAGACCTCAAGGTGAGTGCATCTAGTTCACAGTTCCAGCATGTACCGACCCCTGGAGGGACTCATCATAGACCTCAAGGTGAGTGCATCTAGTTGACAGTTCCAGCATGTACCGACCCCTGGATAACTCATCATAGACCTCAAGGTGAGTGCATCTAGTTCACAGTTCCAGCATGTACCGACCCCTGGAGGGACTCATCATAGACCTCAAGGTGAGTGCATCTAGTTGACAGTTCCAGCATGTTCCGACCCCTGGAGGGACTCATCATAGACCTCAAGGTGAGTGCATCTAGTTGACAGTTCCAGCATGTTCCGACCCCTGGAGGGACTCATCATAGACCTCAAGGTGAGTGCATCTAGTTCACAGTTCCAGCATGTACCAACCCCTGGAGGGACTCATCATAGACCTCAAGGTGAGTGCATCTAGTTCACAGTACACAGCATGTACCGACCCCTGGAGGGACTCATCATAGACCTCAAGGTGAGTGCATCTAGTTGACAGTTCCAGCATGTACCGACCCCTGGAGAGACTCATCATAGACCTCAAGGTGAGTGCATCTAGTTGACAGTTCCAGCATGTACCAGCCCCTGGAGGGACTCATCATAGACCTCAAGGTGAGTGCATCTAGTTGACAGTTCCAGCATGTACCGACCCCTGGAGGGACTCATCATAGACCTCAAGGTGAGTGCATCTAGTTCACAGTTCCACTATGTACCGACCCCTGGAGGGACTCATCATAGACCTCAAGGTGAGTGCATCTAGTTCACAGTTCCAGCAAGTACCGACCCCTGGAGGGACTCATCATAGACCTCAAGGTGAGTGCATCTAGTTCACAGTTCCAGCATGTACCGACCCCTGGAGGGACTCATCATAGACCTCAAGGTGAGTGCATCTAGTTGACAGTTCCAGCATGTACCGACCCCTGGAGGGACTCATCATAGACCTCAAGGTGAGTGCATCTAGTTCACAGTTCCAGCATGTACCGACCCCTGGAGGGACTCATCATAGACCTCAAGGTGAGTGCATCTAGTTCACAGTTCCAGCATGTACCAACCCCTGGAGGGACTCATCATAGACCTCAAGGTGAGTGCATCTAGTTCACAGTTCCAGCATGTACCGACCCCTGGAGGGACTCATCATAGACCTCAAGGTGCGTGCATCTAGTTGACAGTTCCAGCATGTACCGACCCCTGGAGGGACTCATCATAGACCTCAAGGTGAGTGCATCTAGTTCACAGTTCCAGCATGTACCGACCCCTGGAGGGACTCATCATAGACCTCAAGGTGAGTGCATCTAGTTGACAGTTCCAGCATGTACCGACCCCTGGAGGGACTCATCATAGACCTCAAGGTGAGTGCATCTAGTTGACAGTTCCAGCATGTACCGACCCCTGGATAACTCATCATAGACCTCAAGGTGAGTGCATCTAGTTCACAGTTCCAGCATGTACCGACCCCTGGAGGGACTCATCATAGACCTCAAGGTGAGTGCATCTAGTTGACAGTTCCAGCATGTTCCGACCCCTGGAGGGACTCATCATAGACCTCAAGGTGAGTGCATCTAGTTGACAGTTCCAGCATGTTCCGACCCCTGGAGGGACTCATCATAGACCTCAAGGTGAGTGCATCTAGTTGACAGTTCCAGCATGTACCAACCCCTGGAGGGACTCATCATAGACCTCAAGGTGAGTGCATCTAGTTCACAGTACACAGCATGTACCGACCCCTGGAGGGACTCATCATAGACCTCAAGGTGAGTGCATCTAGTTGACAGTTCCAGCATGTACCGACCCCTGGAGAGACTCATCATAGACCTCAAGGTGAGTGCATCTAGTTGACAGTTCCAGCATGTACCAGCCCCTGGAGGGACTCATCATAGACCTCAAGGTGAGTGCATCTAGTTCACAGTTCCAGCATGTACCGACCCCTGGAGGGACTCATCATAGACCTCAAGGTGAGTGCATCTAGTTCACAGTTCCACTATGTACCGACCCCTGGAGGGACTCATCATAGACCTCAAGGTGAGTGCATCTAGTTCACAGTTCCAGCAAGTACCGACCCCTGGAGGGTCTCATCATAGACCTCAAGGTGAGTGCATCTAGTTGACAGTTCCAGCATGTACCGACCCCTGGAGGGACTCATCATAGACCTCAAGGTGAGTGCATCTAGTTGACAGTTCCAGCATGTACCGACCCCTGGAGGGACTCATCATAGACCTCAAGGTGAGTGCATCTAGTTCACAGTTCCAGCATGTACCGACCCCTGGAGGGACTCATCATAGACCTCAAGGTGAGTGCATCTAGTTCACAGTTCCAGCATGTACCAACCCCTGGAGGGACTCATCATAGACCTCAAGGTGAGTGCATCTAGTTCACAGTTCCAGCATGTACCGACCCCTGGAGGGACTCATCATAGACCTCAAGGTGAGTGCATCTAGTTGACAGTTCCAGCATGTACCGACCCCTGGAGGGACTCATCATAGACCTCAAGGTGAGTGCATCTAGTTCACAGTTCCAGCATGTACCGACCCCTGGAGGGACTCATCATAGACCTCAAGGTGAGTGCATCTAGTTGACAGTTCCAGCATGTACCGACCCCTGGAGGGACTCATCATAGACCTCAAGGTGAGTGCATCTAGTTGACAGTTCCAGCATGTACCGACCCCTGGAGGGTCTCATCATAGACCTCAAGGTGAGTGCATCTAGTTCACAGTTCCAGCATGTACCGACCCCTGGAGGGTCTCATCATAGACCTCAAGGTGAGTGCATCTAGTTCACAGTTCCAGCATGTACCGACCCCTGGAGGGTCTCATCATACACCTCAAGGTGAGTGCATCTAGTTCACAGTTACAGCATGTACCGACCCCTGGAGGGACTCATCATAGACCTCAAGGTGAGTGCATCTAGTTCACAGTTCCAGCATGTACCGACCCCTGGAGGGACTCATCATAGACCTCAAGGTGAGTGCATCTAGTTGACAGTTCCAGCATGTACCGACCCCTGGAGGGACTCATCATAGACCTCAAGGTGAGTGCATCTAGTTCACAGTTCCAGCATGTACCGACCCCTGGAGGGACTCATCATAGACCTCAAGGTGAGTGCATCTAGTTGACAGTTCCAGCATGTACCGACCCCTGGAGGGACTCATCATAGACCTCAAGGTGAGTGCATCTAGTTCACAGTTCCAGCATGTACCGACCCCTGGAGGGACTCATCATAGACCTCAAGGTGAGTGCATCTAGTTGACAGTTCCAGCATGTACCGACCCCTGGAGGGACTCATCATAGACCTCAAGGTGAGTGCATCTAGTTGACAGTTCCAGCATGTACCGACCCCTGGAGGGTCTCATCATAGACCTCAAGGTGAGTGCATCTAGTTCACAGTTCCAGCATGTACCGACCCCTGGAGGGTCTCATCATACACCTCAAGGTGAGTGCATCTAGTTGACAGTTCCAGCATGTACCGACCCCTGGAGGGACTCATCATAGACCTCAAGGTGAGTGCATCTAGTTGACAGTTCCAGCATGTACCGACCCCTGGAGGGACTCATCATAGACCTCAAGGTGAGTGCATCTAGTTCACAGTTCCAGCATGTACCGACCCCTGGAGGGACTCATCATAGACCTCAAGGTGAGTGCATCTAGTTCACAGTTCCAGCATGTACCGACCCCTGGAGGGACTCATCATAGACCTCAAGGTGAGTGCATCTAGTTGACAGTTCCAGCATGTACCGACCCCTGGAGGGTCTCATCATAGACCTCAAGGTGAGTGCATCTAGTTGACAGTTCCAGCATGTACCGACCCCTGGAGGGTCTCATCATAGACCTCAAGGTGAGTGCATCTAGTTCACAGTTCCAGCATGTACCGACCCCTGGAGGGTCTCATCATACACCTCAAGGTGAGTGCATCTAGTTCACAGTTCCAGCATGTACCGACCCCTGGAGGGACTCATCATAGACCTCAAGGTGAGTGCATCTAGTTGACAGTTCCAGCATGTACCGACCCCTGGAGGGACTCATCATAGACCTCAAGGTGAGTGCATCTAGTTGACAGTTCCAGCATGTACCGACCCCTGGAGGGACTCATCATAGACCTCAAGGTGAGTGCATCTAGTTCACAGTTCCAGCATGTACCGACCCCTGGAGGGACTCATCATAGACCTCAAGGTGAGTGCATCTAGTTGACAGTTCCAGCATGTACCGACCCCTCGAGGGACTCATCATAGACCTCAAGGTGAGTGCATCTAGTTGACAGTTCCAGCATGTACCGACCCCTGGAGGGTCTCATCATAGACCTCAAGGTGAGTGCATCTAGTTCACAGTTCCAGCATGTACCGACCCCTGGAGGGTCTCATCATACACCTCAAGGTGAGTGCATCTAGTTCACAGTTCCAGCATGTACCGACCCCTGGAGGGACTCATCATAGACCTCAAGGTGAGTGCATCTAGTTGACAGTTCCAGCATGTACCGACCCCTGGAGGGACTCATCATAGACCTCAAGGTGAGTGCATCTAGTTCACAGTTCCAGCATGTACCGACCCCTGGAGGGACTCATCATAGACCTCAAGGTGAGTGCATCTAGTTGACAGTTCCAGCATGTACCGACCCCTGGAGGGACTCATCATAGACCTCAAGGTGAGTGCATCTAGTTCACAGTTCCAGCATGTACCGACCCCTGGAGGGTCTCATCATACACCTCAAGGTGAGTGCATCTAGTTCACAGTTCCAGCATGTACCGACCCCTGGAGGGACTCATCATAGACCTCAAGGTGAGTGCATCTAGTTCACAGTTCCAGCATGTACCGACCCCTGGAGGGACTCATCATAGACCTCAAGGTGAGTGCATCTAGTTCACAGTTCCAGCATGTACCGACCCCTGGAGGGACTCATCATAGACCTCAAGGTGAGGGCATCTAGTTGACAGTTCCAGCATGTACCGACCCCTGGAGGGACTCATCATAGACCTCAAGGTGAGTGCATCTAGTTGACAGTTCCAGCATGTACCGACCCCTGGAGGGACTCATCATAGACCTCAAGGTGCGTGCATCTAGTTGACAGTTCCAGCATGTACCGACCCTGGAGGGACTCATCATAGACCTCAAGGTGAGTGCATCTAGTTCACAGTTCCAGCATGTACCGACCCCTGGAGGGACTCATCATAGACCTCAAGGTGAGTGCATCTAGTTCACAGTTCCAGCATGTACCGACCCCTGGAGGGACTCATCATACACCTCAAGGTGAGTGCATCTAGTTCACAGTTCCAGCATGTACCGACCCCTGGAGGGACTCATCATAGACCTCAAGGTGAGTGCATCTAGTTCACAGTTCCAGCATGTACCGACCCCTGGAGGGACTCATCATAGACCTCAAGGTGAGTGCATCTAGTTGACAGTTCCAGCATGTACCGACCCCTGGAGGGACTCATCATAGACCTCAAGGTGAGTGCATCTAGTTGACAGTTCCAGCATGTACCGACCCCTGGAGGGACTCATCATAGACCTCAAGGTGAGTGCATCTAGTTGACAGTTCCAGCCTGTACCGACCCCTGGAGGGACTCATCATAGACCTCAAGGTGAGTGCATCTAGTTGACAGTTCCAGCATGTACCGACCGCTGGAGGGACTCATCATAGACCTCAAGGTGAGTGCATCTAGTTGACAGTTCCAGCATGTACCGACCCCTGGAGGGACTCATCATAGACCTCAAGGTGAGTGCATCTAGTTGACAGTTCAAGCATGTACCGACCCCTGGAGAGACTCATCATAGACCTCAAGGTGAGTGCATCTAGTTCACAGTTCCAGCATGTACCGACCCCTGGAGGTCATCATAGACCTCAAGGTGAGTGCATCTAGTTCACAGTTCCAGCATGTACCGACCCCTGGAGGTCATCATAGACCTCAAGGTGAGTGCATCTAGTTCACAGTTCCAGCATGTACCGACCCCTGGAGGGACTCATCATAGACCTCAAGGTGCGTGCATCTAGTTGACAGTTCCAGCATGTACCGACCCTGGAGGGACTCATCATAGACCTCAAGGTGCGTGCATCTAGTTGACAGTTCCAGCATGTACCGACCCTGGAGGGACTCATCATAGACCTCAAGGTGAGTGCATCTAGTTGACAGTTCCAGCATGTACCGACCCCTGGAGGTCATCATAGACCTCAAGGTGAGTGCATCTAGTTCACAGTTCCAGCATGTACCGACCCCTGGAGGGACTCATCATAGACCTCAAGGTGAGTGCATCTAGTTCACAGTTCCAGCATGTACCGACCCCTGGAGGTCATCATAGACCTCAAGGTGAGTGCATCTAGTTCACAGTTCCAGCATGTACCGACCCCTGGAGGGACTCATCATAGACCTCAAGGTGCGTGCATCTAGTTGACAGTTCCAGCATGTACCGACCCTGGAGGGACTCATCATAGACCTCAAGGTGAGTGCATCTAGTTCACAGTTCCAGCATGTACCGACCCCTGGAGGGACTCATCATACACCTCAAGGTGAGTGCATCTAGTTCACAGTTCCAGCATGTACCGACCCCTGGAGGGACTCATCATAGACCTCAAGGTGAGTGCATCTAGTTGACAGTTCCAGCATGTACCGACCCCTGGAGGGACTCATCATAGACCTCAAGGTGAGTGCATCTAGTTGACAGTTCCAGCATGTACCGACCCCTGGAGGGACTCATCATAGACCTCAAGGTGAGTGCATCTAGTTGACAGTTCCAGCATGTACCGACCCCTGGAGAGACTCATCATAGACCTCAAGGTGCGTGCATCTAGTTGACAGTTCCAGCATGTACCGACCCCTGGAGGGACTCATCATAGACCTCAAGGTGAGTGCATCTAGTTCACAGTTCCAGCATGTACCGACCCCTGGAGGGACTCATCATAGACCTCAAGGTGAGTGCATCTAGTTGACAGTTCCAGCATGTACCGACCCCTGGAGGGACTCATCATAGACCTCAAGGTGAGTGCATCTAGTTGACAGTTCCAGCATGTACCGACCCCTGGAGGGACTCATCATAGACCTCAAGGTGAGTGCATCTAGTTCACAGTTCCAGCATGTACCGACCCCTGGAGGGACTCATCATAGACCTCAAGGTGAGTGCATCTAGTTCACAGTTCCAGCATGTACCGACCCCTGGAGGTCATCATAGACCTCAAGGTGAGTGCATCTAGTTCACAGTTCCAGCATGTACCGACCCCTGGAGGGACTCATCATAGACCTCAAGGTGCGTGCATCTAGTTGACAGTTCCAGCATGTACCGACCCTGGAGGGACTCATCATAGACCTCAAGGTGAGTGCATCTAGTTCACAGTTCCAGCATGTACCGACCCCTGGAGGGACTCATCATACACCTCAAGGTGAGTGCATCTAGTTCACAGTTCCAGCATGTACCGACCCCTGGAGGGACTCATCATAGACCTCAAGGTGAGTGCATCTAGTTGACAGTTCCAGCATGTACCGACCCCTGGAGGGACTCATCATAGACCTCAAGGTGAGTGCATCTAGTTGACAGTTCCAGCATGTACCGACCCCTGGAGGGACTCATCATAGACCTCAAGGTGAGTGCATCTAGTTGACAGTTCCAGCATGTACCGACCCCTGGAGAGACTCATCATAGACCTCAAGGTGCGTGCATCTAGTTGACAGTTCCATCATGTACCGACCCCTGGAGGGACTCATCATAGACCTCAAGGTGAGTGCATCTAGTTCACAGTTCCAGCATGTACCGACCCCTGGAGGGACTCATCATAGACCTCAAGGTGAGTGCATCTAGTTCACAGTTCCAGCATGTACCGACCCCTGGAGGGACTCATCATAGACCTCAAGGTGAGTGCATCTAGTTCACAGTTCCAGCATGTACCGACCCCTGGAGGGACTCATCATAGACCTCAAGGTGAGTGCATCTAGTTCACAGTTCCAGCATGTACCGACCCCTGGAGGGACTCATCATAGACCTAAAGGTGAGTGCATCTAGTTGACAGTTCCAGCATGTACCGACCCCTGGAGGGTCTCATCATAGACCTCAAGGTGAGTGCATCTAGTTCACAGTTCCAGCATGTACCGACCCCTGGAGGTCATCATAGACCTCAAGGTGAGTGCATCTAGTTCACAGTTCCAGCATGTACCGACCCCTGGAGGGACTCATCATAGACCTCAAGGTGAGTGCATCTAGTTGACAGTTCCAGCATGTACCGACCCCTGGAGGTCATCATAGACCTCAAGGTGAGTGCATCTAGTTCACAGTTCCAGCATGTACCGACCCCTGGAGGGACTCATCATAGACCTCAAGGTGAGTGCATCTAGTTGACAGTTCCAGCATGTACCGACCCCTGGAGGGACTCATCATAGACCTCAAGGTGAGTGCATCTAGTTGACAGTTCCAGCATGTACCGACCCCTGGAGGGACTCATCATAGACCTCAAGGTGAGTGCATCTAGTTCACAGTTCCAGCATGTACCGACCCCTGGAGGGTCTCATCATAGACCTCAAGGTGAGTGCATCTAGTTCACAGTTCCAGCATGTACCGACCCCTGGAGGGACTCATCATAGACCTCAAGGTGAGTGCATCTAGTTGACAGTTCCAGCATGTACCGACCCCTGGAGGGACTCATCATAGACCTCAAGGTGAGTGCATCTAGTTCACAGTTCCAGCAAGTACCGACCCCTGGAGGGACTCATCATAGACCTCAAGGTGAGTGCATCTAGTTCACAGTTCCAGCATGTACCGACCCCTGGAGGGACTCATCATAGACCTCAAGGTGAGTGCATCTAGTTCACAGTTCCAGCATGTACCGACCCCTGGAGGGACTCATCATAGACCTCAAGGTGAGTGCATCTAGTTCACAGTTCCAGCATGTACCGACCCCTGGAGGGACTCATCATAGACCTCAAGGTGAGTGCATCTAGTTCACAGTTCCAGCATGTACCGACCCCTGGAGGGACTCATCATAGACCTCAAGGTGAGTGCATCTAGTTCACAGTTCCAGCATGTACCGACCCCTGGAGGGTCTCATCATAGACCTCAAGGTGAGTGCATCTAGTTCACAGTTCCAGCATGTACCGACCCCTGGAGGGACTCATCATAGACCTCAAGGTGAGTGCATCTAGTTCACAGTTCCAGCATGTACCGACCACTGGAGGGACTCATCATAGACCTCAAGGTGAGTGCATCTAGTTCACAGTTCCAGCATGTACCGACCCTGGAGGGACTCATCATAGACCTCAAGGTGAGTGCATCTAGTTGACAGTTCCAGCATGTACCGACCCCTGGAGGGACTCATCATAGACCTCAAGGTGAGTGCATCTAGTTCACAGTTCCAGCATGTACCGACCCCTGGAGGGACTCATCATAGACCTCAAGGTGAGTGCATCTAGTTGACAGTTCCAGCATGTACCGACCCCTGGAGGGACTCATCATAGACCTCAAGGTGAGTGCATCTAGTTCACAGTTCCAGCATGTACCGACCCCTGGAGGGTCTCATCATAGACCTCAAGGTGAGTGCATCTAGTTCACAGTTCCAGCATGTACCGACCCCTGGAGGGACTCATCATAGACCTCAAGGTGAGTGCATCTAGTTCACAGTTCCAGCATGTACCGACCCCTGGAGGGACTCATCATAGACCTCAAGGTGAGTGCATCTAGTTCACAGTTCCAGCATGTACCGACCCCTGGAGGGACTCATCATAGACCTCAAGGTAATGTTTCAATTGCATATAGAAGTGCAACTTCCCAATGCAAGGCAGAACTCTTGCCAGTCTCCATTGCTGGCTGATTTAGGCCTTGCAGTATTTCCTTAAGATATTTGTGCTTTGAAATCTGGGTCCATTATGCATTTCTGGTGCAGCGATTCACTATCTTGGCACGGCAAAGAGAGGGAAATATTGTAAGGCTTAATCAGCTAGTAATACAGACTGACAAGAGTTATGCCTTGCGTTTGGAAGTTGATAGAAGTGTGTAAACGTTGAAAATTAGGTTCTATCAATATATTGTAATATACAGGTAATCACAATACAGTAGCTGTGTATTGCTTTGATTTTAACAAAGTCTCTGTGGCTAAATGGTTGAACTATTTGGATGTTCGACGCTGGTAGTGGGAACCCAAGGGTGTGAATTAAAACCTGCAAGGACTTGGCCCAAAAAAGTACAAGAATTTGTAGACATTATCAGATAAAAACAATGTCAGAATAAGAACAACTTTCAATGAGGTATAATGTTATGAATTATTTTTACATTTAGTGTCATTCTCTCACTTGTATACTATACTTGATGAAGCTTTAATTACACACAGTCTGCTTTTAGTTAGGTTTTATTGAGGGTATTTATAACATGATATTTTGTTCATAATCCGGCAGGTGATGGAGAATCCAGAGTGTCTTCAAATAATAAAGCCATAACAAAATTAATGCAATATCCTTAAAATCTTATATTAATTGATGTCCCACAAAAAGTATTTTGACATCCTTTTCTGTTATGTCTACCAGACTCGCTGCCCCCGGTTGGATGACGCAGAGAAACTGCGTAGATATGCAGAGGAATTCATTGACAAGAGTCTCGGCACCGATGCACCGCTGCTGTTTGCTCCCTCACAGGTATGTGTCGTTTTCAGATTGAGTGAAATCATTATTCGAAAAGTCCAGCCAATCAGCTATTATAAATTAGTTCAACTCTCTGGTACATTACTTCTACCAGATGTTTGTAATTTCAAGCAAAAGTCTGAATGCTGGCACAGTACTGGAGACTAGAAGATTGCACTTGAATGAAGCCTCTAAATTTATACAGGGTTGTTTTTATCTTTTAAGATTGCTCTTGCGGCCATCCTGAGCAGTGCGTCCCGGGAACAGATAAATCTGGACAGGTACTTGTTTTTTTTCATTTTATGGTTATCAAAAATGCCAAAAATGGTTAATTTCAATGCCTGGTTTAACTATGTGTATGGCATTATGGCTTTAAATCTTTGCCCAATCTGACAGTGACTATAGACATATGTGTGGATGTTTCAGCTACGCGACGGACGTGTTACTGGTCAGTGCGAGTGAGGAACAGATGAGGAAAACTATCATGCAAATACAGAGTGAGTCAAGAGCTGGTGCTCTGTTTGAGGTGCTGCCGCTTCTATCCGGGTATTTTTGTTGACACAAAATGACAGAGGATATTCACGTTAAAGGCACGATTTTCTTACTGAAATAAAGTGCTCTCACAAAAATATAGATAAGTTTTACCAATGGCAGATACAGAGTAAGTCATGGGCTTGTGCTCTGTTTGAAGATGCTGGCTCTTCTGAGCAATACATTGACGGTCAAAGAATATTCCAGGATAGCCTCCCTGATCACTGTAAATTGGCCACAAAGAATGGTTTAACATAATAAATTTATAATTTATATCATAATAAAATAACGAAAGTGTTCAACTCCAGAAAGACTCATTTGCAAACTTGAAACGGGCCATATTTTGTGATATATGTGTTACAGATTACATGAGGCACATGTATCATAATAACTTTATGAAATGGTGTAAATCATAGAACTGTTTGAGAGACATTCTAGTTACCAAGAATACTTTTTATTATATGACGAGCAGTGAAATACTGAGATTTAACAGTGAAATAAGCTGTCTATCAAGCTACAGGGAAAATAACTTATATTTTCACTGCGAATGGTGACTGATATAATTTGACGTCATAAAACAATGGTCTTGCACAGCGATTTGGCTTATGACGTCACAGTGTTACTGTGGTGACGGGCTGTTCCTTGCGGCTGCGTGAAAACGACCCTTTTCGGACGTAATTACATGGATAATATTATATAATAAATAGAATATCCGTCAATTCTTGACAAATACCATGTTCTTCTCATCTTGTGAGGTAGAAAAGTTATAAGTTACCCTTTCTACCTCACTCGATGAGATAAACATGGTATTAGTCAAGAAAAGACAGATATCCTCTATATATCTTTATATATCCTTGTTTTCTCTGATTTAAATGAAATGGATGCATGAATAGGTTTGACAGAGCAAGGCTGCACATGTGCACATACAATATTTATGACCCAGAATGTTACTCTACACACATGTTTGCAGAGATCAAGCAGATGGTGAAGTGTCAGGACCCTCTACAGAGAGATGTCATACAACTGGCTCAGAGGAAGTTGGAGAAATGTCGCAACCAGGAGAACAACCCCGAAAGTGAAGTGTCAGTTATCTCCCTTTGTCAGCCTCACCTCCAGTAATCAGGCACTGCAAAACTGAAACCGTGATTATAGATAAGACTTCAAGATTAAAGCCTTAGAAGTTTTGAAGTTGAGATTTAACCAGAGAAACCATTCAGAGTTATCTCCCCTTACTAGCAGAGTTTGAAATTAGCACTAATCCTTTGCTAGTGAAAAAGAAGCTGGGTGTAAAAACTGGTAGTCCAAAAGACTACCGGTAGTTAAAATTTGAGGTGAAATGATCATTGAGATGTATTTGGCTAGCTGGAATAAGTCTGGAGTAGTACTTTTAGAAGTGTACTAGTCGGAATGGCTACTGCATTGAAAAGGTTGATTTTGACCACTGCTTAGTCCTATTGTTATTTGGCAAGGTTCTTCTGCTGTGAACTGTTAGCTATTATTGAAGAGTGTTAGCCAGTCTAATATTTCAAGGTTCGACCATGATACAACAGTAGTCCAACACACAGACCTCTGCATTGTTTGACAATATCATTGATTGATCTGTTAGGTTTCATTAAATAATGGGGATGGGGGCCCAAGACGCTATCTATCCTCACATGATCGAGAGACATTTTCCAATAAAGGGAGAGATGACCAGATGTTTTTTGGGGAGCAGTTTATTTCTGATTATATTAATGCTTTTAACGCTCGTAAATCTAACTTAGCGAGCAAATGGCATAAATATACATTATTTTTAAGCATATAAGCGTTAATATTCCCCTTGATTTTGAATGAAAGCCATGTTCCACTATTCCTGTAAGAAGTTTGCTTCAGTTGATGTGTTGTGTTGCAGATATAAGCGCAAGATGGAGGAGATGTTTGAGGACGAAGATGAAATCAGGTCTCAGAAGCGAGCTCGCATTGATCAGGTAATTAGAACATTTACAAAAAAATTTACAACATAAGGAAATCTTCAACTTTCATAACTTCTTACTTTTTTTTATACCTCCAGAGTTTGTACCCCTGTCTGTGTGCTTATGGCAATAACCGTTTATCGGTCAGTGATAGGTATAACATTTGGTAGTTCAACAATGTTGAATGTGGTGGTAGGTCTCGTTTGTTATCGCATGTTGGCCTGACCCCACGTTCAACCAGTGAAGGCTATTTTCTCGGCACAAAATTCAAACGCTGTGATTGTCGGAATGAAATTGGCTTCAAAACCACTGAAAATGTTCATGACAAATTACAAACCCACCTTATAGGCATGGTTTAATCATTTGTCAACAAGTTCATGTC
Organism: Gibbula magus; assembly: GCA_936450465.1. Taxonomy (NCBI): domain Eukaryota; kingdom Metazoa; phylum Mollusca; class Gastropoda; order Trochida; family Trochidae; genus Gibbula; species Gibbula magus. The sequence continues at coordinate 44,955,247 of OW388302.1, read as the reverse complement.
ATTGTATTCATCATAGCTGTTTTTGTTTTGCCAATTGAAACTCTGAAACATGACTACCCTCCACTTTGAGCTTATGGAAAACGCCATTTTGTATCCCACAGTGCAATGTTAAGCGGTATTTCAAAACTGGAATTTCAAATTAATTGTTGAACTTAACACATGGAGGCCTATGCCTTGTGCTGAGACCTTTTAGATGAGGTCAAGGAACCCCTCCTCTGGATCCATCACTGGTTAATGTCTTGTTAAAACTAAACCTTTGTATTTTCAGGAAACACGAGATGCTGAAGCTGAGCTGATGTCGTGACAGTCCAGATAACTATCTGAACAGATTCATATAACCGACAGGCATATTTCAGAACAGCTTCAGTGGTGGTTACTTCAATATTACCGACAGGCTGATGAAAATATCACTGACAGGAAGAGGTGTCTTTGAATGTAATTCATTCATAGACGATCTTCTTTCATGAATGTAGGTTGGATCAATCAGAGGGGTGGGATATTGCAGTGGTTAGCGCGTTCGACTTCGGATCAAGAGGTCCGGGGTTCGAATCCCGTCAGGGGCACAGCAACTTTGTCTGCAGTAGAGAACTGTTCTACACGCAGTAAAGTTTGGGTGCAATGCTACACTGAATTTCAGTGCAGTACCACCCATTGTTCACTAGTTCCAGCTGATGCTCTCAGGTTTCACCGCAATGCATAACCACATGGCGTTGCGGGCTTTCTCCCTGCCATTATACTAGCAGCCATGATATAAGTGAAATACTCTTGAAAGCGGCGTTAAACCACAACTCACCTCACCTCACCTGGATCAATCAGTATTCACCTGATTGTAAACAGCCCATCTGACAATCTCAAGGATGGATATGGAATGAAGAGTCCATAAAGATGACTTTGACGTTATGGTTCAGCCGATGGAATGTACACTGACAAAGTTTGTTTCAAGTGTTGAATGATACCTGCAACTGAGCTAACAGAATGATTCGGTACCTACTGCTGAATTGTTTGAAATGATATTTTGAAAAAATGCTTCCAAAGATAGGAGTGAGCAAATGAAATATACACTCAATGACAGAGTCCAGTTCAAGTGTGGAATGATGGTTAACTTCTTGTGAAGTCTTGTTCGGATTGATGCTTTCTAGGAGGTTGAAGAGATGAAAATTGTTCCTTCATGTTTGGTGCTCAAAGTGCAAAAATGGCATTATTCTGTTGAATGTGATTGTGTGAATGTACAGTAAGTGAAATATCTTGGAATACTGTTTTTGTTGATCATTTAAAAATGAGTTAAAATTCTTCCAAGAAAGTTGTTGTATTGTCTGATCTGTTGACTGTTTTGTTGTAAGACAACATTCCATTAATACTGAACTTGTGTCCAAAAGAAACGTTGGCAGATTTTTCAACGGTAAAAAACAAAATACTGCCGCCAGAAAAAAGTCGGTATCTTTGTTAAAAAGTATTGAAACTGTCGTTCATTGTGGTATGATACGTTTATTTTTACGAATGTTCAAACACAGATGAGGTGGTGAAATCGCTATTCCCCTCTGTTAGGGAAGATGCAGCTGCTTATATTAAATGTTAATTCTACCATGACATTGCTGGATACTCGATTCTGATTGGTTCTCCAGAAAAATCAAACGTGATCAATTTTGGATTGAACCTCCTCTGACTTTTAGCACAGCTTCACTGCGTATTGACACATCTACTTTGTGACGTCCGAATCTATTTGAACAAACGGCAGATTCTAAAGTGTGCTCTACTTGTGGAAATCAAAATAACTGATATTAATCAAATTAATCTTTCTTATGGGAAAGAAGTTTTTGTACGAAATCGCTGCTGTTGTCAACAATTGATTTTTCGAACATAATTCGGAGCTCGCGCCCTGTCGTTGTACGCACTTGTCAGTATCCGACAAAAAGAGTTCCGTGGTAAAACGGATCAGAGACATGTTATATGTAGTCATATTCCTGTGACAAACCCGGTGCTTATGATATCCAAATGTTTACTTTTTCAACAGCTTCTTCAACTTCCCCTGCAAGTCATGACTCGAGTCTGTTTTCAGTGGCAAATTTAGATCTTGCTGCATTTTGTTAACTTTTTCATGCTTACATGAAGTTCAGGTGCAGTCCACTGCTACGCTAACACAGAACAGTTAATGAAATGCAGCAAGGTTTAAATAAGCCACAGATGGAAACTGGCACATAACTTGTAAGAGAGGTTGTTGCTGCTTTTAACCTTCTAAGCAGAGAAAATATGGTGTATGTAAAATACGTTTTACTACATGGTCATTGGTTTTGTGACTCGGCAATACAAATCAGTTATGTATTATAACTACTTTTTGTGAATAAATATCATTTGTACATGACTGTAATTTGATTTTAATTCTTTTCTTTAAAAATATGTTGACAAAAGAAGTGGCATTATCTCTACACATGAGCGTTCCTCTATCTATACATGACTCCTTTGCCCCAGCATGTGCAGACTGGAGACATTTGTTTGAGTCCCAGACACAGAACCCAGTTTGAGCTTACTGAAGATGCTAACCCAAAACGATGGTTTTGTCAATTTATGTGGTAAAATTAAGCACAATAAAGTTGTCAATCCAGATCAAAAGGCATAGCTTAATGAAATGTTGGCATATTCTTCAACCCTATGTGCAGTTTGTGAAAGGACTCCTTTACAATCTTGAGGATGAACTTTACTTTGATGCCCACCAACAGAACGTGTTGATCCTAGACGACTTCCTGGCTGAATTCAAGAATGACAAACAAATCTCTCGTCTGTTCACTCAAACCTCACATCACAAAAATGTACTGATCTTTTTACTCCTGCAAAACCTGTTCCCCAGAGGCAAGGAATCTCGTGACATTGCTCTCAATTCCCATTATGTGACTTTATTTAATTCACCCGTGGACAGACAGCAGATTAAGGTATTTGCAAGAAGAATATTCCCAGAGGATATATCTAAATTTATGTGTCTTTACGAAACAGCGGTGGAAACGCCTTATGAAAACTTAACCCTCGATCTTAAACCTGGTACGAGCGAGAAGAACAGGCTACACGTGAATGTCTCGGCATCTCATCCAGCCACCACCTCAACATCAACAACAGGTCATCAGCAGGGTGGGACCTTAGTTCAAGATCATGATTAGTTTGCTAGATCCATCCCATGAAAGCAGGTTTCATCAGAACGCATAACCATAGGGGTGTTACATCGGATCGTATGCTGACGCGTCTATCTCGTGATAAGTATTAGATAAATGTTTTAGCATTTAGCGTTTCACTAAGATAGGCCTTTAACTTTCTCTGAATAAATTATGCACTTAGACACTACTTCGTTAATGGAAAGACATACTATTTTCGTTAAAGCATAGCGCACATCTTATCAGGGAATGACTCTCACTATACAGAATATAGACAGTGAATGCTTTTTGTTAGATTTTTCTGATAAAGACGGTATTCTTAGAATGTAGATATATTGACACGAGTATCTCATCATAAGTATGGCTTCACGGGTGAAAAAGCAAGGCGTAGACTGTCTATTGATTGAATGTTTACTCATATACAAAGGCGATGTCGTGACCTAGTCTATAACAAAACTATCCGCCATAGTGGAGAGAATCTGTGTGTGATTTAAGATGTCCTTCCAATGTACTGTCTGTCTCGGCTTGTTACCCGTTGATGTTCAAGGGGAAGATGTGAGTGGATGTTTTACCTGTGTGTACTGCCGGACAAAGTTGAAATATACATACCACCGTTGCTTGGTTCACAGCGATAAATGTACCGTGAAATAATTAACCATTTCATTTCAGCTAGCTCTTCTATGTCGATTTATAAAACAAGTATATTTGTATCAGTGAAAATCCTTACTATATAAGCCGTCTTTGAGACATCATGAATAGTACTGTGTTTTCAGATATCGCGTTTAACGTAAGGAGTTTATGAAACGTTTGGACCACTATTCAGGATGATTTAACTTCAAAACTCATTTTCAAAAATATAGAATTTACGTTCCAACTCATTATCCCCTGTTAGTTCAGTATTTTACCTCTGCTGAGACAGGATGTATAAACGAAGCTTGCTTCATGTGGTGAAATCACCAAACCCACTAGGACAGACTTGCTGCACCAAAAAGTAGGTGTCTGCATTATTCTTGTGACCACCATCAGAGCAGCTCAGTTGACCAACAGAGAAACCACAAAATTAAAATCAATGAAAGGTCCATTGTTTTGTCAATAGTTGACAATGGGCTTTGGGTAGCTCAGTTGACCAATAGTACAGAAAAATACCAAAGTAAAATCTATGATAGGCCAAGAATATTGGCAATGGGCTTAGGGCAGCTTAGTTTACCAATAATAGAAAAAGCGTGTCACATTACAGAAGAAAACTTCAATTCCACTAAGTAAATAAGTGAAAGATTCAGCAGTGGTCAGTTCGTTTGACCACGTCCTGGTACCTTTCATATTCCTTATATTGAACCAATAACTGCCCTGCTCAGGTTTTGAATATGAGTGATGGTTTTCTTGTCTCCTTTCTGATTGGCTGGAGTGAAAGGTCATGAGATGTGACCCTTGTCGAGCAGTTCTCAGATCAAGAACACCTCAACACTCCTCCAGAACCGCTGAACCTTCACACTCAAATTTTGCGGTTTAGACATTGCACAAAGGGGATAATAGTTTGTCTATTTGGCCTTGATTCCCTTCAAATATGGTCACGGCAGGCATTTCCGCTAAAACCTTTCAACGAATTCTTCGAAAGCAGTTGGCACAGGTAGCTAAAGTTTTCAGAATAACAAAAAAAGAGATTTATGGTGATATGTATAGAATACTAAACGATGTCCCGTTTGATAACATGTTTATTAAACGAGTGAATGGTTTGGTATTTTAACGAGCGAAAGCGAGTTAAATACCGGTGCCATTCACGAGTTTCATAAACATGTTATCAAACGGGACCGAGTTTAGTATTTTATTTATTACTCAATGATGTAAATAGCGCTGAATTGCAAGAAAATCGTTTTTAGCGACGCTGACTTGCAAATAGGTCACCCGCTATTGCAGTCGCGCGACAAACATTGTGATGTCAACCAAAAACGACGGTGGTATCACACATGTGTGTTACCAATGCATTGTTATCTAATGAGTGATCTCACCACGGTTGAGTAATAACATATTTTATACTGCTGTTACTGCTGTCACTCATCACGTGAATGGTGAGCCATTGAGTATGTTGAAAATACCGGGAAATTTCCAGAGATCTATTACACTGAAAAGTATACACTTAATATTTTTTTTATCCTTTATCATCATCATCATCATCACCATCATTGACTTTCCCCCACCCTGTTAAAAAATGCTGCATGTAAATCTGATGGATACCTTGGGTGAACATGTGATTCGTAATTGGGAATTTCATCAAAATTGATCTACCAAACAACTTTGCTGTTTTTGAGATCACCTATAGGTCCAGCTAGATGACTTTCTTTCTGTTTGTTCATTGAAGTCTCAATATGACAAATCACCAACAAATTGTCAGTATCGAATGTAGCCGCCACGCGTCTGGACTCTGGATGGTGATGTTGACCCTTCTCATGTCCCCAGTGAGTCAACGAATTTCCAAAGGCAGCTGCTGCGACGAACGATGCAATGCAGCCTCCAAATCAGTGGATCGGGTTCCATTCTTTGCAATCGACTTCTAATGATGCCCCATACATGTCTCAAGAGATTCAAATATGGATTCATAGCAGGCCAGGGGTGTTGAGCGATGGCGTTATTCTAAACATACGCCTTTGACACAGCACGGGGAGGTTGAGGTCATACATACATAACATATGGAACTAAAACAATCGCACTTACGATATTTGCATTAAAATCGCATGCAAAACGCGTGTACAGTGTAAACCCCAAAATCGCATGCGTCAACGCAATATGATTTATTCTGACGTAGTGTAAACCATGCCTTACTCACGTTTTGCATGCGATTTTAATGCGAACATCATAAGTGCAATTTAGTTTCATATGCTATAATGTATGTACATGTATATGTATGTACAGATGCATGTAATTACTGTAGGTGCATGTACAGGTGCATGTACAGTGCGTGTATGTTCAGGTTTTATGTATAGAATCTGATTTATGTATGTATGTCTGTATACAAGTCTGAATGTATGTTTCTATGTACTAATGTACAGATATATGTTCGCTTAATTTGTTATGACTGCTTTGCCTACACTTGGTTTGAATACACCTTTCAGATAATGAAAATATGACGTCATATAGGGAATTCCAATGCGATTTTGAATGCGATGCGAATAAAATAGAACAGGTTCTATTTTATTCGTATCGCATCGCATGAAAAAAACGGACGTAGTGTTACTGTGTATGACAACTCATTGAAAATAACGTGTTGCGTTCTTGTGCGATTATTCTTATCGAATCGCATCCAAAAAACGGACGTAGTGTAAAGCATGATCGTCAAAATGAGGTGAATGTTCACATGTTTGGAAGCAAAGGTATTTCAATACGCCACTTGTGGTGAAAGGTTGACGTCGAACAAGTCGTGTCGGTACATAGAGAATCTCACCCAAGCCTCTTCTGATATCAAATATATCATTTATCATTTATCATTTTATATCTTCTTGAAAGAGCTTTTCAGGAATTCGTGGCTAAGTTTTCATGGAATTCCTGTTGCGTTCACGCGATGGGTTGAACCCCGAAATTTTACATTCGTTAAAATCTATTTAAAATCTGTACACCATTGAAAATCAAACTATTTAAAAGGTACAAATTTATCACAATATATATATATATATATATATATATATATATATATATATATATATATATATATATATATATATATATATATATATATATATATATATATATATATATATATATATATATATATATATATATTTGTTGCGTGACCTAATTCCAGATCTGAAGATAAGAATTGGAGATTTTGGTGTCAACAAAATGGCGACTCTGTTCCTAGTTATATCGGTAAAGTCATTCCTGTTTACAATGATAATTTCAAATCATTTCTTTTCAATATGATAAAATCAAACTCACATTTCTATAGCCATACCTGTGTATTTTATGTGCAACTTTAAACCCAAGCGTTACATGCGTTAATTCACAGTGATCAATCTATCAACATATTGCGGCATTTGCTTGTGACGAGACAACCGCTAGTTTATTGGAGCAGCTAATACTTATGTAGTCCACGAATTTAAAACTTATCTTGAATAAGAAAAACAATAACCAACTGGGTGAGTAACTTGGTATCTGAAATATATTTTTTTGAAGAAGAAACCTCTTAGATGTGTTCATTTTCTTAAAGGGGCAGTAGCACGTTTTTTGCAAAGTTTATTTTTTCAAATTTCACATTTATAATGATAATGTATGTCATTTACTTTAGAGGGTAAAACATCTTATTACACAAACCAATTATCCGTAGTGGTAATAGCGGTGTTGCGCAGAAAGCATAAATTGCATGGCGGCCATTTTATTGTGAACACATTTTATTATTTTTAATGACAAAAACGATTCCTAGGGCACACCTTTTTTTAACTTGATTTTCCGAAGTGAGAAGGGTGTTTTCCTATTGGTGACATTATTTTTCAAATGCATTTCATCGACTCATTTCAGCGAAAAAACGTGCTATTGCCCCTTTAAACATAGCTCTTTAGCACAGGAACTCGATATCGTACTTAAAACGTTGATAAAACGTAGGTCAGAAAACCCTACACCTTATATCAAATAAAGTAGGATGTATCTTTTTTCACCTACGTTTTATCTGCGTTTTGATTACGATATCGAGTACCTGAGTTACGTAGTCATGTTATAGACTTGTCTATGATCTTAGAAAATAAGGTGTATGGACGACAGACTAATACTTATGTCGTCTTTCTTAGGTTTTACTCAGTGCCACAATACCATGCAAGTTTAAACTTTGTTCACAAATATGTTCACTACTGCTCTTTCAGATTGTGTCAGCTGTAACGTGTGACCTGATCAATGACAGTGAGGTTGTAGCCAAAAAACGTCAGAACGTAATCAGTGAGTGTCTTCAGATGTGCAAAATTTTTATAAATGATCAGGGAGTACTCCCTGATGATACCAATGAAACACGGAGTAAAAATTGCTGTGCATGTTTTTTTTACTTTTGAATATTTGTGACTGTATACTTAAATGTTGTATATTGTATATATATATATATATATATATATATATATATATATATATATATATATATATATATATATATATATATATATATATATATATATATATATATATATATATATATATATATGTGTGTGAATGCTGGTTACATACCTGGACATATTGATGAGCACAAACCTTTATTACAGTCGCTAGTGAAATTTATAATGAAATTTGGGCATTTCTTATCATATTATGAGTGAAAACAACAATACCCTTACGCCGTAGAGCAACTCTTTGATCAATCTCATGAAAATCAGTGCATAATTACGCAGCATATGTTTATTGGAGCTTAATAACTACCTGTGTTATCTACTGTGTTCTATTAAGATCCCGCATATGATGTTTATGCTTATATCAACTTATATCCACTTATATCCACTTATATCCACTTCAGTACAGGTGAGTTCTCGCTAAGACAAGAGATCTTGAACACGAGGCTGATTTTAATGAGATTGCGTTAAGTAACACAACGTCATTCCTAAGACGACAGCTTGTTGCTGCGGTGCCTACTCTAAATAATAAAGGATCATAGATATGAACTTATAAAAACTTAAAAAATTGGCGTGACCGTTAACTTTACTTTGTCGAGTATTATTGTTATGATGTATGTTTCATCATACTAAAGTCAATATATGACAAACAAGTGAGCGGTGGTTCAGCTGTTGTTTACTTCAGTGCCATGTGGGGTCGATACAAAAAGTACGAGTGGAGTTATTACAAAATATAACTTAAATGTGAATAGATTATGAATTAAATTATAAATTGATATTATAACAAGTATGTGCAACGTTCGCTTACAACAACCAACACACTATTATCTGAAATTTCAGACCGCCGCTGTTATGAATGCCACGAGACAGATGCCCCGTTCAAGTGTTTAACCCTGGCTAAATGTGGGAATAATGAAGTGAGTCACTGATAATATCACACACTTTATAAAGATATATACATATGTCATGCAAGTAAGATAGGTCTTGATTCATTTCAGAAATTATGACATGTTCAACACCGTTCCAACGCCAATTTCCTTGGATCCTGAGATGAAATGGAGAATCAAACATGTTATCAGTTTCTTAATCAGCTTGCTCCATTGTGTCCATTTTAGCTCTTTAATGTTGGGGTTGTCATTGCAGGCAAAATGCTGACATGATTTGTTTAGTTATCCGTAGCTAATGTGACGAGTTAAACTTCATTGGTCCTTCGTTCCTCAGATTTGCTTCACACGAGAGTTCCGCGACCACAACGGTCGTCAAGGTTACCACTTGGGATGCGAATCGAAACAGGTTGGTGTATGTTGAAGTACATCATTATCTATTATATATAATCACAGTTCAACTGTTACATAACTAGAATTTATTACTCAATCGTGGTGAGATCGCTCGTTAAAATACCCAAACCATTTACTAATTTCATAAACATGTTATCAAACGGGACATCGTTTAGTATTCTATATTTCTCTCACACACACTTCTCTCTAATCCTTCACCTCTCTCCACCATCTCTCAATATTCCCCCTCTATGCCCTCTCCCGTTCACCCAATAACCAAACACACCTCTATTCCAGAGATGCCAGTTGTTCAAGAATGCCCACATGCTGGTAGGCAAGAGGTCTCAACTCCCTGAGGAGGCTGACGACAGCTCCTGGTGCTTCGACTGCTGTGACTCGGAGGACTGTAACGCGCACCTGTGTCTACAGTCCCTGGCTAGGAACGCCACTCAGACCGGATCTGGTAGTGAGTCCAGAATTAGAACTAAATCCTAACCCATGAGAACTTACCAGAATAAGAAAAAATGTAAGCCAGTTATGGAGACAGCTGGTTCGACTGGAAGTTGTCCTAAAACCTGTAAAACCTGTAATTAAAGGTTACATAGAAATACTTTACACCAAATTACGAAAAAGGAATAAATATAATGAAATGTATATTTACAGATTTATATTTATTTATATAGTGGACATCGAGTGTATTATTCATTGTAGTAGTTGACAGTGTGAGGTTTAAGTCCATGTTCATACAGTGAAAAACTTTACAAAATATTTTCAGAAAATATTGAATCAGTTGTGTTTAAAAAGTCAGTCAGTTTGATATACATTGAAATCATATCGTTGTAATAAGTGGAGAAGTATGTGCAAATCATTGTCAAATATTTGTTTATTACAAAGGGTTATTTTCTGATATTTACCTCTTGGGGATATTTTTGACACAGAATTGCAAGGAAAATTTATAATGAATATGATAAGAGAGTGATCAACTCTATTCCATTTGAATCGCGTTTAAATAGCGAGAAAATGGGTGATCATCCTCGGTTACCCATGGTTTTATATATGCTCCGTTTCTCTCCACTATATCACCCATGGGAAACTCTGTCAGCGAAATCTGTACTAAAATTACGCGCCCTTGGCCAGCGTGACGAAGTCAGTAACCAAAGAAAATACTCAATCCGATGCTTAACACGGAAATGGTCAAGGGAGATAACCGGTGACGGATGGCTAACAAAATGACCTCGCGTGCTTTGCAACGAAGTGATATGAATTGTCATTGGCTCGCAGGTACAAGCTGCGTAGCGGTTTGATTGACTCACGCCGGGCAAGGGCGGGTAATTCGAGAACAGATTCCCCTGATAAGGTTTCCCATGGGTGATATAGTGAAGAGTAACGGAGCATATATAAAACCATGGGGAACCGAGGATGATGGATGATGGTAAGTACGTATGTCTCCATACCTTCGTACACTGTATGTTTGATATAAGAAAGATAGAAGTTGATCTAATTTCACCCATCTCCCCTAGCTTGCCCCCCGACGTTTGTTGCGGGTCCGCACTCCTGTTTCTTCGTGGCCAACTGGTCCCTGAGCTGGGACAGTGCCCGACTGGACTGTAAACGCCGGGGAGCCGACCTGGCGTCTGTCGATGATCAGGCCGAGGACTTCTTTATCGTGGGGCTCTACAACTCCGTCAACGGTTGGTACTTTAAACACGACATCGCTAAATATATATCTGAGAACAAGAATTGAAAACATCAATTCAGTCACAAACATCTAAAGCGGCCTTGACACGACAAACTAAAGTGAGGTGAGGGGGTTGGGGTTTAACGCAAGAGTATGCCACTTACAACACGGTTGCTAGTATTTTTGCTGAAAGAAAGTTCGCAACGCACCGGTGGCTATGCATTGCGGTGGAACCTGCGAGCATCGGCTTTAACTAGCAAACCATGGCAAATTCAGTGCACCCAAACATTATTGCACTTAGAACTTAACCTACTTTCTCAGCCAAATTTTCCTGACAAAATGGACTCTTAATGATTAAGAACTCAACGTTAAAGCGCTCTTCATGACACGCCCTCTCTGTGCCTAATTGGTAAAAAAACAAATGACAACAATGTTTTACAACTTTTTATTTATAAGTAAACACGACCTCGACACTATGCTACACAGGCGGTATAAAGATACTGGCAAATGAGTTTCGAAATATTTTGCATGCATCATGCATTTGTTAGTTAGCATAATAAGTGTACACTTTGTTTCAGCCTTATTTACAAACAAAAACGTTCAGTCTTTTAACGAACTAAAACAAAAAAAAGCCGACTTTAATTTATTATAAAATTATGAATTAATTACATTCTATTTTTCTGTAATCTAAACACAAATCACTCATTACTTAATATATATTTACTTCCATTTGCATTAAATTATGAAACAATTCCACAATTTGATTGAGACAACGGTTTCCAATTGGTTAAAAAATAACCTATTTCCGAATACAATGAACAGAGAAAAATGAGCTCACCTCAAAGACAAGACGGAACATTATCTCAAGTTTTACCATAACAAATTTTACTACCAAATATGTATACGTTTTTCGAAAAGTGAGAGTTCATAAAAACATGTCCATACAGCTTAGCGACATCGCGTCATTATGAAACGATTACGTAGCAAATCACGGAAACGTTGACGTCATTGAACCTGTCAATCAAAATTAATAAACATAAAAATATTAGATCACTTATTATGCGCTGTAATCCATGCATAATACATGCTCTAAGCGCGAAGATCAGAAAAAGGCTTGTTTAAAAAGGTGTGTTTTCAGAAGAGATTTAAAATGTGAGAAGGAGGGAGCTGTTTTGAGTTCATTGGGAAGGTTATTCCATGCAACAGCGGCTGCATATGAAAATGTCCTCTCTCCATAGCTCTTTGTGGACACTGCAGGAACACACAGGAGGTCTTTCTCTCCAGAACGAAGAGTCCTTCTCGGCACATACACCTTCAATAGGTCCTGGATGTAGGTAGGAGCTGTTCCTGTCATGCACTCATAGGCAAAGCACAAGGTTCTAAATGTTATTCTATACTGGACCGGAAGCCAATGCAGATCTTGAAGCACTGGAGTAATATGACTGTGTTTTGGAGAACGTGACACAATCCTTGCAGCAGTGTTCTGTATTTTTTGTAGTTTTGAAATGAGATGCTTTGGTGCTCCAGTTAGTAACACGTTACAATAATCAACCCGTGTCATTATCATTGAAAGTACCAACTTGATAGCAGCATCCTTTGTCAAAAACTTTCTAATTTGACTGATGTTCCTGATTTGCAGGTAGCATATCGAGGAAACACGATCCACATGTTTCTCTAACGATAGTTCTTGATCGAGGACCACGCCAAGATCCTTCACTGATTCACTAAGCGGGATCTGACTTCCACCTAATGTGATGACGTCAACATTAGTCTTCAAACGCCTCTGTTTTGGGACGATAAGGATACATTCAGTCTTTTCCTCATTTAACTTGAGTTTGTTGCAAGTCATCCATGTCTTAATGGCGTTGCAACAGTTTGTCATTTTGTTAACTGATTGTGTTGCATCAGTTGGATTCGCCTTGAAGATAGATGAGAGCTGAGAGTCGTCAGCATACAAATAACGGGGCAGATGGTGATTTTCAGCTATTACTCCAACGGGAGTTAGGTGTAGTTCTAAGTCAGTTAGAACCAATGAAGAGAAATCTTCGTGATTATCACGAAGATTTCTCTTCATAGGTTCTAACTATTACTTCGATACCGATTTTTATCATTCGGAGCCTAACGCGTCAGCGTGAGGCTTCGAATGATAAAAATCGGTATCGAATCTTACGTAGAACTGTTTTCAACATCAGACAAAGTTGTCGAGCCCTTGGCGAGATTCGAATCCCGGACCTCTTGATCCGAAGCCGAACGCGCTAACCACTACGCTATCCAACACCCGAGACAAACCAAAGGGTGACAAACTTTCAGAAATTTTCCAACACACGCCCCTATCATTTTGTGTTAGAGCCTTTATGAGAAAATGTACCTCTGTTTACGTATACTCAGCAGTACCTGGGCTCCGTTCCATAACAGCGAGCGCTTATAATCGCTCATTGATTGCTCAATGTAGCGCTCAAGTAGTGCTCAAGAAGCGCTCATTCTGTCTTGAACGACAAGGTGCAAATTCCTCGAAGTTTGCTCGCCTTGCTACGTAGCGCTACATTTAGCAATCGCGTTCAAGAGAGGTTTAAAAGTAATCGATCATTTAGCGATTATTTTGAAACCTCTCTTGAACACGGCCCTGGTGATGGGCGTGCTGGACGTCCTCCTCCATTTCATAGTCAGAAGATAGTTTACCATTACACCAAAGGACTGTGCTGAAATTTTTTCGTAAGCCCCTATTATAACTACGGCCTTTGACCAAAGGCAAAATTATACGGACGACTTTTTTACTTTATCGGGTATTCAATAAATTTGATTAATTTGCTGTACTATTGGTTTATCTTAGCTGCAGGCGCAGCACCTGCCGGCTGCGTTCGCGCTATGCGCCGCGTTACACAACCGGGAACCACAAAAAGTTTTAATGTGTCCCCCAGTTTATTTTTAATTAAACTCTTGCTTATCCACTGTTTCGGTTTATAAGTTGGATAAAACCGTCGACATTATTTCAAAGTATGCCCTCCTCCTTGGGATATGCCAATGGGAATCGAGCATACTTTTAAACAATGCCCGCGGGTCATGTTTTAACCAACACACACATAAAAGTCACCATTATCAAAACCATTATCATTGATTATCTATTGTCACTTTCAGCCAAGACGCACCCGTCGGTCGGCTACTGGCTCGGTGGGTACTACATCACCGCACTCACGGAGTGGGCTTGGAATGATATGACCAAGCTTTCCTATACTCGATGGGGGCCATCACAGCCGGCACAAAGCACCTATAGCTATCGTATATATATGGTAAATCCAGCAACTAGTGCGACGTTCACAGATTGGATGTGGTCAGTCGCTGGCAGTACAGCGGCCAAGGGATTCATCTGTGAGCGGCCATTTTTGTGAAGGTCGAAAAGGGAGAGCACTCTTATCAACAATTGTTGAAATTCAGTCTCTATGACTACTAATTAACAACTGAAATAAAACATTTTGACTTAAATGTACATGTATCTTTTCAGTGTCCTTGAATATCATTTTAGCCATTTCTCTCCATGCAGTTTTTACAGCCCGGGACATAACAGAAAGTCGGTTTGCGTTTAATTGGCCCGGTGTTAGAATCCTGTTAAAGAGCAAACTCTCACCTGCGTCATGTCTTTATCAATAGTTGATCAGAGGGGGTTGATGAGGTTGGTTAAAGGAGAATATTAGAGAAAAACTTTGTTTTAACATGTTCAACAGTATTGTTTAAGACAAAGTACGTACGTTTTTCGGAAATCCCCGATAGTTAATCAGGCTGGCAGCAGTCACGTGATATGACGTCAAAGATGCTCTTACCCACGCTTGCAACCAATAGGCAGTATACATTTTTAGCTCATCAGGCCTGAAAGCCCCGATGGGCTTATGGCATGGGATGGCGTCCGTCCGTCCGTCCGTCTGTCCGTCCGTCCGTCCGTCCATCCGTCCGTCTGTCCGTCCGTCCGTAAACTTTTCACTTTTTCGACTTCTTCTCCAGAACCAATAACTCTAGAGAGCTGAAATTATTTGTACAGACTCCTTGGCCAATGGGGATTCTAAATTGTAGATTTGGTGACCCTGTGACCCTAAATAAGGGCTTCACGGGCCATTACCTAAAATCCTGTTTTCATCTTTTTCTCTGGAACAAAAATACCTAGAAGGCTGTAATATTGTATGCAAACTCTTTAGCCAATGGGGATTCTAACTTGTAAATTTGGTGACCCTGTGACCCCAAATATGGGCCACAGCCTAAAAAACCTTTGAAAATGAATTTTGAACTGATATTTTATGACACTTCAATCACTTTATTTGAAATGTATGTCGGCTTGAGATAACAATCTACATTGTGGACATGTTTGTCAAATTGATGAAATCAATGTGAAATGAGAACTATTGAATAGCCTATGAACTGAAAATTGTGTCAAGCCATAAAGGACTTAATTAAAGAGGAGTTAAGAATTCTATTATTTTACATGAGATATGTGAACTGCATATGACTGGTGATGAAATGATGAGATAAGATTATTTTCATCTTCTTCTCCAGAACGAAAAGACCTAGAAGGTTGTCATGTTGTGTAATGAGTCTTTAGCCAATGGAGATTCTAAATTGTAGATTTGGTGACGCTGTGGTCCCAAATAAGGGCCTCACAGGCCATTACCTAAATCCTGTTTTCATCTTTTTCTCCGGAACAAAAAGATCTAGAAGGCTGTAATATTGTATGCAAACTCTTTAGCCAATGGGGATTCTAACTTGTAAATTTGGTGACCCTGTGACCCCAAATATGGGCCGCAGCCTAAAAAACCTTTGAAAATGAATTTTGAACTGATATTTTATGACACTTCAATAACAATTATTTGAAATATATGTCGACCTGAGATAACAATCTACATTGTGGACATGTTTGTCAAATTGATGGTATCAATGTGAACTGAGAACTATTGAATAGCATATGAACTGAAAATTGTGACAAGTCATAGAGGACTAAATTGAAGAGGAGTTAAGAATTCTTTTATTTTACATGAGATATGTGAACTGCATATGACTGGTGATGAAATGATGAGATAAGATTATTTTCATCTTCTTCTCCAGAACGAAAAGACCTAGAAGGTTATCATGTTGTGTAATGAGTCTTTAGCCAATTGAAATTCTAAATTGTAGATTTGGTGACGCTGTGGCCCCAAATAAGGGCCTCACAGGCCATAACCTAAAATCCTGTTTTCATCCAGAACAAACTAGAAGGAATTTTGTGTTCAGAATGTTTAGATGTTTGGATGAGGCTTAGAACCGATAAAATTGTGCAGAGATTGTTTAGCCAAGGTGATTCTAAATTGTACTATGTACCATGAGATTCATCACATTGCCTGTTCTCTTTAAGCCTTATACAGTTAGATCAGTGCTGCCAGTGTTTAGTGCAAGCAAGAGTCTATTACATAATTTGGCGGTAAAACACAAAAAACACAGCTGGCATGTAACCAGAGCCAAGGGGTCGGAATATTGCATAATCTCCTGTGTGTTGACCTTGCTGAGTGCTCTCTCTCAATTTCAAGACTAAGATTTGTCAGGGTTAGGGATTGTGCATTATATTGAGACAACATATTTCTGTCTTCATCATCAAACAAAATAAACTCTGATGAGCTACAGAACCCATGGCTCTATTTTATTCAACATTCCTAGTGTTGTTATGGCTTCCTCGGATAGCGATGGCCGCGTTGATTTTCAACCATCTGACATAAATAACATCCGTCCTTATCAGTGTGAACCGATTGTGAATCAACATTGAGCGAAACACCAGGAATCGAGTGAGGATGAACTGTCAGTTGGCAACCGTGAGAGAGTTGGAAATACAGATTCGCAGGCCTGTCGCACCAATTTCGGGAGTGGGGAATTTGTAAGCTCAGTGTATTAATTGTTATTCAGATACTTAAAAACACGATGTCACCTTGTTTTAATATTGTATATTCAGTACAGCTTCGTACTTACACTTACTCATCCTCAAAAGGTACTTTGGGTAAACGTTGCAATACTTGTCTACGCAGTATGCGTTATTATACTCAAACATCCACTTGCACTATCAGAATTTTCCAAAAATAAACCTCCTTTCTTCACTTCTTACAAAGTATATAGAGCCAGTTGTGTTAATTGTCATTGTCAATTTAGATACGTCAGACACGATACTTGTGACTTACATGCAAACGTTACGTACATCATCAGAATTTTCTCTCACGAAGTTATTTGCAATGTCTATCAGGTTGAAAAACACTTTGGAATAGAGAGCCCAAAACAAATTCTCCCTAAAATTTGTGGGGGGATATAGTATTCGGCTGCGTCCGTCCGTACGTCCGTACGTCCGTACGAAATGGAATAATTCAAACACAATTCACTGGATTCTTTTCATATTTTGCATATGGGTTCATCATATGAAGAGTAATGTTCCTACAGATGTTTGTGACCTTGACCTTCATTTCAAGGTCACAACGAGACTTTGTCATTTTACCCTTGTCGGCGGGATATGCCAAGAACTATTCGCTGGATTCTCTTCATATTTTACAAATAGCTTTTCCAATGAAAGACGACGGGCTGATTCGATTTTAGTGACATTATTCTCAAGGTCACAGTGGAACTTTGAATTTTTCGACATGTTAATGTACATGTAAAGCTTGTCAGCGGGATATCTCAAGAACGATTCACTGGAATTCCATCATATCTCAAATTATGTCTCAGTGTGGGCAGGGAATACACCACACTCTCACACTCTCAGCAATGAAGCGGGTAACCCACCCATTCTGCGAGCCGCGCCCCTTGTTGCTGAATTTCACTGATAGCGGTCGACTGAGCTATGCACAGAACCACGTGCCCACGTGAAGCACTGTCGTGTACTGGGTCGGCTCACTGGCTGTATGTTATGTTATTATGTCATGTGATGCTGGATGGTACGAAATAATGCAATAAATATCATACAAAGCAATATAATTGTGTTGCCTCACATATTAATCTAAAAAATATGTGGGTACGAGTTCTCCGATTTTTTTGGGTACGAGTTATCAGTGGGTACGAATTTCCGGTGGAGACGAGTTCGTTTTGGGCACGAGTTTTCCCGCATCCCGATTTGGCTGATCTTGGCATTTTCATTTTTGATATGCTAGACAGTTATGTGTTCCTATCACATTCACAAGTACACAAACCATTCTAATATAAGAGATAGATATCCTTTAAGCATTGAATATTACTATAGTTTTAATTAGTTTAGTAAATTATTTATGACCAGGGCATATTTTTGGTGTTTGACAATGCCATTTTAGCTGCCACGGTGGCCATATTAAATTGAAATTAATCTACACTGACGGACAAAAGAAAGTATATGGCTCAGTTGTATTTATCATATGTATACTTTTCAAATTCAAATATCTCGAGTTTTCGACGTCGTATTAAAAAACGGACTAGTTTGTGAAACTAGTCCAAAACATTAAATCAGTCAAAGAATACTTCTACGGTTTGAAATTTTTAAAATTTAAATTTTGAAATTCCCCCAAATTAATTTTGATAAAACACAACAACACGACATATAATACACACTCTGTGTGAAAATCAATATATGTGCTGCGTTCTTCAATTCACACATTTACAACATTTTGAACACGGTAGGGGTCGTGTTGGTGTAAATTAGATTTCTTACCCCTGTCTAATTTAAATAATGATAGTTTAGTTAAAAAATAAAACAGTCACAAATTAAGTCATTCAAACTACTGCCGAAAGGTGTTATAGTATCGTATCATAATCAAATGCATCTCATGTTTTTAAAATATTGAATTAATCGAAAACAAGCGAGTGTTATACTTTCTTTTACCCGTCAGTTTAGTACATTTATTAGCCAATGACAAATAATTATACAACTGTTTACCAAGTTTCATAGTCAGAGCACGGCCTACACATTCCCATCCTCGGTTACCCAGGTTTTTTTTTATATGTTCCGTTCCTCTCCGCTGGAGTGTAAGGGAGCATATATAAAACCCTGGGTAACCGAGGATGCCACAATCCATAATAAGGCAGTTATAAGTTATTTCCTGATAAAGGACTGTTAATTACGAGTACTAACTATTACTTATTTATAAAACTGTATAATAAAATTGTTCAAAATGCTCTTAAAGGGAGACTAATCTGTAGGCCTAGTCATAAGCTGGCCCCTAGCTGACCGCTAACGTGACACCCCTGCCAAGCTCTTAGCGCGGTTAATTACTTCGAGCCATTCGACCGTGAACCGAAACTGGGTTCCCTCCGCGCCACGAGACGTGGGCCACGAGAGGGGAATTCCCTTTTGACATCTAATCGCTGATTGGTCCATTGTCATCGTAACGCATATAAACAAGGCAACCATCATGGCGGACAGTCAAATATGGCTAGTGTTTCCTCAATGTCTTGTCGCTGTAAGAACACATGTAATTATTGTCCTTGTTGATACAAATCATCTCTCATTATACAACTCAATTATGTAACCAGATGTATATATACACACACTATATTGTTCTGTTGTTTATTGCCTTACTCAACACTTGAGATGCAAGCAGTTTTATTGCAGCCTCGATTGATATTCCAACACTGGTGTGATCAACCATAAAGTGGAGTCATTATGTAATAGTCTGGTCTACTTCCTGGGTGGGATATCCACTTGGTTACATAATCCAAGTAGCAATTATCACTCATTATCAGGGGGTTCCTCACATATTGTAACTAAAATTGCTTTTTCATAATTTGCAGTTCTGCTGCAAATATTATAGGTGTCTTGTCTCTTGGTAGTATTCCAGTTGTAAACCAGACTGAGAAACAAATAAATTAAAAAGTAAATATTTGATTAAAACAGTATCTTATTTCCATATATTACACAATATATTTATATAAATACAAATACAAATATGATTAGCAAACAGGCTGAAATAGCCTATATAAAAACTTCTTAAAATACAACTAATAAGTTACATATATGGAAAATATTTGTAAATATTTCAGGTATATACATATATAATTAGGTATGTGTGATAAATGTTTTCAATACATCATGAGTCTTGTTAGTCCAGCATGCTAGACGTCTTCCTACGTCGACTAGGATCCCAAGCCTATTTTATCATCAGCAGCTTCCGATGCGATTCTTGATCGGAAGGCTTTTTTCACCTTCAAACAGCTCGACTCGATGAATACGAAATACCTGGTGTAAATCGACACACGGATCGAAAGATCAACCCTTTAGTTACTACATCCGACCGTTGTTTTACTGAAGAAAATTTTTCTCAATATTCAGCAACATTTAATTCAAAGCTACCCCCTTCTTTTCAGATGTCATGACCTAGAAATCGAAATTGCGGAACGGTTCAGAAACGAACCGGAATTCAGTTACAGTGATCTCTGCATCTCCGGGTTCTTTTATATATTCACTTGTTTCAAACCCAGCAACAGGACATATTAAGTCATTCTTCTTTGTATCATATTGCTATTATTGACATTGATGTTTGCCAAAGCCGTTTATCATCAAAGAAATTTCGTTTCATTAAATATAAACTTTTTTTTCACATGTTGATTTTCCTGTTTTATTTTCACTAGACTACAACATTCAATATTTCATAATCTTCTTTTGTCAGCTCTCTCATTTCTGTTAATTTATAATTCAAATACTTAGTAAAAGCCTGTTATATAAAAATAAAGATGTTTTTTTGTTTTCGTGATATCAAAGTACGATGTTCAATTAATTATTTGTATATGTGCAGAAACCGAACCATTGTAAAACATTTTATTACGAAGTCATTATAATTGTTGTAATACGAAATTGTCTACAAAATTAACTGCTGTCAAATAGAGACTGGCAGAAAAGAAGACACATGGCATATGCTGCAAATTACGATGATTATTTTTAACATAAAAAGGGGTGTCGACAGTAAAAAATAAATCATATATCGCTCGTCCAATGATAGAGATTTATGATAGTTTTTATTGAAAATATAATATATACTCAACTTTTGCCACTTTTATTTCCATATAATCGGCTATAGAGAATTATGAAAATATTATAAATGTAACATCCTTTGGTTATTCTATATGAATAATCATATTTAAGAAGTATATACATGTATTAATGTTTCAGGGGATGTCTTAAATATCAACTCCTGTAAATGGATTGATTGGTAGATCCGAAACCCTAACTTCGTAAAATTGAATTGATAGCAAGGCACAGTTGACGTGATTGATAGTTTGATATATATAAATTTGAAGTGAATCTGATCAAACCAATTGACATATTTTTTTTCAAATGTGTCTATGATATGTGAGATCGTTTTTATTACGAAATTCCATAAAAGGATCCGATCGTTGTTGTATTTTTGGTGAATATTTTTTAATAAGTAGTAAATGAAGAAATCTGGTAAGTATATGATTCTATTCAATTAACAAATGCACCACATATTTAAAAAAACACGAATTTGGATATCAACCTCGATTAACAAATGTATATGAGAAGATGTAACGGTAAGTTGCGGTCAATGGGTAATAGTAATTTAGAAACAAACACATACTGTTTTACGCTTATATATTTATATCATACTTTAAACAAATCACGATCAAACGTAAGATAAATTGGTTTGTCTATTATCATTTTTATGAAAGTCACTAATATCCAAATTTCAATTTCATATTTGCGTCTTAATTGTTCAAATACGTTGTTGTTGTTGTTTTGCGTAATAAGAAATATGATAACTCATACTTACCTCATTTTAATATTTTTATAGTATAAATTAACACAAATCAACTATTGTAATGTAAGCTCTCAAAATGAAACATCGTATTGAAAAAAAATCGGCAAGGAAAGAATCTAACTTAAATATTTATAACAGCTTGAGACTCTAAACGTTGGGTGCGCAGTCATCGCACATAAACCGACGTTTAGATTATCTGAACTAGAGTCTTGCCTACTCGAAAGCAAGAAGTGTTCGAAAATTATGAACCATTATTCCTTCTAACATTTCTGAGAAGTACAATGAAATTTTTGATGCCTCGGACACCATGGAAGGAGACATATATAAACATATTTAAAATACCAACGCCATCTTGGCTATTTATAGTACTTTACATCCGGCAGTGAGCAGGCGAGCAATTGCTTCCGGCGCAAATTAATCGTAAAACCAGTCAAAGTATTTCCCAGAATACAACGCAACTTCCGGTAAAAACAATAACAAAGTCAAAGAGCCCGTCCCGGCATTTACTCGATCTTTAGGTTTTGCGCAGATCAGATTAGTCTCCCTTTAACACAGTGAGACAGATTCCGACGATTTTCGGTCCTTCTTTCCTTTTGACACTATCCAAACATTTCGCCGCGCTTCATTCGTCTTTTAACTTGGAAATTAAAAAAAAAAACAACTTCTGTCCAGGCTTTGATGAATTTCTGCACCCCAACGCTGCACAATATACCATATCAAGTACGAAACTACCCGAATTCTACGTATTCAACCGATTCTTCATTTACACCAATGCTTTCCCTTTCACTGCGCTTAGGACTACGGCGGGCCGTAGAGCATCTCTTGCGTCACAGCCTAAACCTGCCGAAGGCTACCGGCAAATATGCATACGCGCACAGGCAACAGTCGGTGCGGTTGTTATGTCGCGTAATTAGTAATTAAACACGGTTTTCCATATTATTTTCGGGGGAATATGTTTTTTGAAAGTATATTTTATTATACCAGAATGTACATCTTCACAAATATTCTCCTTTAAAGAGGGGTTTCTTTCGCCGACTCGCCGCCATCTTGTTTTTTTCTTGTATTACGTGAGATGAAAACACATGTATTTCTACTAATTTCACGATTTTAAAATAATAAATAGAGGTTATCTGTCTTTTATTGACTAATACCATGTTTATCTCGTCGAGTGAGGTAGAAAGTTTATCACTCGATGAGAGATACGTCATATCGCACTGAAAACACAAAATATTATGTTTATTATATGCTTCTGTGGTCGGATATATGGGGATTTGCGTCCAAAACTGCTTCAAATGAGCGAATTCTGGTGACCTCATACCATTGTTGCTCTGTCATTTAGCAACGGCGATGACGTCGCGTTGATTGTTAACGTGACCATAATACCACTGTACACATGACGTCATCCCCTCTGTGATATTTCACTGTGTTGGGAATTAGAGGATATTTGGCCTTTTCTTGACTAATACCATGTTTATCTCATCGAGTGAGGTAGAAAGGTTCTACCTCACGAGATGAGATAAACATGGTATTTGTCAAGAAAAGACAAATTTTCTTTTTATTATATGACCAAATCTTTGCATATTCACCGAAATCGACTTGCATATACGTTAAAGAGCGATCAAGGATGTTAGTGTTTCAAATTAAAAATAGTTTTTGGAAAATATACTTATAACGTCAATTGCCAGAGAAATCTTTTATCTACAACATGGCATATGTTAAATAATTTTCATATCACGACAATGTAATGCAATTTGGTTTCAAAGAGAAGTACAACTTCGAGTAGCGCGCGCTAAGGGTATCTGACGTATATAAACAGAATCCCCTTTTTTGCGTAATACGTACTACACAGACAGCAAGCGCTTCCGAAGCGTGAAGGCTCGTCTCTAGCGCAAGTCGCCATAACAACCCATGTGCTGCACGTGCTGCACGTGTCTCTCTTGCAACTTACCCTTTTCACACATTACTGAATGTGACGATTGCTTTACAAACAATGTTTCTAAATGTCATAAGAATATACAAATTATTGCCTGTTTAATGTACTTTTATTGTGATAAGACCAGCAAATTATGACAAATCTTTACTCTCATATACAATTTAAGAAAAATACCTAGTTGGGTAAAACAATTATTCCAATATCTGTAGCAAATACATAATTAAATGAAATGGTAAATAAATAACCGCCAATTTTTTAAAAATATATTTCGATTTCTTTCATTGCTCATAATTTTTGTTATTCTTTCATGTCTTTGTTTACTGTATGTAAGCTAGACCATGATGCTGTGCGCTTGAAAATAATAGACTGGATCTATATTTAGACTGGAAAACACCTTTACTAATTAATGCAATTTCTAGGCTTATTTTAGGTTGAACATAATTTGGAAAAATTAAGTGTATTTATTTCACGGAGATAGATTTTTTGAAAATTTTCGATATGTTCATCAACTGATAACACGGTTTATTTTCATTGATAGATCCCGGTATTTCACCTGCAATCATGTAAAAACCAACATGTTTACCCAGTTGCATGACCATGCTTTGGATCTAAATATAGCTGACTAGGGCTTCCACGGGTCCAAAATATTGGACTCGAGTACTCGAGGGTTTGGACTTGACTCGGACTCGAGTACTCGAAATTGATACCTTTCAGCTAAGTGGCAGCATGTCACTATAACATGTTGTTAGTCTTTGAGGTTTTACATTATGCATACAGTGGAACATTGATATACCACGAAGTACTACCCATATCGCGATACAATATATCCAAATGTCCCCCCAAAATAATCAGTACTCATACAACGTTCAGCACTACAGTTGTTGAATCTAACACCATTTCAGGTTCAAATGAAATAATATTTAGGCTATTTATTTCCTGGCTCAGTGATAAAGACATGCAGATGACAGAAAAGGGAAATTCCAATGAAATGATATTTACTTATGTTCTCCTTCAGTGGCAAAGGCATACAGTACAGATGACAGAACATGGTACCGTTGAATAAATGTGTGACAGTGTCGTTGTCCTATTTTTCACATCAAGTGTAAGGAATCTAGATATGGAATGGTTAGGAAGGAATTTGACATCTAATGTACCGGTATATATTCAAATCCATAATCGATAATCTTGAAAATCATTGCAGTGTATAAGACTAAGGCCACCACAACAAAGAATGGTCGTGATCATTTCATGAAAGGGTAGCAAGTATAAAAGTAGAAAATGATTGAGATTTAGATACTTAATATTTATAGTTAAGACATAATAAACAAACAAAATTTACAATAAAAAATAGTATCTTACTTGTACATAGTTTTAGAAATATACTATTAATTCAATGTCAACAATTCGTAGACAAATTCACATCCCTACTAAGAAATGGACCGGTTATAGATTTACATTCCTTCTAGATCTGTAACCCGTTTCATATTCCATATTTTGATTGAGAATTCTCGCATTTTGAATGGTTGTGCCCCTGGTGATTTGACCATACAGTTGACATGGAGTATTTTACCTCAAATGTCGGTGTCATTATCATTATTCTGTAGTGATAGCGTAGATCTGATATCATCAATTCAATGTTTTATTTTGTTGCATTGTAACTTTGATTTTAACTGAACTTTGTGGCTGTGATAATGAAAGTAGTCGATTCGACAAAGTCTGGTGTTACTGTTCACTTGTAACTTGTCCCTCAGATACCACGACATACGGGGTCAACTGCAGTTGTTGTTATATCTTTTCAGGCACATGTTCAACTTGCACAAGGTGACTAAAATTAATGTGAAATTAATGTGATCTGTTTTCGAGTCCTCGAGTCCCAGAAAATGGACTCGAGTCCAGCTAAGTACCCGTGGAAGCCCTATAGCTGACCAATGAGAGAGCGTAGAGGCATATTCAAGTCCATATAGTGACGTCACTGCCGTCTAGGCGAGTTATACTTCGATGTTGTTTGCCGGGTAGAATCGACTTAGCAGCGTAATTTGGGGCGAAAAATAAGTAAGTTAACAAACAGTTCCCAATGTCAAATTAGTATGAAACCTAATAAAGGATCGGGGGTAAGTTTTGTTATATGTCGTTGTGTATGTTTTGAAATATAAGCCACGAATGTAGTCGAGTCGAGAGGTTTGAAAACGAAACCAAGATGGCGGGTGTCGCTTCCTTTAGCCTATTGTATAGAGGGGGCGTGGATACTTTTATATACATTGTTTACATTGAGATCTTGGGTATCCTCAATTTCCTGTGACTGAGATTTTAAGTTTAAGATGAAAGTTAGTGCATGTTATGTCTAACTCTATTGGAAAATAACTGTTAATTCAAACATCAAACTGAAATGTTTTTTCCAATAGCCCGTCTCGAACCCAAAACCTCCATACTCCTGCACACCAAGCGCAGCGATGATACAACTGTGCTACAGGGACTAGGCTGTTTCCTAAGTTCCTCTTATACCCTACTGCATTTCACCAAAGCGGGATATTTTACGGACAACTCCTTTACTTTTTCGCACTTTCAATTAGAAAAGATTAAACATTAAATGTAATCATGGGGTCGGTTTGTAAGCTTGATAAAACATTCCAAAGGGTGTTTATGAGATTAAAAATCCTTACCCTCGGGATAAACACTCGGGGCTAACATGTTTATCCCTCGGGTTGCGGGTTTTAAATCTCAAAAACATCCTTTGGCATGTTTTATCCTATACACACCATGCTCGACTCTGACGGGGTTTACATCTCACAAGACCATGCTCGATTCTGACATGCTTTATATCCCACGAGACCATTGTAAGCTATAACATTCAGTGGAGGTTGACATAGTGAGTTATTAGACTCGCGTGCAGTTTTATCCAATTTGGATAAACAAAACAAGGGTCTTAAAATTCACTGTGTCAATCGGTACAGAACGTTATAACGAATTTATCTTACCGAATGTCTTATTATACTCCCACTTGCATTTCGATGTGCAGCTGTAATGCAAAAACATACAGAAATGAATAAATATCATTTGTTCAAAACAACTACTACTCTAGGTCAAGTACAAACAATCTGGTTCAAGAGCTTTTGGTCACCGATCGGGTCAGGGGTCAGGGGTCAGCGGTCAGCGGTCAGGTCACGTTTGACACCGTGGACCATGCTCGCCAAATCGCTTGTCTTGAAAACTCATTCTCCAAACTCTCTAAACTGACTTCTTTAAGTTCACGATCCCAGACTGTGAGTATCGATGGTTTCCTTTCCACACAGCCAGGAGCTTCTCTGTGGTTTTCCCCAAGGTTCTTTTTTTTTTTTTTTTTTTTATTCCTGTATTGAAGGTTTTTACATTTCTTTTACATCAAGTATGTGCCAGAGGAGGCGAGACAGGAAATTAACACAAAGTAAAGAAAGAGAAAGAAAAAAAATGATAAATAAATAAATAAAAAATAATAATAAAAAAAATAAAAAATTGAAAAAGTCAATCATTCATACACCCATACATACCCTTGCATACCTACATTAGGTTGTCTGTACTTTTTCATTTATTAAATTGATGTACATTGCCCATTTCCTTTCAAAATCATTAAACTTATCCTTTTTACAGTATCTAACTTTTTCTATTACAAAATAGTATCTTAAATCTCTCTTGAAGTGTAATAAAGTTGGTAATTTTTTTTGTAACTTGCATTTATAGATGTGGTATTTAGCAAGTAGCAGAATTAAATCAAAAGTATCATCAGTTTGAAATAGAGATGAACAGCCAAAAAGGATCAAGTCAACTTGAAGGTTTATATCACCTGTGTGAGAGCAGTTAAGTTCAATCCACTGCGAAAAGTGTTGCCAGAATTGTTTGCTTATTCTACAGTTCCAGAAAAGATGAAGGATGGTTTCAGGCTCAGCCCCACAGAATGTACAGAGATTATCATCAACAATATGCATCTTGAACAGGAGAGTGTTTACTGGAAAAATTCTGTGAAGCAGTCTGAATTGCATCCATCTTAATTTAGGATCAGGAGTAGTCTTAAAAGCTTTAATAAAGATATTACTCCAATTTACAATTATCAGTGTTTCTTCTTCCCATTTTTCAATTATCTTGAGCTTTTCGTCATTTTCTTTGATTTTATAATAATAGTTTTTTGATCCTTTTTTACATGAAAAAAGATTTGTTAGACCTATGTTTCTGGAATTATCTAATATCATATCTGGAATCTTGTCTATGCTTGTAGCTTTGAGGTACTTACTAATTGATCTGATAATTCCATGAAACTCCAGAAAATTAATCTTGAAAAATTTCTGACAAAATTGTGCAAGTGTCATAAAGTTGCCATCATCACTCATTATAGAACCAATATTTACAATATTATGTTCAAGAAACTTCTTACTGTAAAATGATTTGCCATTTATAATTATATTTCTATTGTACAAAAGTGGTTCCCTTAGGAATTCATCATAGGTATTTGGCCTGTTATTACAACTCTATTTGGCAAAAGCATTTAGGGTATCTTTCCAAAAATGATTTTGTATAGATTTTGAAAGCTTGAGTGGAAATTCACTACCAAAGAGTGCAAGATTTACAAATTCTGGAAAGGATTTTATTAATAGGTGTTTCCACTTTCTTTCATAATCTAGTTGTCACTTTCAAAGCATCAACATAAGCATATATATCAGTCATTCCTAAACCACCTTCAGCAACTGGCTTACAAGCTAATGTTCTTTTGATTTTATCTGGTTTATTATCCCACAGGAAACCAAATAGTATGTTATTAAGCTTTTTTAGAAATTCACCAGGTGGGTTGGGCAGAGTGAGAAAAAGGAAATTTAGTTTGGAAATAAGCAATGACTTTATTATAGCAATTTTCCCAAGCGGAGTTATTGTTCTTTTCATCCATCGTTTAATTATTTCTTCAATTTCATATATTTTACTTTCATAATTGAGCTTGATCATCTTGTTGATATCAACCGAAAAGATTATACCTAGAATCCTGAAATGTTCTGGGTTCCAACGCAGCTTTAAATCTGGTCTGAATTTTACATTACTATTTCTACTTTTACCTATCCATACAACTTCTGATTTATCATAGTTAATTCTAAGCCCTGAAATTTGTGCATATAAATTCAGAGTCTCAATAACCCCTACAAATGATTTCATCGAACCATCCAGGATGAATTCAGCATATTGGGCGATCAGGTATTCAATGTCATTAACTACAATACCTTTAATGTCTTCATTCTTTCTGATGAGAGCTGATAATATTTCTGCACACAGTAAAAAAATATATGGTGACAAGGGATCCCCTTGTCTACAGCCGCGATGAATGGAAATCCAGGGAGACATTTTTCCATTTATAATCAGGCTTGATTTAGTATCTTCATAGAGAACAGAAACCCATTTAACTATACTATCACCAAATCCAAAAAAATTCAATGTTTTAAAGATAAAGGACCATGAAACCGAGTCAAAAGCTTTTTCAAAATCCACGAGTAATAGCATACCTGGTATTTGCTTGGATTCTGTATGTAGAAGAAGGTCATAGATCATGCGAGTATTATCTCCAATATATCTATCAGTCATAAATCCTGTTTGATCTTCATTAATGATAAGTGGGAGAGCCTTTTTAAGTCTATTCACAATGACTGAAGACAGAAGTTTGTATGAAGAGTTCAAAAGAGTAATTGGACGCCAGTTTTTAAGAAACTGTTTTGGCTTATCTCCTTTTGGGATGCATGTTATGATACCTTGTTTTTGAGTTATAAGCAAAATAAGCATACCTGGTATTTGCTTGGATTCTGTATGTAGAAGAAGGTCATAGATCATGCGAGTATTATCTCCAATATATCTATCCGTCATAAATCCTGTTTGATCTTCATTAATGATAAGTGGGAGAGCCTTTTTAAGTCTATTCACAATGACTGAAGACAGAAGTTTGTATGAAGAGTTCAAAAGAGTAATTGGACGCCAGTTTTTAAGAAACTGTTTTGGCTTATCTCCTTTTGGGATGCATGTTATGATACCTTGTTTTTGAGTTATAAGCAAAATAAGCATACCTGGTATTTGCTTGGATTATATATGTAGAAGAAGGTCATAGATCATGCGAGTATTATCTCCAATATATCTATCAGTCATAAATCCTGTTTGATCTTCATTAATGATAAGTGGGAGAGCCTTTTTAAGTCTATTCACAATGACTGAAGACAGAAGTTTGTATGAAGAGTTCAAAAGAGTAATTGGACGCCAGTTTTTAAGAAACTGTTTTGGCTTATCTCCTTTTGGGATGCATGTTATGATACCTTGTTTTTGAGTTATAGACAAATGACCAGTTTCAAGACTATAGTTCAGGGATCTCAATAGAAAGTCTCCAAGGTCAAGCCAAAAGAATTTAAAAAACTCATAGGTGAAACCATCAGAGCCTGGACTCTTACTATTTTTTGATTTTTTTAATGCGGACAGAAGTTCATCTTTAGCAATGGGTCCTTCAATACTGTTTGGATTTTTAACCTTACTTATATCTTGATCACTGAGTAGGGTATTGAGGTCTACATCCTTCACTAGTTTCTCCCTGGAGGAGTACAAATCTTGATAAAACTTTGTAGCTTCATTTATGATTTCATTAGTATTATTTAGTATTTTACCATTTGATGTTTCTATTTCTTTCATGTTTTTACTTTAATTTCTTGTTTCAAGATTGCAAAAATATTTACCGATAGATTCTCCTTCGTCAATCCATTTGGCTCTAGACCTAACTAGCATACCATCTAGTTTTCTTTGCCTTAGTTTTTGTAATTCTTGCTTTTTAGTTTCTAATTCTTCTAGAGTTGTTTCTCCAAAGTCATTTTCTAGTTTTTCTATATCTGTTTTCAGTTTTTCTTCATTCTTATTAGCCTCTTTTTTCTTGAATGATGCATAAGAGATTGATTTCCCTCTAATTGTCATTAGAAGTGTTTCTAAAAATAAGTGTTCATTGATTGATCCCCAAGGTTCAGTACTAGGCCCAGTTTTGTTCACCCTGTACACCAAAGACCTGGATCCAGTTTCACAAAAAATCCTAACTTGACATCATCTGGTCAACCGTCACTCCTATGCTGATGACACACAGGTGTACACACTTTTAAAGTCTAATCCATCCTCTGCCAGCGCCAGTCTTCGTTGCCTTTCAGATTGTTAGCTCATCAGGCCAGAAAGGCCCGATGGGCTTATGGCATGGCATGGTGTCCGGCGTCCGTCCATCCGTCCATCCGTTCATCCGTCCATCCGTAAACTTTTCGCTTTTTCGACTTCTTCTCCAGAACCAATAATTCCACAGAGCTGAAATTTTATGTGCAGACTCCTTGGCCAATGGGGATTCTAAATTGTAGATTTCGTGACCCCATGACCCCAAATGGGGTCACAGGGGTCACATCCTTAAAAACCTATTTTCATCTTCTTCTTCAGTTCCAAAAGGTCTAGAGAGCTGAAAAGTTGTGTGCAGACTCCTTGGCCAATGGGGATTCTAAATTGTAGATTTCTTGACCCAATGACCCCAAATGGGGTCACAGGGGTCACATCCTTAAAAACCTATTTTCATCTTCCTGTTCAGTTTCAAAAGGTCTAGAGTGCTGAAAAGTTGTGTGCAGACTCCTTGGCCAATGGGGATTCTAAATTGTAGATTTCTTGACCCCATGACCCCAAATGGGGTCACAGGGGTCACATCCTTAAAAACCTATTTTCATCTTCTTCTTCAGTTCCAAAAGGTCTAGAGAGCTGAAAAGTTTTGTGCAGACTCCTTGGCCAATGGGGATTCTAAATTGTAGATTTCGTGACCCAATGACCCCAAATGGGGTCACAGGGGTCATATCCTTAAAAACCTATTTTCATCTTCTTCTCCTGTTCCAAAAGGTCTAGAGAGCTGAAAAGTTGTGTACAGACTCCTTGGCCAATGGGGATTCTAAATTGTAGATTTCGTGACCCCATGACCCCAAATGGGGTCACAGGGGTCATATCCTTAAAAACCTATTTTCATCTTCTTCTCCTGTTCCAAAAGGTCTAGAAAGCTGAAAAGTTGTGTGCAGACTCCTTGGCCAATGGGGATTCTAAATTGTAGATTATGTGACCCCGTGACCCCAAATGGGGTCATAGAGTTCATGATCTAAGAACCTATCTTTTGCTTGTAAACAATAACTTAAATAATTTAAATATTAAACTTTAGATAGTAAATCAATGAAATCCCGATGAGCTACAGAGCCCATGGCTCTATTTTTGTGAGGATATCAAAACTTGGATGTCAAATAACTATCTGAATCTTAACGACGACAAGAGTGGGTGCATTGTTGTTGGTTCACCAGGAAAGCGTATTAAGTCGGAAATAGACTCCTTCACGTTTTGCTAGTGAACCATCTCCATCTTTTAAAGATGTCAGAGACCTGGGCGTGATTATTGACTCTGATCTATCTCTGCAGCGACACGTCAACAACATACGCAGAACATGTAATGCCCATCTACACAGCATGGCAACAGTCGCAAGTTCTTGACACAAGATTCCACCGGAATCCTTGTCCGTTCCATGGTGATGTCGAGACCAGACTGCTGTGCAGTGTACTGACAGGAGCGACAAAATCCAAGCTAGAGAGTCTGCAGAGAGTACAGAACTCAGCCGCCAGAATTGTGACAAAAATCAGCAAGTACAATCACATTACTCCCTCCCTGGTCAACCATCTTCTGGCTCCCTGTGGATCAACGAAGACCTACGGGCATTTCCCAAGAAAGGAGGGCATACTTTTAAATAATGCCCATGGGTCATGTTTTATGCAACTTACAAACAGACAGAAACAGCGGATAAATTATTATTTAACAGAAAAAAACTTAACTGGGGGAAACATTAAAATGTAGCTCTGTCTAGGTGTCTCATGCATGTGGTTCTCGGTTGTCAAACGCATCGCGCGAAAGCAGTCGGGCAGTTGTTACTAATATAAACCGAAAAGTTGTTGCAAATTTATCAAAGTAATTGATTACCTAATAAAGTCAAAGAGTCGTCCGTAAAATGTCGCTGTTGGTAAAGGCCATAGAGATAATAGCCGCTTTTGTGTAGTGGTATGAGCGCTGGGTTTTTGTGCAGTACTATGAAAGTTTCGGGTTCGAGACGGCTTATCGGCTTATCAACAGAGTTGGACATCACACATACAAAGTTTGACATTTCAGCGTTTAAATCTAGATATTTGAAGAGGGCATTATTGAGGTAATTGCCCGGTGCAGGGGGTACATTATCAAGATAATTGCCCGAGGTAGCAAGATTGTACCAGGCTTTAGGAAAATTACGAGAAATAGTGTCCCCGAAGAACAATAGAGTGACGTCACTGGAGGTTTATAATAGTAATTCATCTTGCTGTCTGAATTCTCAAATTCGCATCAGACCAACAAATCAACCTCTGACAGGGAAAAGTTCCACACCACTGTCGCTTTATACGTTGCACAGTGTTTTTCCAGTACGGATAACTATTTCTATGGATACGGCTTATCTGGTTGTGTAATTGGATGTTTTACCCTCTAACGTAACAATATATTTATGAACTTTAATAATAAATGGAAAATTTGAGAAAACAAAACTTGCAAAAAACGTGCTACAGCGTTTTTAAACTAAATTCAACTACAAGTCTATCTGGTCATTTTGATCGCTTTAACTTGTTTATCGATATAGATATGGATATTCTTTGGATGTCAATTTTCTTACATGTACTTTCATTCCCTTCGTTCGATGACAATTGTCATAAACTACATGTAGCATAGGAAACGGTAGAATATTTTCAACAGGTCATTTTTAAGATAGAGCTCTTGACTAAAGTTAAATGTGAGTGACATTGTTATGTACATGATTTCAAAGAAGCATACACTGGGTTTATTCATCATGGTATTTTACTTCTTACTTACTTTACAAGGATGCACATTGATTAACAAGGAAATATGACAATTTTGTGTGTCCATCTATTAATACTTACGTGTTTTTGGTAGTTTGAAAAGTCAACGGAAAATTCTTTCATCAAGGCAGTGTACTATTCTATCATCAACCAATTACATGAATTATTCTTTAGAAAATGTAGAACCAAACTAAATCCTTAGTGCAACTCATTATTCATTAGGCCATAAAGTATCACTATAAAGCACACTGTTACAAACGTCAAAGAAAGTATAAAATGATGATAATCTTTATACTCGTTTATTTACGCTATGTCCATACCTTTGTCTTACTCCTAATCCACGAAGGCGGTATTACAAGCCTGTATTCCAATACAGTTTACATTGGAATGTAGTACAAATAGTAGTGTGGTTTGTTTATTCCATTTCCATGTTCTGGGATGAAGCCAATCAATCACATACTCAAAATCACCACAACTATTTTCATCTGTTACTGTTACCTCAACACTAAAGCCCTGTTTATACGGCGACCTTTGTACATATGCATTATTGCTTATGGTAGTTATATACACATGTGAGTAAAAGTAAATTTACTATGCGTTCATATGTGTTTAATTTCCGCCTAAGCAAATGGGCTTCCAACTCTTTTAATATATGAATAGATAATTCCTAAAACATGCCAATTAATATTCATTAGATGTAAATAAATAAATGACATTAATTTATATCTGTCAACATTGGTTTGACAACATCGCCCTAATTATAATGAAAATCGAATAGTCAGAGGGATATCGAAGGTCATCGCGTGCAAGAAGGAGATTATCCAAAAAAGAGAATATGAAAAACAATATCAAGAGTTTTTAAAGTTCTCTAATATAATTTCTCAACCTGTGTGAAGTCACTACAGCCCCGTTCATGCGCCAAAAATGTGCACTGTATGCAAAAATACACCCTATGTAAAGATACTCAGGTGTGTAAATGCAAAATTTGCTATGCGTTCATGCAATCTGATGGTATGTATTTTGATAGGGTAAATTTTCAGTTTCCTTCATTTAAGCACAAGCCTTGGTCATGTAGACACTGGTGTACTGCGGAGACAAAGGAGATGTTTCCCCTTTATGATGATGACATAGATAGTCATCTGTAATAGCAGGAGTTGGGATATCTTTCAGAAACAGTTCTAAGAACCATGTTCTTCCAAATTTCACAAATGAATAATGGATGTCACAAGAATCTTTTGACAATATCTATATAAGCACAACTGTCTGGATCCCTGGAAAATCAAACCAATACACAGCACAAAACTGGTGGAATCTGCTTGCCGGATTATTCCGGATTTTTCAAGATCCGCCAAAATTTGGGAGAATCCGGAAGGATCCGGCAAATGGATTCCACCACTTTTTGTCATGTGATACAAATTAAATGAAACCTTGTCTGTTATACTTCAAATAGCAATAAAAATCTACTGGCTTGCAACAACAGCTGAATATAGAAATGTTGCTCATCTCTTTGGTGTTGATAAATCTAAACTGCTGTGACATGTGTTCAGGAGTTTCCAGAAGGGGATGTACTGCGGGAGGTTCTGATGGATTATGAGCAGATTTGGGGTTTTCCACATTGTGCAGGGTCCATAGATGGTCACACTTACCTGTTACTGCACCTTCACAGAATCATGGGGATTATTTGATTGTGTTGCACGTTGTCTGAGATTTTATTTTTTATTATAGTGGGCTGTAGCTGGGAAGAGCATATTATGCTCGTATCTGAGATCTTGGAATGGTAAATAGAAGGAATGAAAACAAAATATAGGATGTCCTGATCCTTGTCTTGAAAACATAATTAAAATGTCTCTCAGTCGCTTATTCATAACACTAATGCTTTGATCCTGGATGACACGTGTATACAAGTCTATTTATTTTGATTTAACAATCCCCATAATCATCATGAGATATGTTAAAGTTACATGTAGGTTCCCCTCCCTGCTGCCACTGATATGCTCCTGTCATGCTTGATAGGGGATATGATGGCTGTGCAAGACCAGTCATGATCAAGTTCATCATTCGGTACTCTCTCTTTCTCTCTTTGCTTATGTGTGTAAATCAGTATTTGCGTTCATGCGCCAAATTTGCATACTGTGCAAAATTGCACATGTGCAAAAATACATTTGCACTACCTCTTGACTCAGTGCAAATTTGCATACGATGCAAATATACACATATATGCAATTGCGTTCATGCGCCACGTTTACATACCTATGTAAATATACATATATATATATGTGTGTATTTCTGCACATGTATGTAAACAGTGGCGCATGAACGGGCTTATGTCTGTATACGAATAACGTTTATTAGAATAGTGAAAATACCATATTTACTCACGGTAGTAAACATTTGCACCTGTCCCTGACTAGGTGCAAAATTGCTTACAGTAGTGAAAAATTAGCTTTACGGTAGTAAACTATACATATGTGCAAATGCGTCCATACGGCGAATTTTGCTCATATGAAATTTGCATATGTGTAATGATTTACTCATATGCAAACGCTCGCCGTATAAACAGGGCTTAAGACTGTCATCCGTGCACTTGTCTGACTGACACTTCCTATGGTGGTGTCTTAGCAACTTTGCTCTAATCTCAACCTCACCAGCATCCCCAGGACACTTCCAGGAAACACCACAACACTTCTGATGGACGGCAATAGAGTAAGGAATTTATCTCAGGAGGCGTTTGCTGGGATTAAGCTTCTGAAACGCCTTGATTTGTCATGGAACAATTTACATGAAATAGGAGAAACTGTCTTCCCTGGACTCTCACTGTTAACAGAACTTAATATTGATGGAAATGAACTTTTTTCCAGCGGAACGATATTTGATCCGCCATTCCTGTCCCTGTCTTTATATAGGCTTTCTCCACTACTAGAAACTTATATATGCAACAATTGTCCATTCTGGTGGGGCTTTCTTGGGAATCCAATTAAACCTCTCAATATGAAAAATATCATTACACGTAATAATAATATTAGGCACATTAATTCTAATGTATTTAAAATCTTAATCAAGGTTGAACACATTGATCTAAGCAACAACCTCTTGCAGAATCTCAAACCCTTTCCCCAAAACAATAGTGTTACGTATCTTAATCTTGCTAGCAATCGTCTTGGAAATTCTTTAACAAGTTGGAACACATCGAACTTGCGTCGCTGTCAAAATTGAAAACAATAGATTTATCAGACAATGGGTTATCTCTTTTGTCAACCTATGCTTTTGAGAGTTTACATTTGATGAGATTCATAAATCTTAGCAATAATAATTTGATATTCTGTTAACGTAAGAGTTATCAAATTAAGTAAACTCGAGGTTTTGGATCTCAGTAACAATAAATTGAATGTCATTGGAAAATGCACGCATCCAAAAAGCAAAAATTTGATTAGAAGGAAACCCTCTGCTTTGTGGATTTTCTTAATTGGACTTCCTCCTGTGGATTAAACAGAATCCAGGTCGAGTTCATGACATCCAATATCTCAAATGTCGTGCTTCATTAGGTGAATTAAAGACATTGGACAAACTTGATCACATAATTGCACACTTTGAAAGTCAATAAATAATATAAAAAAGGTGTCATGCGATATGAACCCTTCCACAGTCCACAATGGTGTCATGTGATATAAACCATTCCACAGTCAACAATGGTGGTGTGAGATATGAACCCTTCCACATTGATTGTCGTAGCTAGTAGTTATGCAACTCAGTGTAACAACTGCACATGTGTATCTCAGCAGGTATTATGACTCAATACACAATCAGTACTTAACGACTCAAATATACAATCATTTGATTGCGTTGTTGTCGAATGTATTGAGAGAGATTATTATGGCTCATTTCGTACACATAAATACATGTTGATACAATATAAATGTAACGACATACGATGGTATGACGTAAAATATTGCAAGATATCTCTGAAATTAAAATACATGCGTAATATTGCTACATTGCATAAATGCTCATATAACCAATTTTGTCATTTAACTGAGATGATGTATTTATTTAAATAACATTGTACAACACTGTGAAATGCCATAAGACTTACGAAAAACTATTTTTCATTAAAATGTGTAAACTTCACAACATGATGATTAACTTACACAATATTTCCGTCGGCTTATCTTTCGACATACATAAACATACATGCATGCACACACTCTGTAATTCAGAATTGCAACTAGAAACAGGAAGTGCTGGGTTTTTGGGCTGTTTGTTGTGGGCTGTTTTTTGAGCAAAAATGTATTGTTATACCCACAGGTACTTACCAAATCATTTTGAGGATTCCAATATAAGGTTTGCAGATCATAATTATCTGTTCATATATGCAAAGGCTGCATCTTTTGTTAGTATTGAACATTCAACATGAAAGAGAGAGAAAGAGACAGAGAGACAGGAAGAGAGGGAGGGTGAGAAGGTGAGAGAGAGAGAGAGAGAGAGAGAGAGAGAGAGAGAGAGAGAGAGAGAGAGAGAGAGAGAGAGAGAGAGAGAGAGAGAGAGAGAGAGAGAGACGGACGGAGAGAGAGAGAGAGAGAGAGAGAGAGAGAGAGAGAGAGAGAGAGAGAGAGAGAGAGAGAGCGAGAGAGAGAGACGGAGGGAGGGGAAGGGGGAGAGGGAAAGAGATTAGACTATGCAAGTTGTCTATAATTGTAAAACGTTATACAGTTATATCTTCCAAACTGAAGAATTGTAGCAAGTCGGGCAAATTGGCCATAACACAACAAACTGTTGGCGTTGTGTAACAAGTTTCTATTTTCGGCAGCACCTTTCAGATGATTCTGGTAACAAAATGACATGACAAAACTGTTTACATCATTGATTTGATGATCAATTGTATTATTGTAACTATATGCAGGTATTTGACACATATTATTTACATAATTTACAATAAGGATAGTCATGATATTCAAATGTTATAGTTTAACCAAATGCAATATTTTCTCTTGTGAGATGTCTGCCATTGGTATTTGTTTGTAACTTGGTGCAATATTCGATAATGTACACGATTAATTAAACTATGATGTATGGACAAAAGTAATTATATATGCGTGTCCTTTCCCTTTGTAATCACTTAATGTACATTTTGCCTCAGTGATTTAACTGTAAAACACAAATTTGTAATCATCATGTGGTTAATGAGTTATACATACATGAAGGATTAGTAACTCAATTTTAATTTAAAAAGAAATATTCTGTGATAAAGTGAATAAAATATGAATGGGTGGTTAAAAGTGGGAACAATCTAATTAGATTCATAACGACAAATTTTATAAATTTGCATAGTTTCGAATACCTCGTATGTAGTACATAATCGGCAATTGAAAAATTATTAATGTGTGACCAGCATATACAAAATAGAAATGTAAGTGTCAACGTACAGACAATTTTCAGAATTGACACGTTTTATAAAGTATTTGATGAAGTAAAGTGTATGTGCAAGACCACTATGGAAATAATTATATTGCTGATAATGTTATCCCAACTATACCAATGGCAAAACAAACGAACTGTGATTTTAAACATGCTTCTTTTAATGATCTTTTCAAATAATAGTAGTTTTTAATTGTGTCGTATACAACCAAAACTAACTAATTAATACTTATAACCCTTAACAAAAAAAACAAAACTACATCCATTGCAATGTATGACTCGTATTTCGTGATTAATTTGCTATTGAAACGAAATTTCACTCACTCAATGTCACATGGAAATGCCACTCGCGCTTTGTTAATATTTGTTTGCAAAATCTGTGGATATGCCGTCGTTTTCTTGAGAAAATAGATTCACCATAGGTTGTATGTAAGGATGGTCTTAATCTCATTTCATTTTAATTTCCTATTCAACTATTATTTCTGGTTATCTGAATGTTGATGATTTAGTCAAGTAAATTACAATGATCTCATCTATCGCTTGTTCAGGAAATTATAGGAAAATATCATTATTTACTGTACTGGTAATAACTATTCCAAAATGATCTCGTTGCTTCAGAAAGCTGAACCACGATTTTATGAACGCTTCACATAATGATATGAACAAATTAAATACTACATTAAATGATTAATATATAATTTCTCACTTAAATGTAATTGCATTAAAATAAATTAAGATGAATAGGCTGAAAAGGAGTTTTGAAGAGTGATTATTAATTTAGTTTTAAAAGTAAGGCGATGAAAAGAGATAATGTGATTTTATTCACGCTTCAATGGAAATCAACAGTTTGGAAAAGTGGGCAGTGGAAATGTGATCATTCTACAGTGTGGAAAGGACGCCTTTCGGTTTTGGAAAGATCGTTATTTCCAAGTGTGGAAAGTTGTGGAATGGACGGGCGTTTCTCCAGTGTCGAATATGCATATAATTAATATACAAGGACCAACAAATTGACCAACAAGGAAATAATACTATTGAGTAGACACACGTCACGTGACGTTTATGACGCTGTTCTGTGTCCATCTAGTAAGAGAAGGATTGGTATACCGGCGAGTTGTTAGTTGTTTAAAAGGGCAAGGAAACCTCTTTCATCAAGTAAGTTTACTATTCTGTAATGCCATATGCAACTCATTGTTCATTAGATCATAAAGTATCACGATAATGAACACGTTAACAAGTAAAAAACATACAAAATTATGCTTAATTTTATATTGGTATAGTGAGGATTTTTACGCAGAAATACGCATACCATTACTTTACTTTAGTCCATATATATTTTCAAATTTTCTATTTATAATGATAGTTTGTACTATTTGAATTAATAAGAGAGTGTAAAATTGCATGGCGGCCATATTATTGTGAACACATTTTATTATTTCGAATGACAAAAACTATTCCCGTGGCTTTACCGCTCCATGTACACTCATTTTTAGCTTGATTTTCCGAGGAGAGAATGGTGTTTTACGATTGGTGAAATTATTTTTCAAATACATTGCATTGACTAAGTTGAGCGAAAAAACGTGTTACTGCCCCTTTAAAAGATAATATTCGTTACACTCGTACATTCAGAACGTTTTTACACAATGCATATTCCTTTACCTTAGTCCTCGTCAACAGATTACACACCTGTCTTCCTACATTGGTGTTTAATACAAAACAGTGGTACAATTTCTATTTTATTCCAATTTCCATTTCCTAGGATGAAGTCATTCAGTCACATACTCACAATCATCACAACTTTATTCATCATGGAAACTGTTACCTCACCACTAGACTGTCATCCGTGCACTTGTCTGACTGACACTTCCTATGGTGGTGTCATAGCAACTTGCTCTTACCTCAACCTCACCAGCATCCCAAGGACACTTCCAGGTAACACCACAACACTTGTGATGGATGGAAATAGAGTAAGGAGTTTATCACAGGAGGCGTTTTCTGGGGTCAAGCTACTGAAACGCCTTGATTTATCATGGAACGATTTACATGAACTAGGGGAAACAGTCTTTTCTGGACTTTCACTGTTGGTAGAACTTAATCTTGATGGAAATGTTCTCTTTATCAACAGAAGAGTTATTGATCTGCTATTCATAAAACCTTTGAAGAGTTTAGAAAAACTCTCACTTCAAACTAGAGTTATTAGTGGTTTCAATGTGAATTTTGAATGCAATTCGTGTCCTGATAGTTTGCGGTCTTTGTATGTTGATTGTCATCGCTGTATATTTGGTCATTCATTTCTCAATCTTAAACAGTTGTTATTGCTTTCTTTTAATCCTAATAGCTGTGTTTTAACTGAAATTGACAAAACATTCTTTCAGTATATGCCATATGTACAAATACTGAATATGTCACAATGTGTTGCTTTAAAAATAACACCAGGAATTTTTGATTTGTTGACAAGTTTA
Organism: Gibbula magus; assembly: GCA_936450465.1. NCBI lineage: Eukaryota > Metazoa > Mollusca > Gastropoda > Trochida > Trochidae > Gibbula > Gibbula magus. The sequence continues at coordinate 44,913,641 of OW388302.1, read as the reverse complement.
AGCATATTGGACATGACCATTAATCTACTGGGTAAAGACGAGTTTATGGCTTTTATTGAGGTTACAAAATCACTTCGCTCCTCACCAATCAAGTATATCAGGTTTTCAATTCACTCTGCTTTACAGTCATATCCTGATACGTTCTCATACCTCAAGAATAGTTCACTAAGAGAGCTTCATATTAGTTGTAAAAACCACCCTCTCATGGTGACTAATAGCCTAAAAGAACTACCAAAATCACTTGAAGTTTTATCATTGATAACTATTAAAACTGAAGACATTTTGGCAGAGTTAAGGTATCATCCTTCCCTAAAAACTCTTGATTTGTCAAACATTGAAATTGTTGACGGCTATCTATATTGGTTTTCTTTAAATAGGCTTTCACCACTTCTAGAAACTTATATATGTAACAATTGTCCATTCTGGTGGGGCGATGTTGTGAATCCCATTAAACCTTGCAATATGAAAAATATCATTACACGTAATAATAATATTAGGTACATTGATTCTAATGTGTTTAGAATATTAATTAAAGTTGAACACATTGATCTTAGCAACAACCTCTTGCAGAATCTCAAACCCTTTCCCCAAAACAATAGTATTACGTATCTAAATCTTGCTAGCAATCGTCTTGGAAATTCTTTAACAAGTTGGAACACATCGACACTTGCGTCGCTGTCAAAACTGAAAACAATAGATTTATCTGATAACAGCGTATCTCTTTTGTCGACCTACGTTTTTGGGAGTTTACAGTTTGTTAGAGTCATTAATCTTAGCAGTAATTATTTGAATTCTGTTAACGTGAGAATGAGCAAATTAAGTAAACTCGAGGTTCTGGATCTCAGGAACAATAAATTGAATGTTATTGGAAAATCAACGAGGGATGATATAGCACGCCTGCCAAAAGCCAGACTTAGATTAGAAGGAAACCCTCTGCATTGTGGATGTGCTGAATTAGACTTCCTCTTATGGATGAAACAGAATGGAGATCGAGTTCATAACATCCCGTATCTCAAATGTCGTGCTTCAACAGGTGAATCTAAAACATTTGACAAACTAAACCAAATAATAGCACACCTGGAAAGCCAGTGCAGTTCTAACTTAGTTGAAATCTCAGTCTCAGTAAGTGCCTTACTCTGTATCCTGACCATGGTTGCTGGTGTCCTAGTGTACCTCAACAGATGGAAACTGAGGTATCTCTACTATGCTGGGAGACGTGTTTACAGACGAAGATACAACAATGAGCAAGTGCCTCAGGAAAACTACGAGTATGATGCATTTATATCATATGACGACAAAGACAGAGGATTTATAATTGAAGAAATGATTCCAGAACTAGAGGAAAAACATGGCCTCAAACTTTGCATTCATCAACGCGACTTTCTACCAGGGGAGGTAATCTCAGAAAACATCGTCAATGCCATTCAGAACAGCAGAACGACAGTGGTAGTTCTCTCCCCTTCTTTCCTTGAGAGCACCTGGTGTGAGTTCGAGTTCAACATGGCCCGGATGGAAGGCGTGACCCGCAGACAGGACATTGTTGTGGTGCTGCTGTATGAAGACGTCTCCATGATGAACCTCTCCAAGGACATGGTCATGATGCTGAAACGTAACAGCTACGTGGAATACAACAACGAGGTGTTCAACAAGGAGATGTTCTGGCTGAATGTAAAGGAATCAATCGAGATTGTCAGACCCAGGAAATGAAACTGATGTTAGACGTTTCTTGTTGCAATTTAATATTGACAATTGTATTCCTAAATGTAGACAGAAGTACCTTATATAATGAACACTACATTTAACATTCCACTTCTGTCTGGCAATCAATAATCTTCTGATTTGCTACATATAGAATACTATTGTCAGAACAAGGGAATGAAACTACTGTAAAATGTACACTTGTCGTATTCAACTTCTTAATATGTTTGTTTTTCTTGAGGTTTTTAAAGGATTGTGAACAAAACATTTAGCGTTATCAGTAGAATAAGTTGTTGACATTTTTATGATGATATGCTTTTTTTATGAACAATGATAATATTGCTTTTGCTTGATGGTCAATAAACAATAATTCTTTTTAATCAAGGTCGCAAATTGTTTCAAACGTTTTATTCCCAAAATGTGAAAATGAAAATCGTATCTTTGTCATACTTTGTTTCATCACCGTTAACATGACATATTTGAAGGTATTTTGTATAAACTTGATTTCTTACTGATGTGTAAACATCATACATGTTCATGTAGATAGAAACGTTTCTCCCTTTGATATCATTATACTTAATGAACATATCATTTACCGGTGTTTATGTAATGTACACTGAGTGGATCTGATTAATGTTAATTCATTGAAAGGAGTTAATTTATTTTAGGCGTATACAGATGCACTGCATTCAAATTTCATTAGAGCAAAGTACCAAGAAACACAATTAATATAAATTTCAGATTATATCCACAGATGTGTGTATGTGGCAGGCGTTTGTAAATACATTTTAATAATAAACTTGTTGTTCATGTCATGTTTTTCTGTTTTTATTTTGATATGCTTTTAGTTGTGGGTTAATAGTTTTCAGTTGTAGTGCAAGTAGTAGCTTTAGCTTAAGATCTCATGTGCATTGGGTCAGTCTATTGGGAATAATAGGGAGGTTGGGTTAATTCATTTTATCATGTTTATTTCTGTCAAATTAACCCCAAGCTGTTCTCCTATTGGCTGATTTTGAATCAGTTCACTGACTTCCATTTGCACATCTATCACTGCACTGATGACAGAAAGACAGACAGACGAGATCAGGGACATTTTATATATAATCTAAGGTTAGTAATTAATATAATCATTATTATAAATGTAGTTTGTAGAGTAGTATAAAGTATTCATATCTAATTATATAAATCATATATTTAATAAACTTTGTATAACTTAACTTATAAGTGTAATGGTGATTGCCGCCATTTTGTATAATCTAATAAGGTACATAACTTACTTCATCAATACTATTTTAATCTAAAGTAAGCTTTTATTTCTTTCTCTTCTTTGTATGAATGTTTCTGAAGTGAATGTGTAATTGAGTGAGTGAAGGAATATTTAGAGTAAATGCTGTGTGAATTAACCATTCATGATAGTTATTATTCTAATATATGATTGTGTAATGGTTCATCATTTCTGCAATAAGGAACCATTTACTTATTGTATATATTGTATTCAGGACATGATGATGGCTAGAAGTTATCCTCGTGGTTAAGGACTGATCACCCCGGAACCACATTCAGGGTATGCCTATTTGTATATTTTAATGTTTCATGTATGCTTTATATATATTCTGCTATTATGCATTGAATGCATAATGTGATGTTTGTAATCATAATGTTAATTGCCAGATTGTGGTAATTAAGTGTAAGAATGTATCTTTTGTATTGCTTCACTATGTGTCATTTGAATATAGTGAATGGGTAAGTCTTTTAATTATCTCCCTTTGTAAGCGTATGATATGTGTAATAATCATTGATGTATTGCTCTATCATATATTGGTAGTTCACCTTGAAGCAATGATTATTGATAATACATAATGTATCTTTGTCTATGTATTTAGCATAATATTATATGTTATGCAGTAATGATGCAAGGAATGTGTTATATATTTTATGAATATTTATGTTGGATGTTGATGTATTTTATATTGTATTACATTGTGTTTTGCAGGGTCTATATATCGGTTCTACGTGCTTCTATCGCACCTGAGAATAAACCTCGCAACCCGTGACCAGTGTTTGGTTATTTCTTTACCCCTACACACGACCGGTTACAAAATGGAGCCCCCAGTGAGGATTTGCTGTTCACCACGTCGGATGTGAGCCTACATCATCATCATCATCATCTGTATCATTGACATGAATATCCATACTCGTCGTCTGTGATAATGTGATATTGGACTTGTGTTTTATTCATGGACTATTCACGGTATTTGCCTTTGTGTTTTGACACTTTTCTATGACCATGTGATTGAAGTGACTCTATCAACAACAAAGACTTTATAATTTTATAACTTTGTAATTTTGCTTCTTCGTAATTAATAATGTAATTATTTGCATATCTGCTATTCATATTGCCGGCTTAGTTACTATTTGAATGTGATAATTATTTTGCTGCAGCTGTTTAACATGTAATTATTTTGTAATTATTCCCTGCTGTTTATGCATTGTTGAACTTTATACATTTTGGCTTTGTTTACAACTATCATGTAGCCTCATATTTGTGAATCTTTTGTGTTTACATTTTGGTGATCACCGTTGATGTTTTTTTGTACTTAGTTAACTTTAAGGTTTGTTTACATAATGTAGGCCTACACTTACGTTCAATCTACATTTAGGTTATTTTACCCTATTTATAGGCTAGAATAACTTACGTTTAGATTAATTAGTTAAGTCCATACATTAATTAGTTATTTAGTAACTATATTCATTGATTAGTTTGTTAATTGGTAATTGATTAATCACACAGTTTGTTTATTTTGCATTTAAACATGTGAGTTTGTTTGATTGAAATATTGCTATCCTCCGCTTTCTGACTTAGTTAAATTAGTAATTTAAAGATAGGTTTAAATAAAAGTTAACATGTAAGTCTTCAATTTACTTGACTGCCTTACGACCGACTGCTCTAGCATTTCATATTGCACTGCACTTAGAATCTTTTTCTCATTCTCTACCATGCCTTAGTTCATTCTTCTTGTTGCCCTTTCTTATCTCTAATAGGGATTAGTTACTTAGTTAACTTGGGTTGTTTTTGTGGGTTAGTTCACTTTGGTTAGCTTACATGGCTTAGTTTACTTGGGTTGATTCAATGGGTTAGTTTTCTGTGGTTAACTTATATGGGTTAGATTGTTTTGGTTAACTTTGCTTAGTTACTTGGTTAATTTTTGGGTTAATTTACTTGGGTTGCCAAATTGTTGATATTGTTAATATTTAGTATATCTCTTGTAATATTCCGTTAGTATTTTTGTAATTGCAATTGCATCATACACATTGTAATTTACATTTTGCTACATATCTGCCACCATTTGCATTGTAATTTACACACTTCCCTTTGTGTTTCAGGTGTGAAAATTATGTCCTAAATAACCTATCACAGTTACACATTTCCCTTTGTGTTTCAGGTGTGACCATACCCTAAATATTACCAACAGTTACACATGTCCCTTTGTGTTGCAGGTGGAATTATGCCCTAGCTTGTATTTTACATCATTATTACTGCATATATATTCAATTATTTCCGTATTGCATTTTTGGTGTTGTGTTGCAAATATGACTTAGGTTTTCAACACTTGTTCATTGCACCTTCAATGTGTTTTCCTTTACAGTGGAACACATTATTCTCATTTTCTTAATACTCTAACCATATAATTTCACCTTTACATTATTTGTGTTTGCAATTCCGATTTTGTCTTATTAGCTAAGCGTTGATTCTTATTGTTCACCATGTTCAACTTGTGAATTATTCTCACAGGTATCGTTAATTTTTCATAACCACTAATCAGTGTTAATTTAATTAATTTGTGACTTTACCTTCTTTTCTCCTTTTCACTTCACACCAATTCACATTGTTTATTTGATTGTTCGTTTACGCAAAGGAGTGCCATCATGTGAATACAACAGTGTTTGTGTGAGATTGTGCTTCACATTTGTGTGAATTCAAGTGTTTGTGTTGTGCACTATTCGTGGATTCTCATTCTTGGATTGTGTTGTGTAAGTGTTATAATTCAACCATGGATCTTGGACAGGAAGAGATGAAGAGCCTTTTGACAGTGTTTGCCAAGATGGGTTTGAATCCTAAGCTCGACTCACCAGCGGATTTCAAGGCTTGGATCACTGGTATTGCGCAAGCAGAAGGACCTCTTGTCAAGAATGAGCCAGATGAATCCCCACAGGTTGAAAAGTCTCATACACAAGACACGGATAAAAAGGTTGAACCTTCAACTCAGATGACAGCATCCTCCATCAACTATTTTCCGAAGATTCCTTTCTTCAGTGGTGAGAGTGGCAAGGACACCCCCTACGATTTGTGGAGATACGAGGTGGATTGTCTTCTACAATCAAAGACTTACAGCACTGAAGTCGTTCTCCAAGCAGTCAGGAAGTCTTTGAAGGGTGAGGCAGCTCTCTGTGCCATGAAGCTGGGCCATACAGCCACCATATCAGACATCACTGCCAAGTTGAGGAGTGCTTTTGGAACACTACGAAGGAAAGAGACACTCATGTCACAGTTCTACGGAGCAAGGCAAGAGGAGAACGAGGATGTATCAACCTGGGGTTGTCGTCTGGAGAACATCTTATACCAGATCACACTCCAGCGTTCGATTCCCCATCAAGAACAGGATGAGATGCTCCGGAGCAAGATGTGGGAAGGACTTAGGCCTGGACTGAAGAGCCTTGCCGCCCACAAGTTTGACAGCATCTTCAACTTCGACGAACTGAGACTTTGTCTTCGCGAGGTAGAGTTTGACTTGAGGAGGAACAAGTCACCTACAAGTACAGCTACCAAGAAGACTGCGACAGTCAAGATGGCCTCTGCTCAGGATCGCACAGTGGTAACCAAGGAGGAGGTTATGGACTTAAGGACTATGATGATGGACATCAAGGCGGAGCTTGCGGAACTTAAGGACCGACAGTCTGCCCAAGTTCTACTCCATCAGCCAGCTCCCTCTCAAGCAACTGGACAGTACAGCAAAAGAGGAAAGAGACATCAGGGCAAGCCTAATGGACCACCCTATCAGGATCATCTAGCCCCTCAGGTTCCAGTTCAATCACCCTTTGTCTATCATCCACCTCAAGTTCCACCACAGTACTATCCACCAGGACCACCTCCACAGCTACCTCAGCCACAGGTTTCGATGCAGGGTGATCCAGGATCTCAAGACAGGGAACCAGTCAAGTGTTGGAGTAGTGGTTACCCAGGACATATTGCTGTTGGCTGTCGTGTTAGGTTGGATCATCTGAAGCGGCCTTTAAACTTGGACAGGCCTATGGGAAGGGGCTACCCTTAGGCTACAAGACACGCCCTACCACTACAGTTATACCAGACGGACTAGTTGGTGAGTCTACAGAGGTAACCATAGGGATTGAGGGTCTGCCAGTCACAGCACTACTGGATACAGGAGCCACCGTTCCCATTATGTCTGAGAGTTTCTTCAGGGACAACTTCAGTACCATTCCACTGCAGCCCATTGGAGACATCTTGGACATAGAGTGCGCCGGAGGAGACCAATTGCCCTATCTAGGATACATCAATGTCAACATCAGCATCGTTGGAGGTGGTATGTCAGGTGATAATGGATCCGTATCTTGTCTGATGCTCATCGTACCAGATACAAGATACAACGCTAGGGTACCAGCTTTGCTAGGAACAAATGTGCTTCGCTTCTTCTTGGACTTATGCAAGGAGCAACATGGAGCAAGGTTTCTACAGAAGGCCAGCCTACACACGCCTTGGTACTTAGCCTACAGGACCATCACCTTACGAGACAAGGAATTGGAGAAACATGGACACTGCCTGGGACTGGTAAGGAGCACAGATGACAAGAACTTAATCATCCCACCGAACTCCAACATGGTTATCAAAGGACAAGTAACCAAAGGACTCAAGTTGCCTGTCACATGTGCCTTACTCCAGTCAACATTGAACTCTCCACTGCCACAGGATTTGGACATCGCCCCTTCCTTGATAACCTATGATTATCGGGATACAACAACAGTTGATGTACATGTATCAAATGTCACCACCCAGACTATCGTCATTCCACCGAGAGCTCTTCTGTGTGAGATTCAGCAAGTATCCATCCCTGAACCACCATCAGATGGAGCTCATGGATTTGTTGACATCATCAGCCAAGTAGACTTTGATGACAGTGACCTTACCAAGGATGAACTCAGTCGAGGACTTGATGTCATCAAGAGATACGTTGACATATTCTCGAAAGATGATGATGACATTGGTCGCAGCCATATGGTAAGCCATAGGATAGATCTGGTCGACGAAGTACCCTTCAAGCAGCGCCACCGACGAATTCCACCAGCGATGTTTGATGAAGTTAGGAATCACTTGCAAACTCTACTATCAGCTGGTGTGATTAGGAAGTCACACAGTCCATGGGCTTCTAACGTTGTGTTAGTAAAGAAGGATGAGCGTGTGCGTCTATGCGTGGATTTTCGCGAGCTGAATGACCGATCGATTAAAGATTCCTATGCGCTGCCAAGGATTGAGGAATTACTGGATTGTTTAGGAGGTAATAAGTTCTTCAGTGTGCTTGACATGAAAAGCGGATATCACCAGGTAGAAATTGAAAAGTCTCACAAGCAACGCACAGCATTCACCGTTGGACCACTCGGCTTTTATGAGTACAACAGGATGCCGTTTGGACTCTCCAATGCACCAGCTACGTACCAACGACTCATGGAGCTGTGTTTGGAAGGTTTACATCTCAACACCTGCCTTATCTACCTGGATGACGTCATCATCTTTTCAAGAACTTATGAGGAACACCTTGAGCGCCTACAGCAAGTATTCCAAAGGATCAAGGATTCCGGTCTGAAACTGGCAACAAAGAAATGCAAGTTTTTCAGAAGGAAAGTGCGTTATGTCGGGTATATAGTTTCTGAGCATGGAATAGAAGCGGATCCAGACAAGCTCAATAAAGTGCAAGAATGGCCAACTCCAACAAGCCCAGAGGAAGTGCGCAAGTTTCTTGGATTTGCTGGATATTACAGGAAATTCATCAAGGACTTCTCAAAAATCGCCAAGCCACTTTCGGAGTTAATGCCAAAGTCTGCATCCAAGAAGAACAAGGCCTCTAAGCAAATCGACTGGATCTGGGGAGACAAACAAGAACACGCTTTTCAGGAACTGAAACATCGTCTCTCTGTGCCTCCAATTTTGGGATACGCCGACTGTACCAAACCCTTTGAGCTTCATACAGACGCCAGTGGCCATGGACTAGGTGCAGTTCTCTATCAGGAACAAGGAGGGCAGCCACGAGTTGTTGCTTACGCAAGTAGAGGTTTGAGCCGATCCGAGAGAAACTACTCTGCACACAAGCTTGAGTTTCTGTGTTTGAAGTGGGCTATCTCGGAGAAGTTTCACGACTACTTGTGGGGCCATGACTTCGTGGTTGTCACAGACAACAACCCACTGACGTACGTCCTAACAACTGCAAAGCTGGATGCAACGGGTCATCGATGGCTAGCTTCACTTTCAAGTTACAACTTTACCATCAAGTACCGTCCCGGCAAAGCCAACATGGATGCCGACGCTCTGTCTCGCCTGCCAGTCAAAGAAGATTTTGAAGACATGGAACAGATTGGAATTGAATCTGTATCCGCCATATGTCATTCGGTTCATGCCAGCAACTTTGTGGAAAGTTTATGTCTCTCTGCTGAGGTTGTGGACGAAGATGACTTAGACTTGACTGACGACAGATGTGAACAGAATGCCAGGGACTGGAGGAAAGCCCAAGCTAAGGATCCATTACTGACAGAAGTCATCAGTCACTTGAGGAATGGATCAAGACCAGACAGGAACAACCACCTCAAGGATCCAGACCTGACTTCTATCATGAAGAGCTACAACCATCTTAAGCTCAAGAGAGGTGTTCTGTACAGGGTGACAACTGTGAATGGAGCAACAAGGGAACAACTCGTTCTACCATCAACAGTTAGGAGATCAGCGCTACGGAGTTTGCACGACAATGTAGGACATCCGGGACGTGATAGAACCATCTCACTTCTCAGGGACAGATTCTATTGGCCAGGGATGGCAAACGACGTAGATTCGCATCTTCAAACTTGTGAACGGTGTTTGAGAAGAAAGACATCTACCAACATCAAGGCTCCATTATCAAGCATCAAGACTTCAGAACCCCTCGAGCTTGTGTGCATGGATTTTCTTTGTTTGGAACCGTCAAAAGGAGGTATAGAGAATGTGTTGGTGGTGACTGATCATTTCACACGTTATGCTCAGGCTTACCCCACCAGGAACATGTCAGCTAAAACCACAGCGGAAACCTTCTTCAACAACTTTGTTGTCCACTACGGCCTTCCGAAGAGGATCCATTCGGACCAAGGTGCAAACTTCACCAGCAAGCTCATGCAGGAACTTTGCCAACTCCTAAGGATTGAGAAGTCCAGGACAACGCCATACCATCCAATGGGTAACGGGATGACCGAACGATTCAATAGGACACTCTGTGACATGCTCGGCACTCTAGATCCAGAGGAAAAGAAGAACTGGAAGGCTCATGTAGGTCCACTGGTACATGCCTACAACTGTACCCGCCATGAGTCAACATCTGTGTCTCCGTTCTTTTTGATGTTCGGACGTCATCCAAGACTTCCTGTAGATCTGGCGTTTGGATTGGACATAGAGAACAAAGAATCAAGATCAACGACAGAATACACACGATCACTGAAGCAACGACTGGAAGAGGCTTATCATCTGGCGTCCACAGCTGCTGACAAGTCAAGGACTAAGCAGAAGACGAGCTACGACAAACGTGCAAGAGCAGCCATGCTAGAGAAAGGTGATCGTGTCCTTGTGAAGATAGTGGCCTTTGATGGAAGACACAAGCTAGCTGATAAGTGGGAGGAAGACGTGTATGTGGTACTCCGCCAGCCAAATTCATCCATTCCTGTATTTGAAGTGGGAAAGGAAAGTGGAGATGGACGGAAACGAGTGCTGCACAGGAACCTTCTACTTCCAGTTGGATCCATGCCCGTCAAGGAACTACCAGCTATTGTGAAACCCAGGAAAAGACAAGTGTTACCACCTGTGCCTAAACCGAGACAGAAGAAGATGAAAGAAGCAACGACCATCAACGAAGATTCATCGGATGAAGAATCAGTCGTGCCTATCGCCTATCCTTCAGAACCTTCAGTTTCTACTGTGATTCCAGTGGAAGGGCCAGCTGAAGAGGAGCCTACAGGAGCTGTTGAAGGAGATGGGACTCCTACTGAGGAGAGGGAGGAGGAAGAGCCGACTGATGCTGTTGATCCTGAGGATGAGCAGGAAGATGATGGGTCTCAGGCAGCAGGTGGTGACGAAGAAGAAGATGACACACAGGAGCAAGCAGGTGATCAACCCGATCCTCCACGGCGCTCAACCAGAACCAGGAATCAGCCCAGTTGGATGAGGAGTGGTGATTATGTGTTTTCTGCTGTGTCCTGTGCTGATTCAGAATCCCCGGATTGGCTTGCTCGGGCCAAGTTTCTCAGCTCCCTCATAGCTGACGACAGATTCAAGGATCAGCGTCACAAGTTGTCAGATACTCTCCTCGATCTTGTCGCAGGCAAGAAGAAATGACGAGACGTCATTTTCCGATGGGGGGAAGTATGTGGCAGGCGTTTGTAAATACATTTTAATAATAAACTTGTTGTTCATGTCATGTTTTTCTGTTTTTATTTTGATATGCTTTTAGTTGTGGGTTAATAGTTTTCAGTTGTAGTGCAAGTAGTAGCTTTAGCTTAAGATCTCATGTGCATTGGGTCAGTCTATTGGGAATAATAGGGAGGTTGGGTTAATTCATTTTATCATGTTTATTTCTGTCAAATTAACCCCAAGCTGTTCTCCTATTGGCTGATTTTGAATCAGTTCACTGACTTCCATTTGCACATCTATCACTGCACTGATGACAGAAAGACAGACAGACGAGATCAGGGACATTTTATATATAATCTAAGGTTAGTAATTAATATAATCATTATTATAAATGTAGTTTGTAGAGTAGTGTAAAGTATTCATATCTAATTATATAAATCATATATTTAATAAACTTTGTATAACTTAACTTATAAGTGTAATGGTGATTGCCGCCATTTTGTATAATCTAATAAGGTACATAACTTACTTCATCAATACTATTTTAATCTAAAGTAAGCTTTTATTTCTTTCTCTTCTTTGTATGAATGTTTCTGAAGTGAATGTGTAATTGAGTGAGTGAAGGAATATTTAGAGTAAATGCTGTGTGAATTAACCATTCATGATAGTTATTATTCTAATATATGATTGTGTAATGGTTCATCATTTCTGCAATAAGGAACCATTTACTTATTGTATATATTGTATTCAGGACATGATGATGGCTAGAAGTTATCCTCGTGGTTAAGGACTGATCACCCCGGAACCACATTCAGGGTATGCCTATTTGTATATTTTAATGTTTCATGTATGCTTTATATATATTCTGCTATTATGCATTGAATGCATAATGTGATGTTTGTAATCATAATGTTAATTGCCAGATTGTGGTAATTAAGTGTAAGAATGTATCTTTTGTATTGCTTCACTATGTGTCATTTGAATATAGTGAATGGGTAAGTCTTTTAATTATCTCCCTTTGTAAGCGTATGATATGTGTAATAATCATTGATGTATTGCTCTATCATATATTGGTAGTTCACCTTGAAGCAATGATTATTGATAATACATAATGTATCTTTGTCTATGTATTTAGCATAATATTATATGTTATGCAGTAATGATGCAAGGAATGTGTTATATATTTTATGAATATTTATGTTGGATGTTGATGTATTTTATATTGTATTACATTGTGTTTTGCAGGGTCTATATATCGGTTCTACGTGCTTCTATCGCACCTGAGAATAAACCTCGCAACCCGTGACCAGTGTTTGGTTATTTCTTTACCCCTACACACGACCGGTTACAAAATGGAGCCCCCAGTGAGGATTTGCTGTTCACCACGTCGGATGTGAGCCTACATCATCATCATCATCATCTGTATCATTGACATGAATATCCATACTCGTCGTCTGTGATAATGTGATATTGGACTTGTGTTTTATTCATGGACTATTCACGGTATTTGCCTTTGTGTTTTGACACTTTTCTATGACCATGTGATTGAAGTGACTCTATCAACAACAAAGACTTTATAATTTTATAACTTTGTAATTTTGCTTCTTCGTAATTAATAATGTAATTATTTGCATATCTGCTATTCATATTGCCGGCTTAGTTACTATTTGAATGTGATAATTATTTTGCTGCAGCTGTTTAACATGTAATTATTTTGTAATTATTCCCTGCTGTTTATGCATTGTTGAACTTTATACATTTTGGCTTTGTTTACAACTATCATGTAGCCTCATATTTGTGAATCTTTTGTGTTTACATTTTGGTGATCACCGTTGATGTTTTTTGTACTTAGTTAACTTTAAGGTTTGTTTACATAATGTAGGCCTACACTTACGTTCAATCTACATTTAGGTTATTTTACCCTATTTATAGGCTAGAATAACTTACGTTTAGATTAATTAGTTAAGTTCATACATTAATAAGTTAAGTTCATATATTAATTAGTTAAGTCCATACATTAATTAGTTATTTAGTAACTATATTCATTGATTAGTTTGTTAATTGGTAATTGATTAATCACACAGTTTGTTTATTTTGCATTTAAACATGTGAGTTTGTTTGATTGAAATATTGCTATCCTCCGCTTTCTGACTTAGTTAAATTAGTAATTTAAAGATAGGTTTAAATAAAAGTTAACATGTAAGTCTTCAATTTACTTGACTGCCTTACGACCGACTGCTCTAGCATTTCATATTGCACTGCACTTAGAATCTTTTTCTCATTCTCTACCATGCCTTAGTTCATTCTTCTTGTTGCCCTTTCTTATCTCTAATAGGGATTAGTTACTTAGTTAACTTGGGTTGTTTTTGTGGGTTAGTTCACTTTGGTTAGCTTACATGGCTTAGTTTACTTGGGTTGATTCAATGGGTTAGTTTTCTGTGGTTAACTTATATGGGTTAGATTGTTTTGGTTAACTTTGCTTAGTTACTTGGTTAATTTTTGGGTTAATTTACTTGGGTTGCCAAATTGTTGATATTGTTAATATTTAGTATATCTCTTGTAATATTCCGTTAGTATTTTTGTAATTGCAATTGCATCATACACATTGTAATTTACATTTTGCTACATATCTGCCACCATTTGCATTGTAATTTACACACTTCCCTTTGTGTTTCAGGTGTGAAAATTATGTCCTAAATAACCTATCACAGTTACACATTTCCCTTTGTGTTTCAGGTGTGACCATACCCTAAATATTACCAACAGTTACACATGTCCCTTTGTGTTGCAGGTGGAATTATGCCCTAGCTTGTATTTTACATCATTATTACTGCATATATATTCAATTATTTCCGTATTGCATTTTTGGTGTTGTGTTGCAAATATGACTTAGGTTTTCAACACTTGTTCATTGCACCTTCAATGTGTTTTCCTTTACAGTGGAACACATTATTCTCATTTTCTTAATACTCTAACCATATAATTTCACCTTTACATTATTTGTGTTTGCAATTCCGATTTTGTCTTATTAGCTAAGCGTTGATTCTTATTGTTCACCATGTTCAACTTGTGAATTATTCTCACAGGTATCGTTAATTTTTCATAACCACTAATCAGTGTTAATTTAATTAATTTGTGACTTTACCTTCTTTTCTCCTTTTCACTTCACACCAATTCACATTGTTTATTTGATTGTTCGTTTACGCAAAGGAGTGCCATCATGTGAATACAACAGTGTTTGTGTGAGATTGTGCTTCACATTTGTGTGAATTCAAGTGTTTGTGTTGTGCACTATTCGTGGATTCTCATTCTTGGATTGTGTTGTGTAAGTGTGATAATTCAACCATGGATCTTGGACAGGAAGAGATGAAGAGCCTTTTGACAGTGTTTGCCAAGATGGGTTTGAATCCTAAGCTCGACTCACCAGCGGATTTCAAGGCTTGGATCACTGGTATTGCGCAAGCAGAAGGACCTCTTGTCAAGAATGAGCCAGATGAATCCCCACAGGTTGAAAAGTCTCATACACAAGACACGGATAAAAAGGTTGAACCTTCAACTCAGATGACAGCATCCTCCATCAACTATTTTCCGAAGATTCCTTTCTTCAGTGGTGAGAGTGGCAAGGACACCCCCTACGATTTGTGGAGATACGAGGTGGATTGTCTTCTACAATCAAAGACTTACAGCACTGAAGTCGTTCTCCAAGCAGTCAGGAAGTCTTTGAAGGGTGAGGCAGCTCTCTGTGCCATGAAGCTGGGCCATACAGCCACCATATCAGACATCACTGCCAAGTTGAGGAGTGCTTTTGGAACACTACGAAGGAAAGAGACACTCATGTCACAGTTCTACGGAGCAAGGCAAGAGGAGAACGAGGATGTATCAACCTGGGGTTGTCGTCTGGAGAACATCTTATACCAGATCACACTCCAGCGTTCGATTCCCCATCAAGAACAGGATGAGATGCTCCGGAGCAAGATGTGGGAAGGACTTAGGCCTGGACTGAAGAGCCTTGCCGCCCACAAGTTTGACAGCATCTTCAACTTCGACGAACTGAGACTTTGTCTTCGCGAGGTAGAGTTTGACTTGAGGAGGAACAAGTCACCTACAAGTACAGCTACCAAGAAGACTGCGACAGTCAAGATGGCCTCTGCTCAGGATCGCACAGTGGTAACCAAGGAGGAGGTTATGGACTTAAGGACTATGATGATGGACATCAAGGCGGAGCTTGCGGAACTTAAGGACCGACAGTCTGCCCAAGTTCTACTCCATCAGCCAGCTCCCTCTCAAGCAACTGGACAGTACAGCAAAAGAGGAAAGAGACATCAGGGCAAGCCTAATGGACCACCCTATCAGGATCATCTAGCCCCTCAGGTTCCAGTTCAACCACCCTTTGTCTATCATCCACCTCAAGTTCCACCACAGTACTATCCACCAGGACCACCTCCCCAGCTACCTCAGCCACAGGTTTCGATGCAGGGTGATCCAGGATCTCAAGACAGGGAACCAGTCAAGTGTTGGAGTAGTGGTTACCCAGGACATATTGCTGTTGGCTGTCGTGTTAGGTTGGATCATCTGAAGCGGCCTTTAAACTTGGACAGGCCTATGGGAAGGGGCTACCCTTAGGCTACAAGACACGCCCTACCACTACAGTTATACCAGACGGACTAGTTGGTGAGTCTACAGAGGTAACCATAGGGATTGAGGGTCTGCCAGTCACAGCACTACTGGATACAGGAGCCACCGTTCCCATTATGTCTGAGAGTTTCTTCAGGGACAACTTCAGTACCATTCCACTGCAGCCCATTGGAGACATCTTGGACATAGAGTGCGCCGGAAGAGACCAATTGCCCTATCTAGGATACATCAATGTCAACATCAGCATCGTTGGAGGTGGTATGTCAGGTGATAATGGATCCGTATCTTGTCTGATGCTCATCGTACCAGATACAAGATACAACGCTAAGGTACCAGCTTTGCTAGGAACAAATGTGCTTCGCTTCTTCTTGGACTTATGCAAGGAGCAACATGGAGCAAGGTTTCTACAGAAGGCCAGCCTACACACGCCTTGGTACTTAGCCTACAGGACCATCACCTTACGAGACAAGGAATTGGAGAAACATGGACACTGCCTGGGACTGGTAAGGAGCACAGATGACAAGAACTTAATCATCCCACCGAACTCCAACATGGTTATCAAAGGACAAGTAACCAAAGGACTCAAGTTGCCTGTCACATGTGCCTTACTCCAGTCAACATTGAACTCTCCACTGCCACAGGATTTGGACATCGCCCCTTCCTTGATAACCTATGATTATCGGGATACAACAACAGTTGATGTACATGTATCAAATGTCACCACCCAGACTATCGTCATTCCACCGAGAGCTCTTCTGTGTGAGATTCAGCAAGTATCCATCCCTGAACCACCATCAGATGGAGCTCATGGATTTGTTGACATCATCAGCCAAGTAGACTTTGATGACAGTGACCTTACCAAGGATGAACTCAGTCGAGGACTTGATGTCATCAAGAGATACGTTGACATATTCTCGAAGGATGATGATGACATTGGTCGCAGCCATATGGTAAGCCATAGGATAGATCTGGTCGACGAAGTACCCTTCAAGCAGCGCCACCGACGAATTCCACCAGCGATGTTTGATGAAGTTAGGAATCACTTGCAAACTCTACTATCAGCTGGTGTGATTAGGAAGTCACACAGTCCATGGGCTTCTAACGTTGTGTTAGTAAAGAAGAAGGATGGGCGTCTGCGTCTATGCGTGGATTTTCGCGAGCTGAATGACCGATCGATTAAAGATTCCTATGCGCTGCCAAGGATTGAGGAATTACTGGATTGTTTAGGAGGTAATAAGTTCTTCAGTGTGCTTGACATGAAAAGCGGATATCACCAGGTAGAAATTGAAGAGTCTCACAAGCAACGCACAGCATTCACCGTTGGACCACTCGGCTTTTATGAGTACAACAGGATGCCGTTTGGACTCTCCAATGCACCAGCTACGTACCAACGACTCATGGAGCAGTGTTTGGAAGGTTTACATCTCAACACCTGCCTTATCTACCTGGATGACGTCATCATCTTTTCAAGAACTTATTAGGAACACCTTGAGCGCCTACAGCAAGTATTCCAAAGGATCAAGGATTCCGGTCTGAAACTGGCAACAAAGAAATGCAAGTTTTTCAGAAGGAAAGTGCGTTATGTCGGGTATATAGTTTCTGAGCATGGAATAGAAGCGGATCCAGACAAGCTCAATAAAGTGCAAGAATGGCCAACTCCAACAAGCCCAGAGGAAGTGCGCAAGTTTCTTGGATTTGCTGGATATTACAGGAAATTCATCAAGGATTTCTCAAAAATCGCCAAGCCACTTTCGGAGTTAATGCCAAAGTCTGCATCCAAGAAGAACAAGGCCTCTAAGCAAATCGACTGGATCTGGGGAGACAAACAAGAACACGCTTTTCAGGAACTGAAACATCGTCTCTCTGTGCCTCCAATTTTGGGATACGCCGACTGTACCAAACCCTTTGAGCTTCATACAGACGCCAGTGGCCATGGACTAGGTGCAGTTCTCTATCAGGAACAAGGAGGGCAGCCACGAGTTGTTGCTTACGCAAGTAGAGGTTTGAGCCGATCCGAGAGAAACTACTCTGCACACAAGCTTGAGTTTCTGTGTTTGAAGTGGGCTATCTCGGAGAAGTTTCACGACTACTTGTGGGGCCATGACTTCGTGGTTGTCACAGACAACAACCCACTGACGTACGTCCTAACAACTGCAAAGCTGGATGCAACGGGTCATCGATGGCTAGCTTCACTTTCAAGTTACAACTTTACCATCAAGTACCGTCCCGGCAAAGCCAACATGGATGCCGACGCTCTGTCTCGCCTGCCAGTCAAAGAAGATTTGGAAGACATGGAACAGATTGGAATTGAATCTGTATCCGCCATATGTCATTCGGTTCATGCCAGCAACTTTGTGGAAAGTTTATGTCTCTCTGCTGAGGTTGTGGACGAAGATGACTTAGACTTGACTGACGACAGATGTGAACAGAATGCCAGGGACTGGAGGAAAGCCCAAGCTAAGGATCCATTACTGACAGAAGTCATCAGTCACTTGAGGAATGGATCAAGACCAGACAGGAACAACCACCTCAAGGATCCAGACCTGACTTCTATCATGAAGAGCTACAACCATCTTAAGCTCAAGAGAGGTGTTCTGTACAGGGTGACAACTGTGAATGGAGCAACAAGGGAACAACTCGTTCTACCATCAACAGTTAGGAGATCAGCGCTACGGAGTTTGCACGACAATGTAGGACATCCGGGACGTGATAGAACCATCTCACTTCTCAGGGACAGATTCTATTGGCCAGGGATGGCAAACGACGTAGATTCGCATCTTCAAACTTGTGAACGGTGTTTGAGAAGAAAGACATCTACCAACATCAAGGCTCCATTATCAAGCATCAAGACTTCAGAACCCCTCGAGCTTGTGTGCATGGATTTTCTTTGTTTGGAACCGTCAAAAGGAGGTATAGAGAATGTGTTGGTGGTGACTGATCATTTCACACGTTATGCTCAGGCTTACCCCACCAGGAACATGTCAGCTAAAACCACAGCGGAAACCTTCTTCAACAACTTTGTTGTCCACTACGGCCTTCCGAAGAGGATCCATTCGGACCAAGGTGCAAACTTCACCAGCAAGCTCATGCAGGAACTTTGCCAACTCCTAAGGATTGAGAAGTCCAGGACAACGCCATACCATCCAATGGGTAACGGGATGACCGAACGATTCAATAGGACACTCTGTGACATGCTCGGCACTCTAGATCCAGAGGAAAAGAAGAACTGGAAGGCTCATGTAGGTCCACTGGTACATGCCTACAACTGTACCCGCCATGAGTCAACATCTGTGTCTCCGTTCTTTTTGATGTTCGGACGTCATCCAAGACTTCCTGTAGATCTGGCGTTTGGATTGGACATAGAGAACAAAGAATCAAGATCAACGACAGAATACACACGATCACTGAAGCAACGACTGGAAGAGGCTTATCATCTGGCGTCCACAGCTGCTGACAAGTCAAGGACTAAGCAGAAGACGAGCTACGACAAACGTGCAAGAGCAGCCATGCTAGAGAAAGGTGATCGTGTCCTTGTGAAGATAGTGGCCTTTGATGGAAGACACAAGCTAGCTGATAAGTGGGAGGAAGACGTGTATGTGGTACTCCGCCAGCCAAATTCATCCATTCCTGTATTTGAAGTGGGAAAGGAAAGTGGAGATGGACGGAAACGAGTGCTGCACAGGAACCTTCTACTTCCAGTTGGATCCATGCCCGTCAAGGAACTACCAGCTATTGTGAAACCCAGGAAAAGACAAGTGTTACCACCTGTGCCTAAACCGAGACAGAAGAAGATGAAAGAAGCAACGACCATCAACGAAGATTCATCGGATGAAGAATCAGTCGTGCCTATCGCCTATCCTTCAGAACCTTCAGTTTCTACTGTGATTCCAGTGGAAGGGCCAGCTGAAGAGGAGCCTACAGGAGCTGTTGAAGGAGATGGGACTCCTACTGAGGAGAGGGAGGAGGAAGAGCCGACTGATGCTGTTGATCCTGAGGATGAGCAGGAAGATGATGGGTCTCAGGCAGCAGGTGGTGACGAAGAAGAAGATGACACACAGGAGCAAGCAGGTGATCAACCCGATCCTCCACGGCGCTCAACCAGAACCAGGAATCAGCCCAGTTGGATGAGGAGTGGTGATTATGTGTTTTCTGCTGTGTCCTGTGCTGATTCAGAATCCCCGGATTGGCTTGCTCGGGCCAAGTTTCTCAGCTCCCTCATAGCTGACGACAGATTCAAGGATCAGCGTCACAAGTTGTCAGATACTCTCCTCGATCTTGTCGCAGGCAAGAAGAAATGACGAGACGTCATTTTCCGATGGGGGGAAGTATGTGGCAGGCGTTTGTAAATACATTTTAATAATAAACTTGTTGTTCATGTCATGTTTTTCTGTTTTTATTTTGATATGCTTTTAGTTGTGGGTTAATAGTTTTCAGTTGTAGTGCAAGTAGTAGCTTTAGCTTAAGATCTCATGTGCATTGGGTCAGTCTATTGGGAATAATAGGGAGGTTGGGTTAATTCATTTTATCATGTTTATTTCTGTCAAATTAACCCCAAGCTGTTCTCCTATTGGCTGATTTTGAATCAGTTCACTGACTTCCATTTGCACATCTATCACTGCACTGATGACAGAAAGACAGACAGACGAGATCAGGGACATTTTATATATAATCTAAGGTTAGTAATTAATATAATCATTATTATAAATGTAGTTTGTAGAGTAGTGTAAAGTATTCATATCTAATTATATAAATCATATATTTAATAAACTTTGTATAACTTAACTTATAAGTGTAATGGTGATTGCCGCCATTTTGTATAATCTAATAAGGTACATAACTTACTTCATCAATACTATTTTAATCTAAAGTAAGCTTTTATTTCTTTCTCTTCTTTGTATGAATGTTTCTGAAGTGAATGTGTAATTGAGTGAGTGAAGGAATATTTAGAGTAAATGCTGTGTGAATTAATCATTCATGATAGTTATTATTCTAATATATGATTGTGTATTGGTTCATCATTTCTGCAATAAGGAACCATTTACTTATTGCATATATTGTATTCAGGACATGATGATGGCTAGAAGTTATCCTCGTGGTTAAGGACTGATCACCCCGGAACCACATTCAGGGTATGCCTATTTGTATATTTTAATGTTTCATGTATGCTTTATATATATTCTGCTATTATGCATTGAATGCATAATGTGATGTTTGTAATCATAATGTTAATTGCCAGATTGTGGTAATTAAGTGTAAGAATGTATCTTTTGTATTGCTTCACTATGTGTCATTTGAATATAGTGAATGGGTAAATCTTTTAATTATCTCCCTTTGTAAGCGTATGATATGTGTAATAATCATTGATGTATTGCTCTATCATATATTGGTAGTTCACCTTGAAGCAATGATTATTGATAATACATAATGTATCTTTGTCTATGTATTTAGCATAATATTATATGTTATGCAGTAATGATGCAAGGAATGTGTTATATATTTTATGAATATTTATGTTGGATGTTGATGTATTTTATATTGTATTACATTGTGTTTTGCAGGGTCTATATATCGGTTCTACGTGCTTCTATCGCACCTGAGAATAAACCTCGCAACCCGTGACCAGTGTTTGGTTATTTCTTTACACCTACACACGACCGGTTACATGTATATATCGATACCATAAACATCAGTTGATGTAGTTTAACAAGGATAACTATGCTTGTTTGCTTTGAACCTTGGGTTTCATTGTTTTGTGTTTTTGCCAACGATATGTAATGAAAACGTCAAACTGTAAACTGTATGTATCATTTTGACAATCTGTCATTAAAGTTCATTTACTACATACATGTCAAGTATTTTGCATTGATTTATTTCCTTTCTTGATATACATGTCCATCAGTTAGTGAACAAATGCAACAATGTGTTTTGGGATCACAGAATCTGCAATACTACAAATTCTCGTATTATTTTGCCATTGTTGGAATTGTGTTCACTATCAAAATTGCATGTGTTTCTAATGTATTCCGCCTTGGGGCCTTGCCACTTCAAATCTAACAGAGGAGTATTGATTGTAAAAATAGGGTATCTACCAGTTGTTGCACCATGTTATTGTCGAGGTCTCGGTGGCTGGATGGGTAAGCTGTTCGGGCAGTAAGTGCTGGCGATTGGTGTTTAACTCTCAAGACGTTTGTTCGAAGCATGCCAGGGACACGACTTAAAATAATATTCTCGAGTTTTTAATTAGTAACAATAAGTAACAATGTGAACAAAGTTATTTGATGAAATTGTAGTTAAAGAAATGTGTCTTAAGAAAGAAAATTGTGTTCTAATGAAAAATACAAGAAAGTATTAATGGCCGCCACTTTCTCCAACACAACAGGACAGACTGTTAATGGTTATCAGTAGATCCACCAGAGTTACACCCTGCTGTTATCTGTTATACATCCTACACTGGTGACATATATCCTATATAACACTTCAAGTACATAGGCGTCTTAGCCAACTACCAAATTAGCTAAGAAGCTGTTCGGCATATAGCGCTTTGATAAACAACAGCATTATAACAAAAAGCTGAAACGTTGTGTCAGGTGTGATTTATAGTTTCGGGACACGAATATAGGAATTATAACCCGAGGAAGTGTGTCATATGACTTTTACGAAACGAGTGTGAATGTTTGTATTGCTCGAGTGATAGCAATGTTTATACATAAATTTTCACATGTTTCGTAAAAGTCATATGGCACACTTTCGAGTGTAATAATTTCTTTATTACCCATTCTATTCCATTTTAGTTTAGTAAAATTATTCAATAAATAGCCCACTTCCTTTGCGACGGCAAGCTAGTGACGTCACGAACAATTGTTTTATGACGTCATAGACGAGTGAAGTGAAGTCGCGGTGAAACAATGGTTGCTAGGCAAACGTGATATGTGCACATGTGCTCATATAAAAAAATACTAACTCGGTGATTTTCACCCATATGGGTAATAAAAAACCTTATTAGATGCTCAAACTACGCATAGGATGTATATTACACGGTAAAATAAGTGGCACCATTAAGGGTGATGCTAGCATTAAACTCTGCTTTCAGCTGTGAGGGTGTTTGAACATAAACTTGCAATGAAAATATCCATACATCTTGTTTGTTTCAAACATATATCTCTCCTTTCGATATGGCAGACTCTAAGACGATGCACTACACAATATCATTCAAACCAAGTCGGGAGCCCAAATCTTTCAACTACGTCTGAAATTCTTAAAAAGAAGTAAATAATATTCTGATAATTTTTCATAAAGAACTATGGACTGTGTGAGGGTTCATATCGCACAACACCATTGTGGAGGGATTTATATCGCATGACGCCATTGTGGAATGTGGAAGGGTTCATATCGCACAACACCATTGTCTACTGTGAAAGGGTTCATATCGCATGACACCATTGTAGACTGTGGAAGCGTTCGTATCGCATGACACCATTGTGGAATGTGGAAGGGTTCATATTGCATGACACCATTGTGGACTGTGGAAGGGTTCATATCGCATGACACCATTGTAGACTGTGGAAGCGTTCATATCGCATGACACCATTGTGGAATGTGGAAGGGTTCATATTGCATGACACCATTGTGGACTGTGGAAGGGTTCATATCGCATGACACCCTTCCACAATCCACAATGGTGTCATGCGAAATGAACCCCTCCACAGTCCACAATGGTGTCATGCGATATAAACCCGACCACAATGGTGTTGCGAGATATGAACCCTTCCACATTCCACAATGCCGTCGTGCGATATAAACCCCTCCACAATGGTGTTGTGCGATATGAACCCTTTCACAGTCCACAATGGTGTTGTGCGATATGAACCCTTCCACAGTCCACAATGGTGTCATGCGATATGAACCCCTCCACAGTCCACAATGGTGTCATGCGATATGAACCCTTCCACAGTCTACAATGGTGTCATGCGATATGAACCCTTCCACATTCCACAATGGTGTCGTGCAATATAAACCCCTCCACAATAGTGATGTGCGATATGAACCTTTCCACAGTCCAAAATGGTGTCATACGATATGAACCCTTCCACATTCCACAATGGTGTCGTGCGATATGAACCCCTCCACATTCCACAATTGTGTTGTGCGATATGAACCCTTCCACATTTCACAATGGTGTTGTGCGATATGAACCCTTCCACAGTCCACAATGGTGTTGTGCGATATAAACCCTTCCAAAATGGTGTCGTGCGATATGAACCCTACCACAGTCCACAATGGTGTCGTGCGATATAAACCCTTCCAAAATGGTGTCGTGCGATATGAACCCTACCACAGTCCACAATGGTGTCGTGCGATATGAACCCTTCGACAGTCCACATTGGTGTTGTGAGATATAAACGCTTATACAGTCTACACGAAAGGCGCAGCACTGAGTGTTTTATGCTTCCTGCTATGTTTTATTCTACGATAAAGCACGACAACGAGTCTTCTATTTCTTATATGAGATGCCTTTAAATAGTTACTCACTTTTATATAGAAACCGTGGAGATATTATATTGGTTGTGTAACTATATTTTGAAAATATTAATGCCTCCCGTCATAGAACACATTCACAAGCATTGCACAATCAAATTGACGTAAAATATGATGTCATTTGCTCAGCGACGCTCTAACTGACGTCTAAAATCACGAGTATGTTTTATTGTCTCATAAAGCACGCTGTCTGTCCCATTGACCGCCTGTGTTTTATTGCCGTCGGTATCTTATATATGTCATGATACCATAGTCGACTATTACAGGGTGTATATCCCACGACAACATAGTCGACTCTTACAGGGTTTATATCCACGACAACATAGTCGACTATTACAGGGTTTATATCCCACGACAACATAGTCGACTATTGCAGGGTGTATATCCCACGACAACATAGTCGACTATTACAGGGTTTATATCCCACGACAACATAGTCGACTATTACATAGTTTATATCCCACGACAACATAGTCGAATATTACAGGGTTTATATCCCACGACATCCAACTGAGTTTGTATCCATGGTCACAGTATAATGTGAACAGCGATATCTTCAACAAGCAGGTGAGAAAGTTGTGCATGATAGAAGTATTGTAGTACCAAGTGTATCACACAATGTCATGAAATTTACATTTCAATTAAAGGTACATTCATTGTGTTGTTGTGGGTCACATATGCCAAACGTTATATGATGTAAATCTTTCGAAAAGTACTGACTGTTGCCGAAAATTACCATTGTGATTATATCCGACTCAGTATACCAACCACAGGGGCTTGTATTGTCGAAACTAGCGATTACAACGAATATGAAGTCGACGATCCAACCCCATATACTATATAAAAAAAAAGTAAAGGGATGTAACGGGGTCAACACCCCATGTCCGTTTGAATTTATATTTCAGAATGTTGTCATCATATTATCATTCTATGTTATATACCACGACAAAGCCAATACATTTGTCTTTAAAACAAGCCATCAAACGTACAAATCGAACTGATAATAACAAGGATATGATTTTTCAAAGCCAAAAATATTAGCACATTGGTGAATGCTCATGTGATCCATTTGCCTAGCCCACCAAAACGATAAAAATTATTATAAAATACTTTATAATATCCTGTCAGCTAATAGTGACCCAGTTACAAAGCCCAGTATTTGGTGCATCAGATCGCGCAAGAATTAGTTTCGACAATACAAGCCCCTGTGATACCAATGGTAGAAGGTAAAAGCTTTGATTTCTGATTGAAACCCGGACAATGCAGTGTGTGGCGCGCGTCAATTAGGCAAACGCAATTTTTGAAACTTATTTACACCAGACAAATGGACAACTTTTAATTAGAAACCAGTAATTATGATATGTTTGGCTATTGGGGATACAATGCAAGTTGAGTAAAATTATTCGAACTAAAATGAACACCTATCGTATATTGGCACGTAGTTCAGCAAAATAAAATTCTATGAAACACATTGGATGTATCTTAAAGGCAACATAATGTATAAGACAGTTTGATTGTTTAAGAGCTCACACTGTCTGGAGATTAACAGCAGGATGTAACTTGGTTAGATCTGAAGATGGATCATAGCAGAGTCAGTTCAGCTAGTACACGATGGAGAAAGGGAAGTACATTCAGCAACTGTACTTTACAAACATAACTACAATTGCATCCAGTAACTCTGTTTGCTATTTTATCGATTTAGATATGGATATTCTTAGTATGTCAACGTTTTTATATGAATTCCCATTCCTTTGACAATGTCTATAAACTAGCTTGCAAAGGAAGTGCTACCATATTTTCATTAGGTTGATAACTCAAATCGATTGTGAATGTTATTGCAACTTCCCCCGAATGGCGTTATTAGCCAGTGATGGAGACTGGCGCGAGTTATTCCCTGCAGGGGGACGTTGTTGTCAACGTTTATTCATCATGGTACTTCTCTTGTAAATTACAGAGAGTACGAATATGCATATAATTAATATACAAGGATGCAGATTGACCAACAAGGAAATATTATTCTTGAGTAGACACGCGTCACGTGACGTTTATGACGCTGTTCTGTGTCCATCTAGTAAGAGAAGGATTGGTATACCGGCGAGTTGTTAGTTGTTTAAAAGGGCAAGGAAACCTCTTTCATCACGTAAGTGTACTATTCTATAATGCCATATGCAACTCATTGTTCATTAGATCTTAAAGTATCACGATAATGAACACGTTAAAAAGTAAAAAACGTAAAAAATTATGCTTAATTTTATACTCGTATAGTGAGGATTTTTTACGCAGCAATACGCTTACCATTACTTTACGTATTGCACGCCTGTATTGCCATATAGTTTATATACTTTTATAGTTTATATTATTTAACTTTATAGTTCCCAGTTTCTAGAAAGTATAAAAGGATAATATTCGTTATACTCGTAAATTCAGAAAGTTTTTACACAATGCATATTCCTTTACCTTAGTCCTCGTCAACAGATTACACACCTGTCTTCCTACATTGGTGTTTAATACAAAACAGTGGTAAAATTTCTATTTTATTCCAATTTCCATTTCCTAGGATGAAGCTTTTCAATCACATACTAACAATCATCACAACTATCTTCATCATGGAAACTGTTACCTCAACGCTAGACTGTCATCCGTGCACTTGTCTGACTGACACTTCCTATGGTGGTGTCATAGCAACTTGCTCTTACCTCAACCTCACCAGCATCCCCAGGACACTTCCAGGTAACACCACAACACTTCTGATGGATGGAAATAGAGTAAAGAATTTATCACAGGAGGCGTTTTCTGGGGTCAAGCTACTGAAACGCCTTGATTTATCATGGAACGATTTACATGAACTAGGGGAAACAGTCTTCTCTGGACTTTCACTGTTGGTAGAACTTATTCTTGATGGAAATTATCTCTTTATCGACAGAAGAGTTATTGATCCGCTATTCATAAAACCTTTGAAGAGTTTAGAAAAACTCTCGCTTCAAACTAGAGTTATTAGTGGTTTCAATGTGAATTTTGAATGCAATTCGTGTCCTGATAGTTTGCGGTCTTTGTATGTTGATTGTCAGCATTGTAGATTTGGTCATTCATTTCTCAATCTTAAACAGTTGTTATTGCTTTCTTTTAATCCTATGATCTGTCGTTTAACTGGAATTGACAAAACATTCTTTCAGTATATGCCATATTTACAAATACTGAATATGTCACAATGTTTTGTTGGAACAATAACACCAGGAATGTTTGATTTGTTGACATGTTTAACTTTATTGGACATGAGAATACATGGGATTGCTGACGAGTTTATGACTTTTATTGAGGTTACAAAATCACTTCGCTCCTCACCAATCAAGTATATCAGTTTTTCAACTTACTTTGCTTTACAGTCATATCCTGATACGTTCTCATACCTCAAGAATAGTTCACTAAGAGAGCTTCATATTAGTTGTAAAAACCACCCTCTCATGTTGACTAATAGCCTAAAAGAACTACCAAAATCACTTGAAGTTTTATCTTTGACAACAATTAAAACTGAAGACATTTTTGAAAAGTTAAGAAATCATCCTTCCCTAAAAACTCTTGATTTGTCAAACATTGAAATTGTTGACGGCTATATACTTGATTTTTCTTTATATAGGCTTTCACCACTTCTAGAAACTTATATATGCAACAATTGTCCATTCTTGGGGCGCTATGTTAGGAGACTCGTTAAAACTCTCAGTATGAAAAATATCATTACACGTAATAATAATATTAGGCACATTAATTCTAATGTATTTAGAATCTTAATCAAGGTTGAACACATTGATCTAAGCAACAACCTCTTGCAGAATCTCAAACCCTTTCCCCAAAACAATAGTGTCACGTATCTTAATCTTGCTAGCAATCGTCTTGGAAATTCTTTAACAAGTTGGAACACATCGACAATTGCGTCGCTGTCAAAACTGAAAACAATAGATTTATCAGATAACAGCGTATCTCTTTTGTCGACCTACGCTTTTGGGAGTTTACAGTTTGTTAGAGTCATTAATCTTAGCAGTAATTATTTGAATTCTGTTAACGTGAGAATGAGCAAATTAAGTAAACTCGAGGTTCTGGATCTCAGGAACAATAAATTGAATGTTATTGGAAAATCAACAAGGGATGATATAGCATGCCTGCCAAAAGCAAGACTTCGATTAGAAGGAAACCCTCTGCATTGTGGATGTGCTGAATTGGACTTCCTCCTGTGGATGAAACAGAATCAAGATCGAGTTAATAACATCCCGTATCTCAAATGTCGTGCTCCAACAGGTGAATCTAAAACATTTGACAAACTTGACCAAATAATAGCACACCTGGAAAGCCATTGTAGCTCAAACATAGTTGAAATCTCAGTCTCAGTTAGTGCCTTGCTCTGTATCCTGACCATGGTTGCTGGTGTTCTGGTGTACCACAACAGATGGAAACTGAGGTATCTCTACTATGCTGGGAGACGTGTTTACAGACGAAGATACAACAATGAGCAAGTCCCTCAGGACAACTACGAGTATGATGCATTTATATCATATGAGGACAGGGATAGAGGATTTATAATTGAAGAAATGATTCCAGAACTAGAGGAAAAACATGGCCTCAAACTTTGCATTCATCAACGCGACTTTCTACCAGGGGAGGTCATCTCAGAAAACATTGTCAATGCCATTCAGAACAGCAGGACGACAGTGGTAGTTCTCTCCCCTTCTTTCCTTGAGAGCAGCTGGTGTGAGTTCGAGTTCAACATGGCCCGGATGGAAGGCGTGACCCGCAGGCAGGACATTGTGGTGGTGCTGCTGTATGAAGACATCTCCATGATGAACCTATCCAAGGACATGGCCATGATGTTGAAGCGTAACAGCTACGTGGAATACAACAACGAGGTGTTCAACAAGGATATGTTCTGGCTGATTTTAAAGGAGTCAATCGAGATTGTCAGACCCAGGGAATGAAACTGATGTTAGACGTTTCTTGTTGCAATTTAATATTGACAATTGTATTCCTAAATGTAGAAAGAAGTACCTTATATAATGTATACTACATGTAACATTCCACTTCTGTCTGACAATCAATGATCTTCTGATTTGCTACATATAGAATACTATTTTCAGACCAAGGGAATTAAATTACTGTAAACTGTTTCTTGCAGCCAGTTGCTATTACGTTTGTGTTCTTAAATGTGGAAAGAAGTGCCTTATTTGAGTTGTACACTTGTCGTATTCCACTTCTGACCGACAATAAATGAGTTCCTGATTTGCTACACTTTGCTTTATGCCATTGACATATGTGCTTTGTAAATATGCACTATATACTATTAATGTGCTATTGTGTAAAATGCATTGTTTTTTTATCTACTTGGTGACAAGACATATCATCAATGCAAATAGTTTTGTTTTCTTGAGGTTTTTTTAAGGATTGAGTACATAACATTTAGCGTTATTAGTAGAATAAGTTGTAGACATTTTTATGATGATATGATTTTGTTCATGAGCAATGATAATAATGAGTTTGCTTGATGGTCAATGACAATACTTCTTTTTAATGCAGGTCGCAAATTGTTTCAAACGTTTTATTCCCAAAATGTGAAAATGAAAATCGTATCTTTGTCATACTTTAATAGTCTTTGTTTCATCACTGTTAAGATGACATATTTGGGGGTATTTTGTATAAACTTGATTTCTTGCTGATGTGTAAACATCATACATGTACATGTTTCGTCACCATTGTTTTGTTTGCTATATAAATGTACCATATTTTGTTAGTTCCTTACATTCCACCTGATGAAGGAGTGAGTATGTACTCCGAAACGTCGTGAATGTTCACATTAAAGAAGTTGTTATCCAGAAAATCTTCATGTTCTTATGTATACCACTTCTAAATGCCCTTCAAAGACCTGATTCAACAATATGTTATGAAAAAGTCTAACTGTAAACTATATCATTTATATTTCTCATTTTGACAATCTGTCATCAAACTTCATTCCAAACACATATGTCAAGTATTTTCATTCGGCATGTATTTATTTACTCTCTTGATTACAAATACATGCCATTTAGTTAGTGAAAAAATGCAACAATGTTATATTTGGGATCACAGAATCTGCAATAGCACAAATTTTTCGACTTTTTTCCCATTGTAGGAATTTTGTTCACTATCAAACTTGCATGTGTTTCTAATGTATTCAGACTTGGGTCGCTGCCACTTTAAATCTATCAGAGGGGTATTGATTGTAACAGAAGCTTATCTACCAGTTGTTGCACCTCGTTAATGTCGAGGTCTCGGTGACTGGATGGGTAATCTGTTAGGACAGTCAGTGTTGGCGATTGGTGTTTAACTCTCAAGATGTTTGTTCGAATCATGCCAGAGACACGACTTAAAATAATATTATCGAGTTTTTAATTAGTAACAATAAGTAACAATGTGAACAAGGTTATTTGATGAAATTGTAGTTAAAGAAATGTGTCTTAAGAATGAAAATTTTGTTCTAATGAAAAATACAAGAAAGTATTAATGGCCGCCACTTTCTGCTCCATGTCCCAACACAACTGGACAGACTGTTATTGGTTATCAGTAGATCCACCAGAGTTACACCCTGCTGTTATCTGTTATACATCCTACACCGGTGACATTTATCCTATATTACACTTCAAGTACATAGGCGTCTAACAAACTACCAAATTAGGTAAGAAGCTATTCTGCATATAGCTCTTTGATAAACAACAGCATTATAACAAAAAGCTGAAACGTTGTGTCAGGTGTGATTTATAGTTTCGGGACACGAATATAGGAATTATAACCCGAGGAAGTGTGTCATATGACTTTTACGAAACGAGTGTGAATGTTTGTATTGCTCGAGTGATAGCAATGTTTATACATAAATTTGCACGTGTTTCGTAAAAGTCATATGACACACTTTCGAGAGTAATAATTTCTTTGTTTTGAAAGGATTGAGTACATAACATTTAGCGTAATCAGTAGAATAAGTTGTTGACATTTTTATGATGATATGATTTTTTTTCTTGAGAATTGATAATATTGATTTTGCTTGATGGTCATTAAACAATAATTCTTTTTAATCCAGGTCGCAAATTGTTTCAAAGGTTTTATTCCCAAAATGTGAAAATGAAAATCGTATCTTTGTCATACTTTAATAGTCTTTGTTTCATCACTGTTAAGATGACATATTTGGGGGTATTTGATATAAACTTGATTTCTTACTGATGTGTAAACTTCATACATGTACATGTAGATATAAACGTTTCTTCCTTTGATATCATGAGACATGGTGTACATATAACATTTACCGGTGTTTATGTAAGTTCACAGCGTTGATCTGATTAATGTTAATTAATTAAAAGGATTAAATTTATTTTAGGCGTACCGATGCACTGAATTCAAATTTTAGTAGAGCAAAGTGCCATAAAAATATAAATTTCAGATTATATCCACAAAGTACCAAGAAACATAATTAATATAAATTTCAGATTACATCCTCAGATGGTGTTGTGCGATATGAACCCTTTCACAGTCCACAATGGTGTTGTGCGATATGAACCCTTCCACAGTCCACAATGGTGTCATGTGATATGAACCCCTCCACAGTCCACAATGGTGTCATGCGATATGAACCCTTCCACAGTCTACAATGGTGTCATGCGATATGAACCCTTCCACAGTCCACAATGGTGTCGTGCAATATAATCCCCTCCACAATAGTGATGTGCGATATAAACCTTTCCACAGTCCAAAATGGTGTCATACGATATGAACCCTTCCACATTCCACAATGGTGTCGTGCGATATGAACCCCTCCACATTCCACAATTGTGTTGTGCGATATGAACCCTTCCACATTTCACAATGGTGTTGTGCGATATGAACCCTTCCACAGTAAACAATGGTGTTGTGCGATATGAACCCTTCCACAGTCCACAATGGTGTCGTGCGATATGAACCCTACCACAGTCCACAATGGTGTCGTGCGATATGAACCCTACCACAGTCCACAATGGTGTCGTGCGATATGAACCCTTCCACCGTCCACAATGGTGTCATGCGATATGAACCCTTCCACAGTCCACCAATGTGGACTGTGGAAGGGTTCATTTCGCACAACACCATTGTAGACTGTGGAAGGATAAATATCGCATGACACCTTTTAAACACAGTCGATACGATGCGATATGAACCCTTCCACAGTCTACAATGGTGTTATGCGAAATGAACCCTTCGACAGTCCACATTGGTGTTGTGAGATATAAACGCTTATACAGTCTACACGAAAGGCGCAGCACTGAGTGTTTTATGCTTCCTGCTATGTTTTATTCTACGATAAAGCACGACAACGAGTCTTCTATTTCTTATATGAGATGCCTTTAAATAGTTACTCACTTTTATATAGAAACCGTGGAGATATTATATTGGTTGTGTAACTATATTTTGAAAATATTAATGCCTCCCATCATAGAACACATTCACAAGCATTGCACAATCAAATTGACGTAAAATATGATGTCATTTGCTCAGCGACGCTCTAACTGACGTCTAAAATCACGAGTATGTTTTATTGTCTCATAAAGCACGCTGTCTGTCCCATTGACCGCCTGTGTTTTATTGCCGTCGGTATCTTATATATGTCATGATACCATGGTCGACTGTGACAGGGTTTATATCCAACGACAACAAAGTCGACTATTACAGGGTGTATATCCCACGACAACATAGTCGACTCTTACAGGGTTTATATCCACGACAACATAGTCGACTATTACAGGGTTTATATCCCACGACAACATAGTCGACTATTGCAGGGTGTATATCCCACGACAACATAGTCGACTATAACAGGGTTTATATCCCACGACAACATAGTCGACTATTACATAGTTTATATCCCACGACAACATAGTCGAATATTACAGGGTTTATATCCCACGACATCCAACTGAGTTTGTATCCATGGTCATAGTATAATGTGAACAGCGATATCTTCAACAAGCAGGTGAGAAAGTTGTGCATGATAGAAGTATTGTAGTACCAAGTGTATCACACAATGTCATGAAATTTACATTTCAATTAAAGGTACATTCATTGTGTTGTTGTGGGTCACATATGCCAAACGTTATATGATGTAAATCTTTCGAGAAGTACTGACTGTTGCCGAAAATTACCATTGTGATGATATCCGACTCAGTATACCAACCACAGGGGCTTGTATTGTCGAAACTAGCGATTACAACGAATATGAAGTCGACGATCCAACCCCATATACTATATAAAAAAAAAGTAAAGGGATGTAACGGGGTCAACACCCCATGTCCGTTTGAATTTATATTTCAGAATGTTGTCATCATATTATCATTCTATGTTATATACCACGGCAAAGCCAATACATTTGTCTTTAAAACAAGCCACCAAACGTACAAATCGAACTGATAATAACAAGGATATGATTTTTCAAAGCCAAAAATATTAGCACATTGGTGAATGCTCATGTGAGCCATTTGCCTAGCCCACCAAAACGATAAAATATAAAAAATTATTATAAAATACTTTATAATATCCTGTCAGCTAATAGTGACCCAGTTACAAAGCCCAGTATTTGGTGCATCAGATCGCGCAAGAATTAGTTTCGACAATACAAGCCCCTGTGATACCAATGGTAGAAGGTAAAAGCTTTGATTTCTGATTGAAACCCGGACAATGCAGTGTGTGGCGCGCGTCAATTGGGCAAACGTAATTTTTGAAACTTATTTACACCAGACAAATGGACAACTTTTAATTAGAAACCAGTAATTATGATATGTTTGGCTATTGGGGATGAAAATGCAAGTTGAGTGAAATTATTCGAACTAAAATGAACACCTATCGTATATTGGCACGTATTTCAGCAAAATAAAATTCTATGAAACACATTGGATGTATCTTAAAGGCAACATAATGTATAAGACAGTTTGATTGTTGAATAGCTCACCCTGTCTGGAGATTAACAGCAGGATGTAGCTTGGTTAGATCTGAAGATGGATCATAACAGAGTCAGTTCAGCTAATACACGATGGAGAAAGGGAAGTACATTCAGCAACTGTACTTTACAAACCTAACTACAATTGCATCCAGTAACTCTGTTTGCTATTTTATCGATTTAGATATGGATATTCTTAGTATATCAACGTTTTTACATGAATTCCCATTCCTTTGACAATGTCTATAAACTAGCTTGCAAAGGAAGTGCTACCATATTTTCAACAGGTTGATAACTCAAATCGATTGTGAATGTTATTGCAACTTCCCCCGAATGGCGTTATTAGCCAGTGATGGAGACTGGCGCGAGTTATTCCCTGCAGGGGGACGTTGTTGTCAACGTTTATTCATCATGGTACTTCTCTTGTAAATTACAGAGAGTACGAATATGCATATAATTAATATACAAGGATGCAAATTGACCAACAAGGAAATAATATTCTTGAGTAGACACGCGTCACGTGACGTTTATGACGCTGTTCTGTGTCCATCTAGTAAGAGAAGGATTGGTATACCGGCGAGTTGTTAGTTGTTTAAAAGGGCAAGGAAACCTCTTTCATCACGTAAGTGTACTATTCTATAATGCCATATGCAACTCATTGTTCATTAGATCTTAAAGTATCACGATAATGAACACGTTAAAAAGTAAAAAACGTAAAAAATTATGCTTAATTTTATACTCGTATAGTGAGGATTTTTTACGCAGCAATACACTTACCATTACTTTACGTATTGCACGCCTGTATTGCCATATAGTTTATATACTTTTATAGTTTATATTATTTAACTTTATAGTTCCCAGTTTCTAGAAAGTATAAAAGGATAATATTCGTTATACTCGTAAATTCAGAAAGTTTTTACACAATGCATATTCCTTTACCTTAGTCCTCGTCAACAGATTACACACCTGTCTTCCTACATTGGTGTTTAATACAAAACAGTGGTAAAATTTCTATTTTATTCCAATTTCCATTTCCTAGGATGAAGCTTTTCAATCACATACTAACAATCATCACAACTATCTTCATCATGGAAACTGTTACCTCAACGCTAGACTGTCATCCGTGCACTTGTCTGACTGACACTTCCTATGGTGGTGTCATAGCAACTTGCTCTTACCTCAACCTCACCAGCATCCCCAGGACACTTCCAGGTAACACCACGACACTTCTGATGGACAGAAATAGAGTAAAGAATTTATCACATGAGGCGTTTGCCGGGGTCAAGCTACTGAAACGCCTTGATTTATCATGGAACGATTTACATGAACTAGGGGAAACAGTCTTCTCTGGAAGTTCACTGTTGGTAGAACTTAATCTTGATGGCAATGATCTCTTTATCAACAGCAGTGTTATTGATCCGCTATTCATAAAACCTTTGAAGAGTTTAGAAAAACTCTCACTTCAAACTGGAGTTATTAGTCGTTTCAATGTGAATTTTGAATGCAATTCGTGTCCTGATAGTTTGCGGTCTTTGTATGTTGATTGTCGGCATTGTAGATTTGGTCATTCATTTCTCAATCTTAAACAGTTGTCATTGCTTTCTTTTAATCCCCAGAACTGTGTTTTATATGAAATTGACAAAACATTCTTTCAGTATATGCCATATTTACAAATACTGAATATGTCACAATGTTTTGTTGTAACAATAACACCAGGAATGTTTGATCCGTTGACTAGTTTAAGAATATTGGACATGACCAGTCACCTCATGGGTAATGACGAGTTTATGGTTTTTATTGAGGTTACAAAATCACTTCGCTCCTCACCAATCAAGTATATCAGGTTTTCAACTCACTTGGCTTTACAGTCATATCCTGATACGTTCTCATACCTCAAGAATAGTTCACTAAGAGAACTTCATATTAGTTGTAAAAAACACCCTCTAATTTTGGCTAATAGCCTTAAAGAACTACCAAAATCACTTGAAGTTTTATCATTGACAACAATTAAAACTGAAGACATTTTGGATGAGTTAAGTTTTCATCCTTCCCTAAAAACTCTTGATTTGTCAAACATTGAAATTGTTGACGGCTATACATTTTATTTTTGTTTATTTTGGCTTTCACCACTTCTAGAAACTTATATATGCAACAATTGTCAATTCCTGTGGGCCTATCCTGGGAATCCCATTAAACCTTTCAATATGAAAAATATCATTACACGTAATAATAATATTAGGCACATTAATTCTAATGTATTTAGAATCTTAATCAAGGTTGAACACATTGATCTAAGCAACAACCTCTTGCAGAATCTCAAACCCTTTCCCCAAAACAATAGTGTTACGTATCTAAATCTTGCTAGCAATCGTCTTGGAAATTCTTTAACAAGTTGGAAGACATCGACACTTGCATCGCTGTCAAAACTGAAAACAATAGATTTATCAGATAACAGCGTATCTCTTTTGTGGACCTACGCTTTTGAGAGTTTACAGTTTGTTAGAGTCATTAATCTTAGCAGTAATTATTTGAATTCTGTTAACGTGAGAATGAGCAAATTAAGTAAACTCGAGGTTCTGGATCTCAGGAACAATAAATTGAATGTTATTGGAAAATCAACAAGGGATGATATAGCACGCCTGCCAAAAGCAAGACTTCGATTAGAAGGAAACCCTCTGCATTGTGGATGTGCTGAATTAGACTTCCTCTTGTGGATGAAACAGAATCCAGATCGAGTTAATAACATCCCGTATCTCAAATGTCGTGCTTCAACAGGTGAATCTAAAACATTTGACAAACTTGACCAAATAATAGCACACCTGGAAAGCCAGTGCAGTTCTAACATAGTTGAAATCACAGTCTCAGTTAGTGCCTTACTCTGTATCCTGACCATGGTTGCTGGTGTTCTGGTGTACCACAACAGATGGAAACTGAGGTATCTCTACTATGCTGGGAGACGTGTTTACAGACGACGATACAACAATGAGCAAGTCCCTCAGGAAAACTACGAGTATGATGCATTTATATCATATGACGACAATGACAGAGGATTTATAATTGAAGAAATGATTCCAGAACTAGAGGAAAAACATGGCCTCAAACTTTGCATTCATCAACGCGACTTTCTACCAGGGGAGGTAATCTCAGAAAATATCGTCAATGCCATTCAGAACAGCAGAACGACGGTGGTAGTTCTCTCCCCTTCTTTCCTTGAGAGCACCTGGTGTGAGTTCGAGTTCAACATGGCCCGGATGGAAGGCGTGACCCGCAGACAGGACATTGTGGTGGTGCTGCTGTATGAAGACGTCTCCATGATGAACCTCTCCAAGGACATGGCCATGATGTTGAAACGAAACAGCTACGTGGAATACAACAATGAGGTGTTCAACAAGGAGATGTTCTGGTTCATTGTAAAGGAATCAATCGAGATTGTCAGACCCAGGGAATGAAACTGATGTTAGACGTTTTGACGTTTGTATTCATAAATGTAGAAGTACCTTATTTAAATTATACTACATGTAACATTCCACTTCAGTCTGACAATCAATGATCTTCTGATTTGCTACATATAGAATACTATTGTCAGACCAAGGGATTGAAACTACTGTAAACTGTTTCTTGCAGCAAGTTGCTGTTACGTTTGTGTTTTTAAATGTGGAAAGAAGTACCTTATTTGAGTTGTACACTTACAAGTAGTATTCCACTTCTGACCGACAACAAATGAGTTCCTGATTTGCTACACTTTGCTTTATGCCATTGACATATGTGCTTTGTAAATATGCACTATATACTAATAATATGCTCTTGTATTTATAAAATGCATTGTTTTTTATCTACTTAGACAAGACATATCATCAATGCAAATATGTTTGTGTTTCTTGGAGTTTTTAAAGGATTGAG
Source organism: Gibbula magus (assembly GCA_936450465.1). Lineage (NCBI taxonomy): Eukaryota > Metazoa > Mollusca > Gastropoda > Trochida > Trochidae > Gibbula > Gibbula magus. Next base: position 44,875,248 of record OW388302.1, on the reverse strand, counting down.
TACAAAACATTTAGCGTTATCAGTAGAATAAGTTGTTGACATTTTTATGATGATATGATTTTTGTTCATGAGCAATGATAATATTGATTTTGCTTGATGGTCAATAAACAATAATTCTTTTTAATGCAGGTGGCAAATTGTTTCAAACGTTTTATTCTCAAAATGTGAAAATGAAAATCGTATCTTTAAACGTGTCTTCCTTTGATATCGTAATACTTACCGGTGTTTATGTAAGTACCCTGAGTGGATCTGATTATTGTATTGATTAATTCATTGAAAGGAGTAAATGTATGTAAGCCATACCAATACAACTGAATTCAAATTTCAGTAGAACAAAATACTAAGAAAAGCAATTAATTTAAATTTGTACCTATGTAATTTTCAGATTATATCCACAGATGTGTGTATATATACATACCATAAACATCAGTTTAACAAGGATAACTATGATTTTTTGCTTTGAACCTTGGGTTACATTGTCTTGTGTGTTTTGCCAACAATATGTAATGAAAAAGTCTAACTGTAAACTATATCATTTATATTTATAATTTTGACAATCTGTCATTAAACTTCATTCCCTACACATATGTCAAGTATTTTCATTCTGCATGTATTTATTTACTCTCTTGATTACAAATACATGTCATTTAGTTAGTGAACAAATACAACAATGTTTTTTTGCGGTCACAGAGTCTGCAATACTACAAATTCTCGTATTCTTTTGCCATTGTAGGAATTTTGTTCACTATCAAAATTGCATGTGTTTCTAATGTATTCAGCCTTGGGGCCCTGCCACTTTAAATCTATCAGAGGGGTATTGGTTGTAATAGAAGCTTATCTGCCAGTTGTTGCACCTAGTTATTGTCGATATCTCGGTGGCTGGATGGTAAGCTGTTCGGGCAGTCAGTGCTGGCGATTGGTGTTTAACTCTCAAGACGTTTGTTCGAATCATGCCAGAGACAGGACTTAAAATAGTATTATCGAGTTTTTAATTAGTAACAATAAGTAACAATGTGAACAAGGTTATTTGATGAAATTGTAGTTAAAGAAATGTGTCTTAAGAAAGGAAATTTTGTTCTAATGAAAAATACAAGAAAGTATTAATGGCCGCCACTTCCTGCTCCACGTCCCAACACAACTGGACAGACTGTTATTGGTTATCAGTAGATCCACCAGAGTTACACCCTACTGTTATCTGTTATACATCCTACACCGGTGACATATATCCTATATAACACTTCAAGTACAAACTACCAAATAAGCTAAGAAGCTATTCTGCATATAGCGCTTTGATAAACAACAGCATTATAACAAAAAGCTGAAACATTGTGTCAGGTCCGATTTATAGTTTCAGGACACGAATATAGGGATTATCACCCGAGGAAGTGTGTCATATGACTTTTACGAAATGACCGTGAATTTTTTTATTGTCCGAGCGAGAGCGAGGGTTATACATAAATGTGCACGTGTTTGGTACAAGTCATATGGCACACTTTCGAGTGTAATAATTTCTTTATTACCAATTCTATTCCATTTCAGTTTGCGTAAAATTAGTCAAGAAATAGCCCACTTCCTTTGCGACGGCAAGCTAGTGACGTCACGAACAATCGTTTTATGACATCATAGACGAGTGAAATGAAGTCGCGGTGAAACAATGGTTTTTAGGCAAACGTGATATGTGCACATGTGCTCATATCAAAAATACTATCTCGGTTATTTTCAACCATATGGGTAATAAACAACCGTATTAGATGCTCAAATTACGTATAAGATGTATATTACACGGTAAAAGCAGTGGCAACATTAAGGGTGATGCTAGCATTAATCTCTGCTATCAGTTGTGAGGGTGTTTGAAAATAAACTTGCAATGAAAATCTCCATACATCTTGTTTCTTCAAACTTTCGATATGGCAGACTCTAAGACGATGCACTACCACAATATCATTCAAACCAAGTCGGGAGCCCAAATCTTTCTACTACGTCTGAAATTCTTTAAACAAACTAAATAATATTCTGATAATTTTTCATAAAGAACTGTGGACTGTGTGAGGGTTCAAATCGCATGACACCATTGTGCAATGTGGAAGGGCTCATATCGCACAACATCAATATGGAGGGATTTATATCGCACGACACCATTGTGGAATGTGGAAGGGTTCATATCGCATGACACCATTGCGGACAGTGGAAGGGTTCATATCGCACAACACCATTGTGGACTGTGAAAGGGTTCATATCGTGTGACACCATTGTAGATTCTGGAAGGGTTCATATCGCATGACACCATTGTGGACTGTGGAAGGGTTCATATCGCATGACACCATCTTAGAATGTGGAAGTGTTTATATCGCACAACACCATTGTGGACTGTGGAAGGGTTCATATCGCATGACACCATTGTGGATTGTGGAAGGGTTCATATTGCACAACACCATTGTGGACGGTGGAAGGGTTCATATCGCACAACACCATTGTGGACTGAGGAAGGGTTTATATTTCACAACACCATTGTGAATTATGGAAGGGTTCATATCGCACAACACCATTGTGGACTGTGGAAGGGTTCATATAGCACAACAACATTGTGGACTGTGAAAAGGTTCATATCGTATGACACCATTGTAGACTTTGAAGGGTTCATATCGCATGACACCATTGTGGACTGTGGAAGGGTTATATCGCATGACACCATCGTATAATGTGGAAGAGTTTATATCGCACAATCCCTTTTGTGGACTGTGGAAGCGTTTATATTGCACAACACCATTGTGGACTGTGGACGGGTTCATATCGCATGACACCATTGTGGAATGTGGAAGGATTCATATCGCACAACACCATAGTGGACTGTGAAAGGGTTCATATCGCATGACACCATTGTGGAATGTGGAAGGATTCATATCGCATGACACTATTGTGGACTGTGGAAGGGTTCATATCTCATTACAAAATCGTAGAATGTGGAAGCGTTTATATCGCACCACACCATTGTGGACTGTGGAAGGGTTCATATCGCATTACACCATTGTGGAATGTGGAAGGATTCATATCGCATGACACTATTGTGGACTGTGGAAGGGTTCATATCGCATGACACCATTGTGGAATGTGGAAGGATTCATATCGCACAACACCATTGTGGAATTTGGAAGGATTCATATCGCTAAACCATTGCGGACAGTGGAAGGGTTCATATCGCATGACACCATTGTGGATTGTGGAAGGGTTCATATCGCACAACACCATTGTGGACACAGTTGATACGATGCGATATGAACCCTTCCACAGTCCACATTGGTGTTGTGCGATATAAACGTTTCTACAGTCCACAAGAAAGGCGCACCAATGAGTGTTTTATGCTCCCTGCTATGTTTTATTCTATGATAAAGCACGACAACGAGTCTTCTATTTCTTATATGAGATGCCTTTAAATAGTTACTCACTTTTATATAGAAACCTTGGAGATTTTATATTGTTTGTATAATTATATTTAGAAAATATTAATGCCTCCAATCATAGAACAAATTCACAAGCATCGAACAATGAAAGTGACGTAAAATATGATGTCATTTGCTCAGCGACGCTGTAACTGACGTCTTAAATCATGAGGATGTTTTATTGTCGCATAAAGCATGCTGTCGGTCCCATTGACCGCCTGTATTTTATTGCTGTCAGTATCTTATATATCTCATGATACCATGGTTGACTGTGACAGGGTTTATATCCAACGACAACATAGTCGACTCTTAGAGGGTTTATATCCCACGACAACATAGTCGACTATTACAGGGTTTATAACCACGACAACATAGTCGACTCTTACAGGGTTTATATCCCACAACAACATAGTCGACTATTACAGGGTTTATATCCACGACAACATAGTCGACTATTACAGGGTTATATCCCACAACAACATAGTCGACTATTACAGGGTTTATATCCACGACAACATAGTCGACTCTTACAGGGTTTATATCCCACGACAACATAGTGGACTATTACAGGGTTTATATCCCACGAAAACATAGTCGACTATTACAGGGTTTATGTCCCACAACAACATAGTCTACTATTACAGGGTTTATATCCACGACAACATAGTCGACTCTTACAGGGTTTATATCCCACGACAACAAAGTCGACTATTACAGGGTTTATATCCACGACAACATAGTCGACTCTTAAAGGGTTTATATCCCACGACAACATAGTCGACTATTACAGGGTTTATATCCCGCAACAACATAGTCGACTATTACAGGGTTTATATCCACGACAACATAGTCGACTCTTACAGGGTTTATATCCCACGACAACATAGTCGACTCTTACAGGGCTTATATCCCACGACAACATAGTCGACTCTTACAGGGTTTATATTCACGACAACATAGTCGACTCTTACAGGGTTTATAACCACGACAACATAGTCGACTCTTACAGGGTTTATGTCCACGACAACATAGTCGACTATTACAGGGTTTATATCCCAAGACAACATAGTCGACTATTACAGGGTTTATATCCACGACAACATAGTCGACTCTTACAGGGTTTATATCCCACGACAACATAGTCGACTCTTACAGGGTTTATATCCCACGACAACATAGTCGACTCTTACAGGGTTTACATCCACGACAACATAGTCGACTCTTACGGGGTTTATAACCACGACAACATAGTCGACTCTTACAGGGTTTATATCCACGACAACATAGTGGACTATTACAGGGTTTATATCCCACGACAACATAGTCGACTATTACAGGGTTTATATTCACGACAACATAGTCGACTCTTACGGGGTTTATATCCACGACAACATAGTCGACTCTTACAGGGTTTATATCCCACGACAACATAGTCGACTATTACAGGGTTTATATCCCACGACAACATAGTCGACTCTTACAGGGTTTATATCCCACGACAACATAGTCGACTATTACAGGGTTTATATCCCACGACAACATAGTCGACTATTACAGGGTTTATATCCACGACAACATAGTCGACTATTACAGGGTTTATATCCCACGACAACATAGTCGACTATTACAGGGTTTATATCCACGACAACATAGTCGACTATTACAGGGTTTATATCCCACGACAACATAGTCGACTATTACAGGGTTTATATCCACGACAACATAGTCGACTATTACAGGGTTTATATCCCACGACAACATAGTCGCCTATTACAGGGTTTATATCCCATAACAACATAGTCGACTATTACAGGGTTTATATCCACGACAACATAGTCGACTCTTACAGGGTTTATATCCCACGACAACATAGTCGACTCTTACAGGGTTTATATCCCACGACAACATAGTCGACTCTTACAGGGTTTATATTCACGACAACATAGTCGACTCTTACAGGGTTTATATCCCACGACAACATAGTCGACTATTACAGGGTGTATATCCCACGACAACATAGTCGACTATTACAGGGTTTATATCCCACGACAACATAGTCGCCTATTACAGGGTTTATATCCCACGACAACATAGTCGACTATTACAGGGTTTATATCCACGTCAACATAGTCGACTCTTACAGGGTTTATATCCGACGACAACATAGTCGACTATAACAGGGTTTATATCCCACGACAACAAAGTCGACTATTACAGGGTTTATATCCACGTCAACATAGTCGACTCTTACAGGGTTTATATCCCACGACAACATAGTCGACTATTACAGGGTTTATATCCCACGACAACATAGTGGACTCTTACAGGGTTTATATCCCACGACAACAAAGTCGACTCTTACAGGGTTTATATCCCACGACATCCAACTGAGTTTGTATCCATGGTCATAGTATTACAACAATGTGAACAGCGATATCTTCAATAAGCAGGTGATAAAGTTGTGCATGATAGAAGTATTGTAGTACCAAGTGTATCACACAATGTCATGAAATTTACATTACAATTAAAGGTGCATTCATTGTGTTGTTATGGGTCACATATGCCAAACGTTATATGATGTTAATCTTTCGAGAAGTACTGACTGTTGCCGAAAATAACCATTGTGATGATAGCCGACTCAGTATACCAACAGTAGAAGGTAAAAGCTTTGATTTCTGATCGAAAACCGGACAATGCACCGCGTGTGGCGTGCGTCAATTGGGCAAATGTAATTTTTAAAATTTATTTACACCAGACAAACGGACAACTTTGGGTTGATATTGTTAAATAGGTCTTATAACTACTCTGCATGTACATGGGACGTGTATTTTCTGTTTCTGTACATGTTTGATAATGATGTTGTTCAATTTTAATTAAAAAACAGTAATTATGATATGTTTGGCTATTGGGGATGAATATGCAAGTTGAGTGAAATTATTCGAACTAAAATGAACACCTATCGTATATTGGCACGTATTTCAGCAAAATAAAATTCTATGAAACACATTGGATGTATCTTAAAGGCAACATAATGTATAAGACAGTTTGATTGTTGAATAGCTCACCCTGTCTGGAGATTAACAGCAGGATGTAACTTGGTTAGATCTGAAGATGGATCATAACAGAGTCAGTTCAGCTAGTATACGATGGAGAAAGGGAAGTACATTCAGCAACTGTACTTTACAAACCTAACTACAATTGCATCCAGTAACTCTGTTTGCTATTTTATCGATTTAGATATGGATATTCTTAGTATGTCAACGTTTTTACATGAATTTCCATTCCTTTGACAATGTCCATAAACTAGCTTGCAAAGGAAGTGCTACCATATTTTCAACAGGTTGATAACTCAAATCGATTGTGAATGTTATTGCAACGTCCCCCGAATGGCGTAATTAGCCAGTGATGTCGACTGGCAAGAGTTATTCCCTGCAGGGGGGCGTTGTTGTCAACGTTTATTCGTCATGGTACTTCTCCTATAAATTACAGAGAGTACGAATATGCATATAATTAATAAACAAGGATGCAAATTGACCAACAAGGAAATAATATTCTTGAGTAGACACGAGTCACGTGACGTTTATGAGGATGTTTTGTGTCCATCTAGTAAGAGAAGGATTGGTATACCGGCGAGTTGTTAGATGTTTAAAAGGGCAAGGGAACCTCTTTTATCAAGTAAGTGTACTATTCTATAATGCCATATGCAACTCATTGTACATTAGATCTTAAAGTAACACGATAATGAACATGTTAAAAAGTAAAAAACGTACAAAATTATGCTTAATTTTATACTCGTATAGCAGCAATACGCATACCTTTACTTTACCTTAGTCCATGGGGGTGTGTTGCACGCCTGTATTGCCATATAGTTTAAATACGTAAAGTATTAAACTTTATAGTTTCCAGTTTCTAGAAAGTATAAACGGTTAATATTCTGTATACTCGTAAATTCAGAACGTTTTTACACATTGCATATTCCTTCACCTTGGTCCTCGTCCACAGATTACATTGGTGTTTAATACAAAACAGTGGTAAAACTTGTATTTTATTCTATTTTCCAATTTCTAGGATGAAGTCATTCAATCACATACTCACAATCATCACACCTATCTTCATCATGGAAACTGTTACCTCACAACTAGACTGTCATCCGTGCACTTGTCTGACTGACACTTCCTATGGTGGCGTCATAGCAACTTGCTCTTACCTCAACCTCAACAGCATCCCCAGGACACTTCCAGGTAACACCACAACACTTGTGATGGATGGAAATAGAGTAAGGAGTTTATCACAGGAGGAGTTTTCTGGGGTCAAGCTACTGAAACGCCTTGATTTATCATGGAACGATTTACATGAACTAGGGGAAACAGTCTTTTCTGGACTTTCACTGTTGGTAGAACTTAATCTTGAAGGCAATGATCTCTTTATCAACAGCAGTGTTATTGATCCGCTATTCATAAAACCTTTGAAGAGTTTAGAAAAACTCTCACTTCAAACTAGAGTTATTAGTAGTTTCAATGTGAATTTTGAATGCAATTCGTGTCCTGATAGTTTGCGGTCTTTGTATGTTGATTGTCAGCATTGTAGATTTGGTCATTCATTTCTCAATCTTAAACAGTTATTATTGCTTTCTTTTAATCCTAAGAGCTGTGTTTTAACTGAAATTGACAAAACATTCTTTCAGTATATGCCATATATACAAATACTGAATATGTCAAAATGTATTGTTGTAACAATAAAACCAGGAATTTTTTATTTGTTGACAAGTTTAAGCATATTGGACATGACCATTAACCTCCTGGGTAATGACGAGTTTATGGCTTTTATTGAGGTGACAAAATCACTTCGCTCCTCACCAATCAAGTATATCAGTTTTTCAACTCACTTTGTTTTACAGTCATATCCTGATACGTTCTCATACCTCAAGAATAGTTCACTAAGAGAGCTTCATATTAGTTGTAAAAACCACCCTTTCATAGTTGTAAAAGAACTACCAAACTCACTTGAGGTTTTAACTTTGACAACAATTAAAACTGAAGACATTTTTGAAGAGTTAAGGTATCATCCTTCCCTAAAAACACTTGATTTGTCAAACATTGAAATTGTTGACGGCAATATACATGCGTTTTCTTTATATAGGCTTCCACCACTTCTAGAAATTTATATATGCAACAATTGTCCATTCTGGTGGCGCTATGTTGGGAATCTCATTAAACCTCTGAATATGAAAAAGATCATTACACGTAATAATAATATTAGGCACATTAATTCTGATGTATTTAGATTCTTAATCAAAGTTGAACATATTGATCTCAGCAACAACCTCTTGCAGAATCTCAAACCCTTTCCCCAAAACAATAGTGTCACGTATCTTAATCTTGCTAGCAATCGACTTGGAAATTCTTTAACAAGTTGGAACACATCGACACTTGCGTCGCTGTCAAAACTGAAAACAATTGATTTATCAGATAACAGCGTATCTCTTTTGTCGACCTATGCTTTTGGGAGTTTACAGTTTGTTAGAGTCATTAATCTTAGCAGTAATTATTTGAATTATGTTAACGTGAGAATGAGCAAATTAAGTAAGCTCGAGGTTCTAGATCTCAGGAACAATAAATTGAATGTTATTGGAAAATCAACAAGGGATGATATAGCACGCCTGCCAAAAGCAATACTTCGACTAGAAGGAAACCCTCTGCATTGTGGGTGTGCTGAATTGGACTTCCTCCTGTGGATGAAACAGAATCCAGATCGAGTTCATAACATCCAATTTCTTGCTTCAACAGGTGAATCTAAAACATTTGACAAACTTGACCAAATAATAGCACACCTGGAAAGCCATTGTAGCTCAAACATAGTTGAAATCTCAGTCTCAGTTAGTGCCTTACTCTGTATCCTGACCATGGTTGCTGGTGTCTTGGTGTACCTCAACAGATGGAAACTGAGGTATCTCTACTATGCTGGGAGACGTGTTTACAGACGAAGATACAACAATGAGCAAGTCCCTCAGGACAACTACGAGTATGATGCATTTATATCATATGAGGACAGGGATAAAGGATTTATAATTGAAGAAATGATTCCAGAACTAGAGAAAAAACATGGCCTCAAACTTTGCATTCATCAACGCGACTTTCTACCAGGGGAGGTCATCTCAGAAAACATCGTCAATGCCATTCAGAACAGCAGAACGACAGTGGTAGTTCTCTCCCCTTCTTTCCTTGAGAGCACCTGGTGTGAGTTCGAGTTCAACATGGCCCGGATGGAAGGCGTGACCCGCAGACAGGACATTGTGGTGGTGCTGCTGTATGAAGACATCTCCATGATGAACCTATCCAAGGACATGGCCATGATGTTGAAGCGTAACAGCTACGTGGAATACAACAACGAGGTGTTCAACAAGGATATGTTCTGGCTGATTTTAAAGGAATCAATCGAGATTGTCAGACCCAGGGAATGAAACTGATGTTAGACGTTTCTTGTTGCAATTTAATATTGACAATTGTATTCGTAAATTTAGAAAGAAGTACCTTATATAATGTATACTACATGTAACATTCCACTTCTGTCTGACAATCAATGATCTTCTGATGTTCTGCATATAGAATACTATTTTCAGACCAAGGGAATTAAACTACTGTAAACTGTTTTTCTTGCAGCCAGTTGCTATTACGTTTGTGTTCTTAAATGTGGAAAGAAGTACCTTATTTGAGTTGTACACTTGTCGTATTCCACTTCTGATCGACAATAAATGAGTTCCTGAATTGCTACACTTTGCTTTATGCTAATGACATATGTGCTTTGTAAATATGCACTATATACTATTAATAATCTCTTGTGTAAAATGCATTGTTTTTTTTATCTACAAGATATATCATCAATGCAAATATGTTTGTTTCTCTTGATGTTTTGAAAGGATTGAGTACATAACATTTAGCGTAATCAGTAGAATAAGTTGTTGACATTTTTATGATGATATGATTTTTTTTCTTGAGAATTGATAATATTGATTTTGCTTGATGGTCATTAAACAATAATTCTTTTTAATCCAGGTCGCAAATTGTTTCAAAGGTTTTATTCCCAAAATGTGAAAATGAAAATCGTATCTTTGTCATACTTTAATAGTCTTTGTTTCATCACTGTTAAGATGACATATTTGGGGGTATTTGATATAAACTTGATTTCTTACTGATGTGTAAACATCATACATGTGCATGTAGATATAAACGTTTCTTCCTTTGATATCATGAGACTTAGTGAACATATCATTTACCGGTGTTTATGTAAGTTCACAGCGTTGATCTGATTAATGTTAATTAATTAAAAGGATTAAATTTATTTTAGGCGTACCGATGCACTGAATTCAAATTTTTGTAGAGCAAAGTGCCATAAAAATATAAAGTTCAGATTATATCCACAAAGTACCAAGAAACACAATTAATATAAATTTCAGATTACATCCTCAGATGTGTGTATATATACATACCATCAACATCAGTTGATGTAGTTTAACAAGGATAACTATGATTTTTCGCTTTGAACCTTGGGTTACATTGTCTTGTGTTTTTGCTAACAATATGTAATGAAACAGTCTAACTGTAAACTATATAATTTATATTTATCATTTTTGACAATCTGCCATTAAAGTTCATTCCCAACACATATGTCAAGTATTTTCATTCTGCATGGATTTATTTACTCTCTTGATTACAAAAACATGCCATTTAGTTAGTGAACAAATGCAACAATGTTATATCACAGAATCTGCAATACTACAAATTCTCGTACTTTTTTGCCATTGTAGGAATTTTGTTCACTATCAAAATTGCATGTGTTTCTAATGTATTCAGCCTTGGGTCCCTGCCACTTTAAATCTATCAGAGGGGTATTGGTTGTAACAGAAGCTTATCTGCCAGTTGTTTCACCTCGTTATTGTCGAGGTCTCGGTGACTGGATGGGTAAGCTGTTAGGACAGTCAGTGCTGGCGATTGGTGTTTAACTCTCAAGACGTTTGTTCGAATCATGCCAGAGACAGGACTTAAAATGGTATTATCGAGTTTTTAATTAGTAACAATAAGTAACAATGTGAACAAAGTTATTTGATGAAATTGTAGTTAAAGAAATGTGTCTTAAGAAAGAAAATTTTGTTCTAATGAAAAATACAAGAAAGTATTAATGGCCGCCACTTCCTGCTCCACGTCCCAACACAACAGGACTGACTGTTATTGGTTATCAGTAGATCCACCAGAGTTACACCCTACTGTTATCTGTTATACATCCTACACCGGTGACATATATCCTTTATAACACTTCCAGTACATAGGCGTCTAACAAACTACCAAATTAGCTAAGAAGCTGTTCGGCATATAGCGCTTTGATAAACAACAGCATTATAACAAAAAGCTGAAACGTTGTGTCAGGTGTGATTTATAGTTTCGGGACACGAATACAGGAATTATAACCCGAGGAAGTGTGTCATATGACTTTTACGAAACGAGTGTGAATGTTTGTATTGCTCGAGTGATAGCAATGTTTATACATAAATTTGCACGTGTTTCGTAAAAGTCATATGACACACTTTCGAGAGTAATAATTTCTTTATTACCCATTTTATTCCGTCTGATTCGCGTAAAAATAGCCAGGAAACGGCCCACTTCTCTTGCGACGGCAAGCTACAGTGACGTCACGAACAATCGTTTTATGACGTCACTGACGACAAAATACGGGAGGTCGCGGTGAAACAATGGTTGCTAGGCAAACGTGATATGTGCACATATGTGCACATGTATAATCCCAGGAATTATCACACAATTCTAACGTAATGTTCCTCTACCCAGGGCAATTATCTTAATAATGCCACTCTTCAAAATATCTGTACTTAAAACTGATATTTTAAGTTTAAGATGAAAGTTATTGTATGTTATGTCTAACTCTATCAGAAATTAAAACATAAATCTCCAAATGTTTTTGCAATAAACCGTCTCGATCCCGACACCTCCATACTCCTGCACACTAAGCGAGCGCAGCGATGATATCACTGTGCTACATGGACTGGGCTTATGATTTCTCAGTTCCATTTGATACCCTACTGCCTGTCACCAATAGGGGATATTTTACGGACGACTCCTTGGCTTTTTCGTACTTTCAATTAGAATATAATATATATACAAATATATATACATAAAATATCATCACTGGGTCGGGTTGTAAGCTTGATAAAACATGCCAAATGCCCCTCGTGTTTATCCCTCGGTTGCGGGTTTTAAATCTCATAAACACCCTTTGGCATGTTTTATCCTATGCGAACACACCAAACATCATGTCGATAGTAAAGCACCGATAAAGATTCATATATTCATTCATGTATATTCTATGTATGCTGTTATTCTACTCTCTGTGCTTGTCTATGTTTTTGAAAGTGTAACCTATGGGAACAAATAAAAAAAAAGAAAAGATTCATACATTAACTAAAAGGCAAAAGAAGCTACACAGAATGTTTTCACATAGTAAACACATCAAACTGCCTGAAAAAGTTGATTTTAAATGTGAGATGGGGATATATTCCAAAAAGAATTGAACACAATTCCACTCATAAGGGTATCTACTTCAAACACACATGGCTGAAATCGCTGTTTCAAAATGTTTCTTGGACATTTTTTTGGGGCATTAAAGTTAAACATTTATGAAGTATGGAATTGAAGTTAATACAATATTTTGTGGACATAATTATACCTTAACCTATAATTCAAGTAGAATCGAACATTGAAAGGGACACCGCGTCGAGGATAAAGATGGGATCAGATTTATCTACCTATGCTGATTAGCCAGTCTGCTAGGGAGTCACGCTTCGCTTCACTGTATACATACATTACATGGAGTTGATTGTATTACCAATTACACAAAGGTCTCTAAACTGGGGGTCTTCGACTCGTTAGCAGACACTCTAATCGAGGTAGATATCTAATCTCATATCTTTATCCTCGACGCGGTGTCCCTTTAGGTGAAGAAATATCTAAATTACAACATTTCATATTATGTTTCATGTTGATATCACTTGAGATGACAGAGAGATATAGACTGAGGTACAAAAGAAAGTTTACACCTCAGTTGGTTTTATCATATGTTTGATTTTCAATTACATATAGCTTATGTTTTCGAAACCATGCTCCAAACTGAATAGTGCAGGCGTTAAGTCATCAGCCAAGGAATAATTCTATGTGGTTTTAATTTTTTGGGAAATTAATAAATTCTTCCAAAAATTAATTTGGATAAAACACGACTGTTCATCGACATCTGCTGATTGAAAATCAACAAATGTGCCTCATTCTGTACACACTTACACCATTATAAACATGGTAGGGGTCATGTTGGTGTAAACTGATTTTATACCCTTGGCCCTTTCAATGACTCTAACTCTGCATGTTTGAAAAAAAACGAGTATGATTGTTTGCCGAATCAGTCAACATTGAACATTAAACAATTCGTTTTGTTATTTTGACTGTATAAGTGAAACAGTAGGGTGTGAAGTTTCTTTTGTACCTCAGTTTATAATATGCGAAGCGATTTATGAAGATATATATAATTCTAGTTTTCATCTGTACATCATATCAGCTCGATGGTCCTTGAGGTAAGCTGAAAGGCAGACCGAAACAAGTGGGTAAACACGTGTAGATCGCTCGGTCCGCGTCACCACTGCTACTCACCCTAGCCTAAAATGTGGCTTAACAAGTGGGTAAACACGTGTAGATCGCTCGGTCCGCGTCACCCCTGCTACTCACCCTAGCCTAAAATGTGGCTTAACAAGTGGGTAAACACGTGTAGATCGCTCGGTCCGCGTCACCCCTGCTACTCACCCTAGCCTAAAATGTGGCTTAACAAGTGGGTAAACACGTGTAGATCGCTCGGTCCGCTTCACCCTTGCTACTCACCCTAGTCTAAAATGTGGCTTAACAAGTGGGTAAACACGTGTAGATCGCTCGGTCCGCTTCACCCTTGCTACTCACACTAGTCTAAAATGTGGCTTAACAAGTGGGTAAACACGTGTAGATCGCTCGGTCTGCGTCACCCCTGCTTCTCACCCTAGCCTAAAATGTGGCTTAACAAGTGGGTAAACACGTGTAGATCGCTCGGTCCACTTCACCCTTGCTACTCACCCTAGTCTAAAATGTGGCTTAACAAGTGGGTAAACACGTGTAGATCGCTCGGTCCGCTTCACCCTTGCTACTCACCCTAGTCTAAAATGTGGCTTAACAAGTGGGTAAACACGTGTAGATCGCTCGGTCCGCTTCACCCTTACTACTCACCCTAGTCTAAAATGTGGCTTAACAAGTGGGTAAACACGTGTAGATCGCTCGGTCCGCTTCACCCTTGCTACTCACCCTAGTCTAAAATGTGGCTTAACAAGTGGGTAAACACGTGTAGATCGCTCGGTCCGCTTCACCCTTGCTACTCACCCTAGTCTAAAATGTGGCTTAACAAGTGGGTAAACACGTGTAGATCGCTCAGTCCGCTTCACCCTTGCTACTCACCCTAGTCTAAAATGTGGCTTAACAAGTGGGTAAACACGTGTAGATCGCTCGGTCCGCTTCACCCTTGCTACTCACATAGTCTAAAATGTGGCTTAACAAGTGGGTAAACACGTGTAGATCGCTCGGTCCGCTTCACCCTTGCTACTCACCCTAGTCTAAAATGTGGCTTAACAAGTGGGTAAACACGTGTAGATCGCTCGGTCCACTTCACCCTTGCTACTCACCCTAGTCTAAAATGTGGCTTAACAAGTGGGTAAACACGTGTAGATCGCTCGGTCCGCTTCACCCTTGCTACTCACCCTAGTCTAAAATGTGGCTTAACAAGTGGGTAAACACGTGTAGATCGCTCGGTCCGCTTCACCCTTGCTACTCACACTAGTCTAAAATGTGGCTTAACAAGTGGGTAAACACGTGTAGATCGCTCGGTCCGCTTCACCCTTGCTACTCACCCTAGTCTAAAATGTGGCTTCAGAACTTATATTGGAGAAACCGTAACACGAACTGACGCGTGTCATTGATTCATACTGTTCTGTTCATACGATCGGTATATTAACCTCCGTTGCAAGGTTAAATCACTTGTTTCGGTCAAGAATAAGCTGTCAGGGTCTCCCATCTGTCTCAGTCTGCCTGTAAAACAAATCTTATCGAGGTTCAGGTTCTCGTAGTGCATTAATCTGATGACACGTAAAAAGCTTGAGAATGCAGCAAGGCTCAAAGCAATGGAGTGGCATAGACATGCACAGGTTTGCCTTGTGCGTAAATAACGCTGCGTGTATACATGCCCGGCGGGTTTCAATTTACAATTCTTAAATAAACAGTGACGTATTTGTAATGTTTTTACTTCATATTCCATTTATATCATATCTATTAACTCTTTATCAATTTGCAGTGGCGAAAAGCTTATTGCCATTAGAGTAACGTCCTTGGGACGATAGTTGCAGCCTATGAAGGGTGTAGGTTTACCGTTGAAATCAGGCCTTTCCAACGCAGTAATACTTATGTGACATATAGAATATTCGTGTTCCTTGCCTAATACCAAGTTTATCTAATTTTGAGGGTTCAAATGGTTAATATTTCACTGACAATAATAATAAAATAATATATCCATTTATAGAGCGCAGTTATCCATCGACTTAGTGGTTTAGTGGTTGCTCAAAGCCTTGTGATGTTATTAACTTGTGATGCAATAGGATTGTGACGATTTGATTGTTGATATCTACAATGTAGATATCGCTTGTAGATATCGCTTGATCTCACACAAACGATATCTACTGTGGTAGCCAGTTTTGAATGATAAAGGAATATTATTACTCTGGTCTAACCCAAGCTGACATAGTTGTCGCTAGTAGATCACCTCCACAACCATCACCAGGTACCCATTTGCTGCTTGGTGAACAGAGGCACATTTTGAATGAGGCCACTTACCCAGGGTGACACCATAAGTCTCTCGACTCAGTGTGGGGCAGGGAATCAACCCTTGAAACTCGCAGTTCTATCCAGCATCGGGTGACCCACCACTTCAGCGACCTAGCTGCGCCCGTTGATGCTGATAGTAAACTACACTAATAGCGATCGACTGAGCTATGCAGTATGCACTGGACAACCTGCCACTACGCGACGTCACTCGTAAAATATCTACTTTTCTATCCACCAGATGATATAAACCTTGGTCTATCCACCAGATGATATAAACCTTGGTCTATCCACCAGATTATATAAACCTTGGTCTATCCACCAGATGATATAAACCTTGGTCTATCCACCAGATGATATAAACATTGGTCTATCCACCAGATGATATAAACCATGGTCTATCAACCAGATGATATAAACCATGGTCTATTCACCAGATGATATAAACCTTGGTCTATCCACCAGATGATATAAACCTTGGTCTATCCACCAGATGATATAAACCATGGTATATCCACCAGATGATGTAAACCATTGTCTATCCACCAGATGAGATACACCTTGGTCTATCCACCAGATGATATAAACCTTGGTCTATCCACCAGATGATAAAGTCCTTGGTCTATCCACCAGATGATATAAACCTTGGTCTATCCACCAGATGATATAAACCTTGGTCTATCCACCAGATGATATAAACATTGGTCTATCCACCAGATGATATAAACCTTGGTCTATCCACCAGATGATATAAACATTGGTCTATCCACCAGATGATATAAACCATGGTCTATCAACCAGATGATATAAACCATGGTCTATTCACCAGATGATATAAACCTTGGTCTATCCACCAGATGATATAAACCTTGGTCTATCCACCAGATGATATAAACCATGGTATATCCACCAGATGATGTAAACCATTGTCTATCCACCAGATGAGATACACCTTGGTCTATCCACCAGATGATATAAACCTTGGTCTATCCACCAGATGATAAAGTCCTTGGTCTATCCACCAGATGATATAAACCTTGGTCTATCCACCAGATGATATAAACCTTGGTCTATCCACCAGATGATATAAACATTGGTCCATCCACCAGATGATATAAACCTTGGTCTATCCACCAGATGATATAAACCTTTGTCTATCCACCAGATGATATAAATCTTGGTCTATCCACCAGATGATATAAACCTTGGTCTATCCACCAGATGATATAAACCTTGGTCTATCCACCAGATGATATAAATCTTGGTCTATCCACCAAATGATATAAATCTTTGTATTTCTTCAAGAAAAGACAGATATCTTCGATATATTCATCCCATTAACAGTCGATAAACCGTTCTCAACCTTCTGGAACAGGGTTTTATCTCAGACCACCATGGTAGACTGTGACAGGATTTATATCCAATGACAGCATTGTCCACTCAGCGTTTATATCTCAAACGCTATTGTCGACTCTGACAGGGTTAATATTTCACTACAACATGATCGACTTTAACCATGGTGTTCCTTAATGTGGAAAGGAATAACCTTTTTCGATTTTTATAACTTGTGTTATTCCATTTCTTTCTGGCAATTTACGTTTTTATGATGTGCTACATTATGCTACACTAAGGAAACGTGTGATTTATAAATATGCACTTTTTACTACGAATATGCCACTTTGTTAAAAGTTTTTAGTTTTTTAGTATCAAACTTACTTCCTCACTCAATGGTCCACGCTGACACACTCACTAATCCGCCCCTGCAGAGACGAACATCCGCTCGTCGTGGACTGTCGACAATTGATTGTATATAGTGAATAACTGGATAAACCAGTGTGATTAACGCAAGACGAGCCAAGTCAAGATGTGCGTTGGACCGTGGCGAGGAAAGGCCCGCTAGATAATTGTTTAGTTGCTAGTCCCTCAAATTAGAAAGTCCCTGGTATAACAGTAAATGTAAAGTAAAAACGACTGCAAACGAAGCGCTTTAAAATCCATCCCCTGACGGACGGGACTAACTGTGATATGACTGAAATAAAATCACATGAACATTGGCGGCCGGGTGCTATCAGCTCTCAGCTCTCTCCCCCCCCCCCCCCCCCCCCCCCCCCCCCCCCCTACCCCCCTCCAACAGAGTTCCAAGTATAGAAAATGGTAAATGACCATTGAAATCAAAAGCTGTATCCGCCCCTACATGAACAAAGTATTTCATAAGAATAAGAAAGTAGGCTATAACAGAACAACAAGTCATAAACTGGTGAACGTTGCACGTAAATGGAAACTGAACGTAACTGTATGTATTACTACAACATTTTAGCAGGGAAATGAAGATACAATGATAGGAGTCAATGAATGAAATATGATAAAGTGCCAGTTCAAGCGCACCTCATTGTCTATTTGTAGGGAAACCTCTTAAAATAAGGGCATATTGAATACGATATTATGTAAACTAAAGGAAAGCGTTAACATTGTTCTAACTAAGCCTTTAGGCCGATATATAAATAAGCCAATCAGCGATAAGATACAACAACTATTCAAACCCACATACACAATTCTACAATTTTCAAAGCACAGGCACTAGGTACTTACATCCAGTTTCGGGCCTTCTGGCCCGTATCTAACAAACATACAATGCTAAACACAAACCATAAAACCCATACAGCCTACTTTCTCCTCCTCTTAACTGAGCTTAATTGATTTCAACATTTCAAAATTCTTCATCCCTTTTAATTTGGAATTGGCTTCAAAATCCCCTCCCCCCTTTCCAACAATTTTGCACTTTATTAAAGGTTCTGCGGAACTCATGGGCGATGGAAGCGCTTGTAAAATCTCCGAATAACGTAACGACAAGATACCATGCTGATGACAGGCCCACACAACGGTTCTCTTTCTAGACGGTGACCAAATGTTCAACGTTTTCCGGAAAGCAAGTTCGACACGGCAATAACCTACTATTGGATATATTTCAAGAACATACCGTCTCCTGTTGGTTGCTGAGAGGTACATGATAACTTCTAACGTAGCGTTTCAAGATCGACGTCGCTCCTCTGACGGGATATACGTTTAATAACACTGTGCACTTTCAGAGCGGACGTCCATACCAAACATAAATCTATTTTGGTTCGACCGGGCTAGATTACCTCTATAATCTGGAGATATCTGCACATAGAAATAAACCTAGACTATCAGTTCAGCTTACCTTGAAATAGCAACTGTTACGTGATTAGAAATTAATAAATACTGATTAAAACTAAGCGGTAAATGATAGACTAAATCATGTAACCTAAACTGATCTAAAACTGCGATATATCTTCAAGTCTTTAACAAGATTTCGCTCTTAAAGGCGCTGTAGCACATTTTTTGCATATTTAGTTTTCCATTTTTCTTTATATCACTGTTGATACAATATATTGTTATGTTAGAGGGTAAAACAATATTAGCCGTATCCATAGAAAACGGTTATCTGCATTGAAATAAAATGTCGCGACGTATACAGCGACAATGGTGTTGAACTCTTCAGTGTGAGAGGTAAATCTGTAGCTCTCATGCGAATTTGATTATAAGAAGATAATTGACCATTCTATCATGGTACCATATTCAAAACTCTACTTTGAATGTTTAGTTATCGCTACAGCGGTAGGATTACTTGAACTACCTTCGAGCGGCTATTTTAATGTGAACACATTAAAATGGTGGCTCGAAGGGTAATGGGCTCACATGGCTTAAACGAACAATGTACATTCGTCTTAGAACTCTTTTTCTTGATTCAGGAGTATTATTTATCCATTGGTGACACTTATTTACCTCTTCGTTAGATCACTTTAATTCAGCGCCTTTAAAGTAAGTTTAAAGGCGCTGTAGCACGTTTTTTGCAAATTTTATTTTTTCAAATTTCTCATTTATAATGATTGTTTATGTCATTTATATTTACTTTAGAGGGTAAAACATCTTATTACACAAACCAATGATCCGTAGTGGTAATAACGGTGTTGTGTATAAAGCCAAAATTACATGGCGGCCATTTTATTGTGAACACATTTTATTATATTCGAATGACAAACAAAATTCCCATGGCTTTACGGAACCACGTACACTCATTTGCAACTTGATTTTCCGGAGAGAGAAGGGTGTTTTACTATTGTTGACATTATTTTTCAAATACATTTCATCGACTTATTTCAGCAAAAAAACGTGCTACAGCGCCTTTAAATCAAATACTTTTATTACAATGGTATAAGTCCTTGCACAAACCTATAAGGGTATTTGCTTCGCCCACTTGTTTAGATTTGCTTCCTAATGTATAATGTTACTTTCATATTGAATTATATATGTGTCTAATGTACTCTGGGTCATGCGGCCTTCAATATTGGAAATGATGTCAGATCTTAAAAGGGCGGTAGCACGCTTTATTTTGCTAAAATAAGTCGATGAAATGTATTTGAAAAATAATGTCACCAATTGTAAAACAGCCTTCTCTCTTCGGGAAATCAAGTTAAAAATGAGTAAACATGGTTCCATAAAGCCATGGGAATAATTTTGGTTATTCGAAATAATAAAATGTGTTCACAATAAAATGGCCGCCATGCAATTTTTGCTTTATAACCACTACGGATAATTGGTTTGTGTGAAAACATGTTTTACCCTCTGAAGTAAATATATATACATAAACTAGGCTATCATTATAAATGGGAAATTTGAAAAAAAATGAAATTTGCAAAAAAACGTACTACTGCCCCATTAATCTCAATCTCATTAAACTCAGATAGTAATTAAGCGTATACGTTATGTGTAACGTAGTGAAACATTACTATCTGATTTTAATGAGATTGCATTAAACTATAAGCCTCAATTGATGCTATTTGTGATTCGCTCTTAACTTTAGCGTAAGGTGATGTAATTCGCTCTTAACTTTAGCCAAAATTTATAGGATTGGCTCTTGAATTTAGTTAAAGTTTATGTGATTTGCTCTCAAACTAAATACATGCCAACACTTTTCAATTAAAGATAACAGATCGAATACTACAAGTTGTACAGCGACAAGTACACTATCAGTGTGAACGGGCCTTAGCATACGTCTACAGGTGCCCGATAGAGTTACCGTGTCTACACTGAGTAACGTTACCATGGCAACAAGGATACCAAGTCGCTAACGCTACATAGTACTGTCAGTCAACAATCTCCACTTGTCTTGCTCCTCACACACACGCGAGGGTAAACATCGCACTTCTCTCACAGACATACAGGTAAGCTTGCCTCCCCCGGCGCCAGGAGGTGTTGCGTCAGCGCCGAGTTGTGAAGTTGAGAAGTATTTGTAACCTGTGTGCATAACTGCTCATAAGTTCATCATAACACATTACAACAATAGCTCTATTCAGTAACACGAATTGCGAAATGATTTACGTTGTAACTGACGACATCACGTGTGCAATGTACAAGATAATATGGCACGTGCAGCTCGTGCAATCACATTGGTCCTGCTATGTATGAGACAAACCCGCACGTGCATCCCATGCAGTCAAAACGCATAGGGCCACATAATATAATATTCTGGAGCGGTGATTATGGCTTATTCGCCAATCCAGATTTCATTTTGTGAAATGAAATAAGTTTAAACCACATAATATAATATAATAATTTGCAGAGAAACAATACTTGATAACCACAGTGACACGCGATATTCGCACATGCAGTATCCATGGCAACAGCTGTGCGTATCACTAAAGGAAATGGGCACCACCGGATTTTCAATTATGTTCAATATCTTGACCGGCGCTAATTGGAGACCGGCGCTTACTCAGATTCCATTATTTTCAAGACAGACATGTTTCCCCCATTGATCAGTGACCGACATCATTTAGAGGAAACGTAGTTATCGCCATTGGAGGTGCTTCTTTTGATCGAGTGGGTGGGTCTCGTAACAGCAGGGCCTTGTCCAAGAGAGGTTTAAAAGTAATCGCTCAATTAGCGATTATTTTTAAACCTCTCTTGAACGCGATTGCTCAATGTAGCGCTACGTAGGAAAGCGAGCGAACTTTGAGGTTTTGCACCGTGTCGTTCAGGAGAGAATGAGCGCTACTTGAGGGCTACATTGAGCAATCAATGAGCGATTATAAGCGCTCGCTATTATGGAACGGGGCCCAGGATACGACACATCGTAATCTACCCGCTGAGAAAAGGTGCGGGGCCGTGGAATATGTTGATTACGATGTATATATGACCATAACCATTCAAGGTTAACTTCCCCCTTCAAGTCATAACCCACATGACAACTTCCCCCGGTAGTAATAACTTCTATAGTGTCCATCACTGGGTAAAGTAGGCTAAGCATTGTCGCATTTCGTTAACTAGCCTGTGCTAGCGTAGAAAAAGAAAATTAGTTTATTAAGTGTCACGCGTTGTATTTGTACATAATGAGGTATAACATTATCACAAACATTAAAAAGCAAAGTCCAGCCTATAAATGCTTATATGAGACACTATCTAATATAAAATATTCCTTGTGAATAAATATGATAATAAAAATAAGTGTGAAACAAGTAGGCGCATACATACAGACACGCCCACAAGCGCACACACATGCACACACGCAGACACGCATATACATATACATAAATAACGTAGAATTAAAATAGATATCAAGAAGTATAAAACATTATTTGGGAAGACTGCGTTTGCACATTCTAATTAGAGTGGCGACAAGAGATTGGGAAAATAGGTAATTTAACGAAATGTAACACGGCTTAAATTAGCCAGTGATGGAAAGTGGCGCGACTTATAACTTGCGGGAAAAGCTGTCAACAGGGTTATTTTTAATATTCAATTCTTTTCGTCAATTAATGTTACAATATACCGTATATAAATACACTTAGCGGGTTTCTATATGCTGAGACCAACATTATATTTAGAATAGATCCCTGTTTGACTCCCGGCAAAGGTCTATGCTAAATAAGTGATTACTTACATAGAGTAGGTATAAACATGAATCTATATATGTTTCCCAAACCAGTTCAGGCGATAAACTCTGCTTGCACTACAGAAAGATTCAGGGTTCGAATCCCGCGGTTTAATGTTATTTCCAAATGTTTACAGGCACATGTGTTTGCCTAGGTTAAACATTTCATTACGTAATGAGATAACCAAACAGCACAAATGGTGATTATGTTATATAAACTTCAACATAAACAAATGAAGTAACTTCCCAAGGGCTATGTATGACCGATATCACATCTTGCAACTTGAGTTTCCTTACGTAAGAGAGAACTGGGCAGGTTTTCCCGCCCAGGGTCTATTTACAGTAACGTATATATTATACATAGCATGATGTCTATATGGTTATGACACTTTCCTATTCGCTAGTATATTTCTATGGCCACGCCCACTTCAATGTGCCGCTCCCAAAACGCATAGAAAGGTACACCTATACAGGTGTACTCCCCATGGTCGTTGCTTATTACCGGCGTTTGTGTACAAGGTGACACGAAGTGACAAAGTATTTTAGATATATCTTACACACTTGAAAATAAGCAGATTTCCGAGACTAACTTACACACGTCAACAAAAGTTCTGAATCTACTACCTCTAATGAAATTGTAATAGGCCTATATGTTGCAATTAAAATATTACTTATCCAAGAAATAAGGGGAGAACCCCCCAATGTTCAACATTGAAGTATTACCATAGTTATATTTGGTTACGGGTCAGTTCGCCCCAAAACCAGTTAGGCCTAGTGTCGTTTCGGCCAGGTCGGTTCGGCCCAGATATAAATGAAATACGTTTTATATAATAAAGTTGGTAATATGGTAAGTATAACATATTGAGGTGTTTTATATATATATTTAATCGCTTGGCATCGGATTACGGATTGCGCTATTTGGACTCTCATCCATTCAAGTACAATATTGTTAATGCCATCGTAACTCTCCATTCCTTATAACTAACCTGCTGGTCTCGGCGTCATATTTTTAAAAATAATAAAGCTTACCGGACATTAAGTCTTACATATTATACATCCAGTATATATTTAAAATGCTCAATGACATCAATCCCATTTCAATTTCTTTTTTTTTTAAAGTGAGTCCGCCACTCTTTAATTATAGAGCTGTATCATTGCAATTATCTCACACATTTCTCAAGTTCACGTGCCATGAACGAGCTACGCCCAAGTTTTTATACATTCGCCCCAGCTCTTGTTCAGTGATTATTTGTCGTCACTGAACCGAAGTGACCATTTTCCTAATCTGAACTCTAGTCTCAATCTAGTCAGCCCGTGCCTTCTCTCTCCAAAATCTACATTAATGTTTACAAAATTCAAAATGACAAGTCGCAATCACAAACTGACAGTCTGTGCAATAAGGGTATTGCTCCTAGGTGAAGAAAAAACCGCTCACTTACTTGCGTGTATATATATTATAAACGGAGCCCCTTCAAGTCTAGTAATCGGGTCCAGATTGCCCCAGTTCTTGGAAATAACGACTTTCACATACGGCTTCCTTACATTTTTTCTTACAACTAATATTATTATGAAAAAAAACCCATTTCGTTATCAAATATTACTTCAGGGATTTGTTACTTGGTTTGGTTTAAACATATTTTATTCATCATGAAAAGGATTAGGAACAAGTTCTCCAACTTAGAATACCCTCTCCTTGGTATATACATAGGTGATTTACATATTTTACAAACAGATGACAGATATATGACAGACAGCAGTATTAGAAGAGGACATAGATTCTATGAAATAGAGTAATATTGATATGCTATACAAATCGTTTAGTCTCACTTATGAACGTTTGCACTGACTTAAATACACTTGTATTTTGACTTGTTGATTGGTCTGCACTTCCTTCTAATAAAAGTTTGAAGTCGACTGTAGTACCAACTAAATTACAATTGCGCTTTACAGATGCTATACAGTTTGCTCTCTGTTGCTTATACTTTGGGCATTCAAACAAATAATGATATGAATTCTCAACAGGGTTACCACAAGTACAGTTTGAAGTAGTCTTAATTCCAACTCTGTATAAATCAAAATTCAAACAACTTACTGAATATCGCAATTTGGTATGAAGAATATTTAGATGTCTTTTACCGCATGAATAATATTGGGGTGCATGTACACAACGGTCAGTCAAGGATGATTTAAAAGCTGAGACACTCTTTGAATTACGAACAGTGGTTGGTAACTTATTCCAAGAACTTACTGTAGATGGGAAAAAAGATTCCGTTGAATGTTTAAGCCTTGAGGCAGGAATAGATATATTTTGTGAACTGCGTAGATTATATTGTGATTTAGAACCTACACTATTGGGAAGCAATTCGTTTAGGTATAGAGGAGCCATTTCATTTTGTATTTTAAACATCAAACACAATTTTCGTTTTCTCCTACGTTCTTGCAAAGTTTCCCAACCAGTTTCGTAATATAGGAATCTATGTGATGTGTATTTGGGTAAACCCGTTACTATTCGCGCAGCTTGTAATTGTATCTGTTCTAACTTTCGTATTTGTTCAAGAGTACACCCATCCCAGACTTCACTTGCATATTCAAGATGTGGCCGAATAAACATGGTATAGATCTTATTAAGGGTATTCCTACACAAAACATATTTCAAAAGTCGCATTGAGTTTACCATTTTCGAAACGTTTTGTAACAAGGTTTGAATATGATCCTCCCATTTACCATTATTGGCAAGGATTACTCCAAGATGTTTATGATTATTTACAAATTTAACATCAACACCATCAAAATAAAGATGTGGTATATCATTATCATGTCTCATCGAGAAAAGGATAGCTTCAGTCTTATCAGGGTTGTACTTGATTAACCAGGTTTTACCCCAAACATTCAACTTACTTAAATTAGCATTCAAACTCATTTCAATAAGTCTGTTATCTGGTGATGAGTACCCGAGAGACGAGTCATCAGCAAATAAGCATGTTAAACAGTCTAATTCATCTGCTATGTCGTTAATGTATACAATGAATAAAAACGGACCAAGCACAGACCCCTGTGGGACACCAGCGCTCAGAGTTCTCAGCTTTGAAACTGATCCATTGACAAAAACACTCTGACAGCGATCAGTTATATAACTAGCTAACCATCCCAATAACTGGCCGCTTATTCCTTAATTTTCTAGCTTGAGAAGTAAACCTCTGTGCCAAACACGATCGAATGCTTTTGATACATCACAAAATACCATACACAAATTTTCTTTTTTGTCTAATGATTCACAAATCCTGTGAAATATTTCAATTAATTGATGAGCACTAGAATGTCCTGGTTGAAAACCAGACTGATATTTATACAGGAGCTTGTTGGTATGAAAATAGTTAAACAAATGTTTGAAAACAACCCTTTCAAATACTTTGCCAACACAGCTTATAAGAGATATGGGTCTATAATTTGAAGCCAGAGTTCGGTCACCTTTCTTAAATAGTGGCACATACACACATGTTTGTAAAGACATATTGAACAACAAACATAAAACGTTGCTAATCGAGTAGACTAAATGTTTCAAGAGTTGGTGACTAATTTTGTCAGGACCTGACGCTTTTTTCAAATGTAAACATCTTATGACATCTTCAATCTCAGATTTGGAAACAATGAGAGTGTCAAAAATTGCACCAGTTCGTTTATTGAAATACGGTACACCTGAGTTATTATCGTCCAGTGTTGAAATAGATTGAAAGTACTCATTCAACCTTTCTGCCTTTTCATAATCAGAAAAACAAGTTGGACTTTCATGATCGTTACTAGATTTTAAAGGAGGAATGCAGGTACTCGAACCGGATTGTTTCACCAAGTACCGTAAAAGTTTCCAATATGAACTCTTACTTTCAATATATGCATCAAGAAGAAAATTGTCAACATTAGCATAAAACATTTCTTTTGCGTGATACTTCATGTTGTTAACCTGTTGACGTTGCTTTTTAAACTTTATTATATCACATAACAGTTGTGTTCTATTTGCTTTTCTGCGTAACCTGTCTCTTTTCCTGCATTCTCTCCTTAAACTTGAATCAAACCATGGCTTGTCATTTGGTCTTATAGTTACTTTTTTTGTAGGGATACATGTTTTTAGAAACATGTTAAGTTCTTTGTAAAAAATGTCACAAGCATGATTAACATCTTGGCAATTCACAAACATATCAGTCCAGTTTGTTTCATTGATAAGTGCATTTAAGGTTGTGTAATCACCTTGTTTATAACATAATACATCTCTAGTGTATGACAAATGTGTATTCACTGAAGTAGTTAATGTCACGTAAGTGCCTTTGTTATCACTTATCGATCTGTCAAACTCAATAACTCCACAATCAACTGTATGGATATCTTCACTGATTATGATTGGGTCAAGCAGAGTGCTTGAATGTTGCGTTACCCTAGTAGGTTCCGTAATGATATTTTTCAAATTCTTAGTCAGCATAATATCTTTGAGGCTAGTACCTTTACTAGAAAGTAAGTCAGCATTTAAATCACCAATTATAGTAATTCGACTTGAAATATCAAGAGCATGTTCAATACTTATATCAAACCTTTCCCAGAATGATAATGAATTATACTCGGGTCGGTAAGCAACACAAACTATTAGCGGTTTAGTTGGTAAATATATTTTAACCCAGATTGTTTCATCATATATGTTTCTAGGTTAAGTAGTCTCTTAAATGCTAAATTTTCTCTTATATAGATCATAACACCTCCACCAAACGAGTTTCTATCTTTACGAACAGGGTCATGGAAACCTGTCCACTTTAGTGAATCAATACCAATGTTTTTGTCTAAGTGAGTTTCTGTGAATCCAACAATATGATTATCGGAAGTATACTCGCTAAGGTATTTAAGTTTATTCCTTACACTTCTTGTGTTAAGATGAAATAAAGATATAGTTTTATCATGGGACCCGTGCGATCGTGGACCTGGATTAGACTCAATATCACCTGCAAGCTGCAATAACAATAGGAGCAGAATGATTACGTTGACGTTTCTAAATTGACTCTGTAGTGCACAAAGGAAAGCTACCACGAGGCTTGTGTTACATGACACAGACAAGATAATACACATGTGATACAATTCTGACAGAATAACCCATAATAATGAATAGTTACAAGCAGTTCTTGGTTGAAAAGCCGAGCAAAAGCGCATGTATTTCGAACATATTTTACAATGAAATATCCCGATTGTCACACGATGTTGCATAATATCGTTACCCATTATCTATTAGGTCAATGAATTGAATAGGGTTTGTGTGACAACTCAATCGGGAAATATCCTTGTAAAATATTACAATTTCTTGCAGCATATTTGTTATGTAGATTGGAAGTGCAGACCTAGTCAAATAGCATTCAATAAGTTTGTACTTGGCGAAATGTTGAGCAGTGGGAAATACAGTAAAACGTGATAGAAAGAGACACAATCAAAAAGTAGCAATATTAAGAAACAGTATCATGGTAGACATAGACATAGAAAAGCTTGTGTTGATATAGACATACATAATTTATAAGAGGCATTTACAAGATATATACACATATAACTATTTACACCTTCGTGATATTATCACTTAGAACGAGACTGTCTTCATATACAAACAATATGAAAAGGATAAACGGACTTACACTTATTGGAATTCCAAATTCACACCACATCCAGATACACAACACATCCATATACACAACACATCCATTTACACAACACATCCCGTTGAACACATCTAGGCGTGAACATATTTATTCAGGTCCTCTTTACTCTGAATCTGTCGCACTGCACCTTCTGGCTGTTCCAGAATGTAGATTCGTCCATCTCTTGTCCATGCGTTTTCAATCCATCGTGATTTCTTACGGTCTCTTGCCATCTTAAACAGTTTACTTCTGTGCTGTGTTAGATCCTCGTTGATGTAAACATTCTCCATCTTAGAGCGTAGTTTCCTCCTGTGGGTGTACATCCCATTCTTGTCCAGATAGCTCACAAACTTCACAATTATCTGACGATTCCTGCCTTGTGTTCTTTTCCCGACACGATGACATCTGTTGATATCCGTGATGGAGATATCCTTGTTTATCTTCTTTAGGACTCCAAGGGTCACTTTCTGTACGTCTTCATCCTCAGACTCACTCACACCACTTATCCTGATAGAATTCCTTCTGCTATATTGTTCTAGTTCGTCAGTTTTCCTGTGCAGTTCCTGAGTCGTGGTCTTCAATTCTTCTCTCGAGGTTGTTATTTCTTCCTTCATGGGTTGTATCACAGTGTTGAGTGTACTCGTGATGATATCCTTGGCTACTTCCTGGAAAGCTTGTCGAAACTTTTCTTGTAGTTTGGGTAGCATTAACGCTTCTGACAGCTTCGTCGTCAACACATCGACGGCAACTCCGTCAATGAAGTTAAAAAGCGTAGAGGGGTATGAGATGTTGTGACTACCTGCCTCTGACAACTGTTCTGTTCCATTGACGCTTTGCGAATCCTCTCCAACATCACCAGTAACAGAAGCAGATTTCGGCGTACTTGTAAACGTGAATACGTCCGGCATTGTCTGTTGTAACAGGGGCTTAGATGACTTCGTCGGTAGCGAGTCTGTTGGAGATCCTGATGGTTTCCGTTTTTCGCTTGAACTCCTCGTTGTCGTGTTGTTAGACTTGCTGTTGTATCTAGAAGTGCCTGTGTTGGGCCTCGCAGTTGATAATTTACATAAATATGTCCACACAAGTAGTAGCGATTTTAAACACGACCAGTCACATCCGCCATTTGTTACTTTAATATGTATATGTGTCCGTGCGTTTACAATGGCTCCGGTGTAGCACGATATGTTTACTGATATAAAGTGTTCTAAAAAAATATAAATAAGTGTTACCAATGGCTAAATAATACTCCTAAATCAATAAAAAAAACATTCTAAAACGAATGTATACACGGTTTCGTTAAGCCATGTAAGTCGATTTCCCATCGAGCGGTGTTCACCTTAAAATGGCCGCTCGAAAGTAGTTCAAGTGATCTGATTGATGTATCGATACCTATGCACAGTAGAGTTTTAAATATGGTATAATGATGGAATGGTCAACCATCGTTCTGTCTGAACTCTCAAATTCTCATGAGACCTACACATCTACCTCTCACACTGAAGAGTTCCACACAACTGTCGCTTTATACATCGTATACCACTTGCATTCTTCGAATAGCCGTTTTCAATTTATACGGCTTATCGGGTCGTGTAGTGAGATGTTTTACCCATTAAAGTACCAGTATATAGTATAATCTTTAATAATACGTGGTTATTTTGAGAAAACACAATATGCAGAAAACGTGCCACAGCACCTTTAAACACTCATCCAAATGTTCATGTATATATTATGTATTATATAGCTGGTATACAGTCTGTGACCAAGTTGACATTCACACACCAAAACATCTGTTATCATGCATGATAAGAAGCTAGTCAGACATTAAACTTTTATAGTCCCTTGTTTTAAGATAATTAAAAAAATGCCTACAACCATATGATCTGTGAATGAATTTGTGATTGTTTGAGTTCAATCTGTTTATCAAACACTTATTCTGGCTTTAGATGGACCAATACTGTTCGTTGTGACAGTATTTGTTTAATAAGACAAGTTAACTGAAATTGACAGTTTCATGATTTTGTGAGTTTGAAGGTTCATACTGCTTTAACGAGTGACTTTTGTTAAAACGTCAGTTAGGAAAGTGTAATCGCTTCACTTGAAAAGAATGACACTGATCACATTACAGCAACACATATTGACTTTTATTTAATTTCATAATGGAACTTGGATTTTGACACCAAAATACCAAATCATTGTAACAGCCGTTATCCAAAAGACAGTGAACCGTTATTTGAGTGGCATTTCGTTTCAACACTGATAACTGATTGTTCTACCTAAAACCCCTAACCGTTTTCCTGACATATTGTCTTATTTCAAATCAGAACGATTTTGCTCTTAAAAAAATTGGGTGTTTCTTAATTAATTTCCAAGTGTATATATATAGTGTATATGTATATATATCTGCGCGTGTAAATGGAACATGTAGTTTCGATGCCTGCACATATGTAAGGATGTTGCTCGTCTTTTATGTAAAATTGTAACAAGTAATTATCATAGCCTATATTCGGCGATTAGGTATGAAATGCAAATCGAGTGAAATTATTTGAACTTAAATAGACATATGTGTTATTTCGGCAAGTATGTCAGCCAATAAAATATTATAAACTATTATGAATGTAATGGCACTTTAACTTACTAATACTAAGATGACCTTAGCATAATGCACTGCCTTTGGATAGTGGACACAAATAGTTAGGATAGTTTAGGGATAAGTTATGAAAACTGATGTATTTATTAGTTGACATACTTATGAAATAGCAATCATAAAACCACTATTCCTAACTTTTCTTGTCCAGTATATAAGGTTAAAGAATGGCAATTAGGTTTAATTTAGCGTTCAGGTACGTTGTTTTGTGCAACGTCCTCTTGGCTTAGCTGGACCTAGATGGTACAAGTTATCTCTTAGCTGCTAAATAGCACAAAGCTAATCTTATGTACCATGCATTAAAGGGGCAGTAGCACGTTTTTTGAAAATTTCTTTTTTTAAATTTCCCATTTAGAATAATGGTTTATGTCATTTATATTTACTTTAGAGGGTACAACGTCTTATTACACAAACCAATTATCCGTAGTGGTAATACCGGTGTTGTGTATAAAGCAAAACTTGCATGGCGGACATTTTATTGTAAACATTTTATTATTTCGAATGACAAAAAATGATTGCCATGGCTTTACGGAACCATGTACACTCATTTATAACTTGATTTCCCGAAGAGACAATGGTGTTTTACTGTTGGTGACATTATTTGCATCGACTTATTTGAGCGAAAACACGTGCTACTGCCCCTTTAAAGGATAGATGCAATGACATATGGGCAAATCGGATTCATTAAAATGGGATGTAAATTTGACAATCGCTCGATTTCAAATTTCTGAAATCGGTCAATAAATTAATTTTTAAAAAACCGCCTAATTAAATCAGTCCCGTCTCAATGATTCTTCTCAAAACGTTTCGCGGCGTTAATCGCGGTATTTGATTGTTAAAATGGATAAATTTAAATCGTCTTAATAATCAATTGCAAGTGTATATTGTCTTGATTTTATGCTCAATTGATTCCGATATACACTATATGTAGAGGTAGTCATCTGTCATTCTTGAGAAAAATGTATTTCACCAGATCTTCAAACATTGGATTATGATTATCTTAGTGCTAAGAGAGCTTCGGAAATCTAAATAGGTTCAGGTATTTAAAGAAGTTTTAAATCTACAACACATGTGTACCAAAAGCGTCCCCATCTCTCCCTCATCTCAACATCTACACTACCAATCAAAGTGCACATATATCATAGATGTGTATCATCCCAAAACTGCACCGCTTGCAAAACTGACACCGTTTCGTTACACCCCACACAGCTATGTATTCTCACACGTCTACCTGTAGAGGAGGGCCAGCCAAGCGTCTCCTTCCCTCCCCATCTCCCCCTTCAATCTCACAGGTCACGTGATCACTCCGACCTGATTCTCACTGTAGCACCTGTATCGTTCGTTCCGTGATTGCAGGTAAAAACTACGATAATACCCATCTGAATTGGATTGACTGGACTCAGGAGAGCATCATAGGTAAGAGTTCACGTAGTTGTCTTTGAGATAGTCGCCAGATCGATTGCTGAGATGCATTTCCAGGATATGTGTATAAATAGTTTCAGATGTATCCCAGCAACTGTCAATCTCGTTGCAAATATTCGACAGGCGATGTGTGGTGTGTCTATTCTTTCATTTATAAATACCACACACAAGAGTTGGCCCTCGTGACGAACTTTCTACTACTTCACAAAAGCTTGTTTAAAATGAAACCCTACATGCAGAAACATTTTATAGGTCAAATTTGAGAAGAGGGGCGTTTCCCCTTACCATCGCATTTCAAATTCGAGGAGAGAAGGTGGCACATCACTAACTGTAAGATGCATCTTTATATATACTCTATATGTACTATATATATAACTGAGTAAGTAAGGAGGTGATGGGATATGTGGTAGACTGGTCACGTGACAATGCTGTTTTGTTTCAGTGCAGTTTATTCACAACAGTTGCTTTTAGTGTTTGCTCAGCTCGAGTAAAGAAGGGGGATGTTGTCCTGGCGGCGTTCGAGTAAATACCTCTGAATCACGGGAACACAGCGCTAGTAGTAATACCTGGCGCGTTCCCACGCATACCCCTAGACTGTCTTCTGTCGACTGGTTCTATATCCATATATATAAGCATCGGCGCACTCGTAGACTGTCTCAAGCCGACTTGGTCTATATCCATAGATCTTGTGTAAGGCCTTGTTTTATAATCGGGGTAAACATCTCAATTATCAGAATCGAATTACACGACCAATAAGGTAACGGGAAAAAGGTAACAGGAAAAAAGTAACGTAAAAAGTAACACTTTTTGTTGTGAAAAAAGTAACAGTTTTCCAGGTTCACAAGGTATGATGAAATAAACCAGCACTACCGGTATCTATTTTGTCACAATGTCACTTTAAGGTGTAGCTCACATAAACCTGATTTTATTCACTATTTTAAGGTCTTTGTTCTTCTTTCCTGTTGTTTTCTATCACCCTTACCCCGAAGATCTGATAAACCCTAATATTATCATGCACATTATATATATATATATATATATATATATATATATATATATATATATATATATATATATATATATATATATATATATATATACCTGATATATATCCTGATATATATCCTGATATATATCCTACATGGAGAAACCAGTTTATTAATTTAGGAAACAGGTTTTGTCACATAATGCAATAACGGTACGTAGTTTACACAGAGACTCGTATAGACTGTCTCCAGTCGCCTTGTTTTATATCCTCAGATGTTCTACAATCTGAGCTAACAGCCCGATTATCAGAGTCGAATAACACGATCAATAACGGCATTATAAACACCCACAAGACTCGTTCGCAGTCTACATGTCCGTAGCTTTGCTTGATATTATCTAAAACTGTCAAATCGGCATACTCTAATATAACAGAGAGATATTGTTCATAGTCGCCCGTAGTGTGAGCAGCCCGGGTCTGTTCTATGCAGTATCAGGACTTACATCTACGTAGCGTCGTGCTACAGCATAATTAGAGGAATTATAAATGAGCAAGCGTACCATACCGTTGTGAGTTTGGCATAACCGAGCGAAAGCAGTGATATAGACTAACATATAGTCCCTAATAAAAAAATGTTTCTACTGACATTTTATTTTTCAATATTTGATAGGAAATAAAAATGGGAGACCTGAACAATACTTAATTCCTAGAGCTGAGGCAACTAGATAGGCTAACATTTCTTAGACTTATGAAGGCTCCATTTAATTTTTGCTCTAGGGTCTGGATGACTAGCAGTGAAAAACTTTTTTTTTCTGTCAAGGACAAAACTCGTTAAATAATTTTTACGAGAATTATCTGGTTAAATAGTTTTATTATTTTACAAATATTGCAATGCCTCCAACACAACTGGTTTGACATGCGGTAAGTCCCCTTTAAACTGTTAATACTATTATTCCCCAAATATTCACTTTGAAATATAGTTTACCACACAACACTTTTATTGGACTTTCGAACATGTGAACATAAATCGAGGTGAAATACAATAATTACCACGCTGGCACGTGTTCATATTATCTATATTCGCCACTTGAAACATACGGCTGAAATTGAGTTTCACCTTAAAGGAGCAGTAGCACGTTTTTTCGCTGAAATAAGTCGATGAACTGTTTTCTTTCTTCAAAAATAATGTCACCAATAGTAAAACACCGTTCTCTCTTCGGAAAATCAAGTTAAAACATGAGTGTACATGTGTGTAATTTGTATGGTATCGTTTCTTTTGCCCCTGGGCATCTTCCTACGGCAAGTTGAAAACTATCGAAATAAATGCTACCCAGAGAAGATTTGGAAATATTTTCGTTGCGCCCGTGACGTTGTGAAGATGGCCTGTGGGTGTATATAGAAAATCTCACCCAAGTGTCTTCTGATATCAAATGTCATGATTAAAGTTCGACATATTCGAGGCTTGCGTTGATTTATTTCAGAAGACACGGGGTGAGATGCTATCTATCATCCAAAATCATTCTTTATTACGTTTCAATGAAACATGTACATCACTGATCACTGATAAATTTACTTCCAGTGTGATGATGTCATAGCATTGTGACGTCATTATGTTTATGGCGCCGAAGATGTAAATGCAATGTGATATCATGAAGTTGACGGTGACAGGGCAATGTGCAATATCTACTGTTAAAACGATATATCCTTTGAGATATCGCCTGATCTCACACATAAGTCCTGTGGGACACAGTTTTGGATGGTAAGGCAAAATCGATTCTAGAAACTACATTACTGTCTTAAACGTTCAGTAAGCTACACAACTGCTACCCTGAAGTCAAACCCCTAATTCACACGATATGTAAAAGTTCCACGGTACAACGATGCGATCGCTGACGAGCCGATCTCACCGCTGCAATCTGTGGCGTACCGCAGCGACAGCCGATTCACAAGTCCGCTGGACAGCCAAAGCAGCGTCATTTAAAATAATTTCTACGCTATTTCCGAATTTGTCTGTATACCAGAGACAGGAAACGAATTCGAAGTAGGTAGCATGAAGTTAGAAAACGAATTAAATGACTCGAATTAACAGTTTGCGATTAACTAGAAAACTATTTTGACATTTAACTTCCACTGAAATCGGCTGCCAGTTTACCCTTCTGCAAACCGCTGACCGTTCGAAATCTGGCGAGGGTCCAACCTGGTTCCCTGGGCCAGTTACGCTGCGCTATGCTGGAACCAGGTTGGTGAGGGTCCCCCCGAGCTATGCAACACGACGAGTGCTGTAATGCTCTGATTGGACTCGTTTATGGCCGATTAAAATCAAAAGTAAGTCTATCAAAAATAAGCAAATTCGTGAATCTTAGCATGGGGAAACTAGAGCTATAACGCTAAAAATAGATTTGTTAGGACGAACTATTTAAATGAATATCCTGTTTATCCATTAAATGTATTTTTGTTGGAGACGGCACTTTGAGATACAAACACCTCAAGTAGTTTTCCACCTGCGGAGCTTTTACCCGAATAAATAGAGTTTGCGTTAGCGTCTGAAATGATGATGTATGTAAATAATGGAAGAGAATGGAGAAAAGCACGATGGGCGGATGTCGATTTCTTCATTGTTAGAGCACGACTGTTCCGGGTATAAAGTTAGCTGTTCACAATAAAGAGGTTGGCATCCAGAAATCAGGCATTTCTTATGATTTCCACTTCCAAAGGAAAAGAAGTTTCGATTACGTATGTACACTGGTCTCCTCATTCATTTATGAAGATGGAGTGCCCGTCATTGCTTATTGTTTTTAAAGGTGAAGGTCGCAGAAAAGTTCATGAGATAAGACCTCTGCCAAGAAGTGATCAGATCTTAAAGCAACAACATCAGTCATACCTCGCTAATTAAGCCTTGCTGCATTTCCTTAACGTTTCTGTACTGGCGTAGCGGAGCACGCAATGAAGAAGAAATGAACTTTTGATGAAATACGTACACAGACCAGTAAGGGGAAGTAGCACGTTTTTTCGCTGAAATAAGTCGATGAAATGTATTTAAAAAATATTGTCACCAATAGTAAAACACCATTCTGTCTTCGGAAAATCAAGTTAAAAATGAGTGTACAAGGTTGCGCTTTGAGCATAATATTCCAGTATGGAAAAGCGCTTTACAAATCCACTATTATTATTATTATTATTATTATTATTATAGAGCAATGGGAATCGTTTTTGTCATTCGAAATAATAAAATGTATTCACAATAAAATGGCCGCCATGCAATGTTTGCTTTATATGCAACAGCGTTATTACCACTACGGATAATTGGTTTGTGTTATAAAATGTTTTACCCTCTGAAGTAAATATAAATGGTATAAACTATCATTATAATTAGGATATTTAAAAAAGTAAAATTTGCAAAAAACGTGCTTCTGCCCCTTTAATTTGTGAAAGGTGAAGGTCGAGCAATGATCAGATTTCATCACTGGTCAATTTAAGCATTACTGCATTCGTTAACTTTTCTCTGCTAGCGTAGCAGCGGACGCAATAAAGTCCTGAGTGCCGTTCCGCTCACCAATCTTAGCCCTAAAATCAATCTAAGCCAATTTTAAGGGATGTGTTTACGATTGCTCATTGGGCTAAGATCGGTTCGTGGAACGTCATCGAGGTACAATGGAATAATGCTACGCTAGCACAGCAAATATAAGGACATGCAGCAAGGCTTAAATTAGCCAGTGATGGAGAGTGGCGCGAGTCATGACTTGCGAGGGAAATTCGTCTTAAAGGGGCAGTAGCACGTTTTTTCGCTCAAATAAGTTGATGAAATGTATTTGAAAAATAATGTCACCATTAGTAAAACACCCTTCTCTCTTCGAAAAATCAAGTTAAAAATGAGTGTACATGGTTCGGTAAAGCCATGGTAATCGTTTTTGTAATACAAAATAATACAATGTGTTCACAATAAAATGCAATTTTTGCTTTATACGCAACACCGTTATAACCACTACGAGTAATTGGTTTGTGTAAAAAGATGCTTTACCCTCTAAAGTTAATATAAATGACATAAACTATTATCATATATGGGAAATTTGAAAAAATAAAATTTGCAAAAAACGTGCTACTGCCCCTTTAAAGTAGCGAAGCACATTTGGTCTGATTTTTTTAAATGAGATTTGTTATACGTGAATTAAAATGAAGACTGAATAGTATGTGGAAAAACAAATAGGTTAATAGGTGTAGAATATTGTACGGTTCTGATTGGTATTGACACAATTTAAAACGATGATTCAGATTAGGGCGCCTGGAAGACAGTCTAGTGGGGGCTGTACTAGTATATAAAGGTTAATCGTGACACCCGTTCATACGGTCGTATCAGTTTCATGCAACTATTCTATGTATGCAGTTATCATAGCGATAAGCTTCACGTTACTGGACTATACACTATTCTTTTATTCGCTGATCCGGCACGATTAAATCATTTGAATGTTTCATTTCTTTAAAATTAATAAATGATCTTATAGGTTGACCATTCATTCTAAACGTCAACCATGCATGTAATACGTCTGTTGTTATCAACTGACATAATCATAAACATTGGAAATACTGTATTTCCTCGAATGCAACACCGGGTTTCAATTCGCTCATCACCCCTTTACCCCTGGGTTCTATTCGAGGTCTGGGTTGTATTTACCGCAGCATCCCGTGGCCCCTGGGTAAAATTAAAGACCAAGGTTGTATTTACCGCAGCATCCCGTGGCCCCTGGGCTATATTAAAGACCAAGGTTGTATTTACCGCAGCATCCCGTGGCCCCTGGGTTATATTAAAGACCAAGGTTGTATTTACCGCAGCATCCCGTGGCCCCTGGGTTATATTAAAGACCAAGGTTGTATTTACCTCAGCATCCCGTGGCCCCTGGGTTATATTAAAGACCAAGGTTGTATTTACCGCAGCATCCCGTGGCCCCTGGGTTATATTAAAGACCAAGGTTGTATTTACCGCAGCATCCCGTGGCCCCTGGGTTATATTAAAGACCAAGGTTGTATTTACCGCAGCATCCCGTGGCCCCTGGGTTATATTCAAGACCCGGGTTACATTCGAGGAAATACGGTAAGCTGCATTTTGCCTCATAAAATACCAAGAAAATTATCCCGTTGTCAACTTTTGTCAGGGCTAATTAAGTATAGGCCCTACTGCAAGTATTTCAGATGCGTGTCCGTCAACATTAGGATAGTCGGTAGATTGCCCCATTGTCCCCCAAACCATTATTTCACCATAAGCGTGACCCTTGACCTTTACGGGACAGCTCGTATCACGGAGACCATTTCCTCCAAATTTGGGTGGAATAAGCCCAACTTCTTTGTGCTTCTATCGACATAGAATATGTAGTTTGTATTTTTGAGAGATTTATACTAAATTCATTACTCATTGCTCGCTAACGCAGCACATCTGTTGTATAAGACGAAAATCAATACTATTTTTTTTCTTTTTCAAATCAGCCAACCGGTAAATATATTCCATCGATGGGTGTTGTTTAAATTCGCAATTGATATCACTCATGTCAGCACTAACAACGGAGATTAATGTCATGAACATTTGTTCCAAAACAAATTTACTGTTTCTGATTAAAAGTTCAATTAAATTTATTAATTAACCGCGTATTAATATGTAATTCAATATTTTAAGTTCAGATTTCTCGCTGATGAGTGTAGATTATATAGCACGACATGCATGTATCGGATATATACACTTGATTAAAACTAGACTAACGTTTGGTCTATGAAATAATTCTTTGTAAAGTATTCCAATTTTTAAATTCTTACCCAAGCGGGCACAGATATGCCGGGTATTAAAGTTTTCATATTGGTCATGGGAATTACAGTTTTTCTAAATATAACTTGCGTTTTGATTGGTTGACGGAACTACTTTGCGCTCATTCATGAATTCCTTAGCTATCCTGTATAAGCTAAATCACATAATTGAACAATTTTGAGCATACCTTATTGAAGTCGCACGTCAGTAAAATATAATAAATATAAAATCATGTTCAACCTAAGTTTCTGAGACCGTAATAACAGTACTAAACTTGCAAGGCGAAGCAGCATGCAAGAGTCACCGGCTGCATTGCATTGCTTTGTGACGTCATTAACCATGACGTCATTTGGTGACGTAATTTCATTCCTATCTTGCATTCCAACAGTGCGATTGTTAGTTCACGTTTTCACTAATTTACTCTCATTCTGCAACATAGTTTACAATATAAACGAGTTGTTTACTATGTCAGTAAACCGTTTTGGCAATAAGATTCTACAGTTATTTAGAATAGTTCTGAAAAAATAGAGCAAGGTGGAAACTGTTTAGATATGCGCATCCTGAAGGTGTGAACGAGTTTGCGTATGACTACAATTTGTATTTTACAGTCTTATCAAAGATCGTGAATTTGGGTCTTATTTTTCGATTTTTAAGCATTAAAATGATCTTGGGTAAGAAAAAGAATAACCAACTCGGTGCTCGGAATTACGAATTATCTGTCCCTCGTGAATTATTATGTCAAACTCCTCGCTAAAGCTCGGAGTTTATCACAATAATTAACTCGGGACAGATAATCCGTAATTCCTCGCAACTCGTTGATTATTCTTATAATATAAAACTTTTTATTATTTTTTTTATTAAGAAGCCACTGAGAATATGCGTCCTTAAGTTTAGCTCGTCCGTCGGTTATAGACTTGACAAGGCTCTTCAACCAATTATGCGTCTGTATATATATGACAGACTTGTTTAACGCCACTCGTGACGATGATTCACACTCCCATCTGTTGCTGTAGCACATTGCTGTCATATTAGTCGTATCGGAAACGCCGAAGTATTTTTAATAGCCAAGTACTTTTACACACAATCTAATGATCCTGAGTTCAAACAGATTATTCATAATACTGAAGCGGTGAAGCTGTGTTGGTGAGTGTTTACTTTGAAAATTTTACCACAATTTGAGAACCGT
This sequence comes from Gibbula magus, assembly GCA_936450465.1. Taxonomy (NCBI): domain Eukaryota; kingdom Metazoa; phylum Mollusca; class Gastropoda; order Trochida; family Trochidae; genus Gibbula; species Gibbula magus. The sequence goes on along the minus strand of OW388302.1, from coordinate 44,834,236 downwards.
GTATTTTAAACCATGAATAACTGTTAGTCTATCATATCCGTTTCCACATCGATTGAAATACGTTGCGTTTGTACAGTAAGTTAAAACGATTCGAAACCAATATTCTCTGATACACCAAATTCCAAATATAATCATGAATGCTTGTCGTTTATTCGTCTCAGTGCGCACATGTGCATCTTGTTGACCTCTGAAAACCTTGTCGCCATAGGCCTATCATCAACTGAGGCTCTGAAATAAGGCCCGTCCGACCGACCCATTTACACAGCTTCTATCCGTACATGTCAGGGTTACCATCCGTGGGTGAAGCACGCCCACTGTTGCTCAACTTCACTAACAGCGGTCAACTGTGCATGTGAGTTATCACAGGGAGGACATTGGGTAGACAACACAACAGACAGACAGATATTTCATTATAGTCTCACCTCATTACAATAGATTCGGACATAACTAGTAAGTAAATATACATTCCAATAAAATCCATATTACAAAAGTTAAAGTTGATGTATAACATGTAGCGAGAACCCTGTGTAGGGTTATTAGAGATTTCAAAATTAAAACTATTGGCTCTGAAGCTCATCAGTAATGATGTTAATCATCAACATTAACATCACTGATACCCCCTTTACACAATGGCTATCCGAGTATCCACATGTCAGAGTCACCCAGTGACTTCCATTTTATCAGTAGGCCTATAGTGTAGTATGCATAGTAACTTCACATTTACGATTAGAACGATTCACTGTGCATCACGACTAGGTCAAAGTTTAGGTTACGTTTCCACGTGACATAAGATATGCCCTATAACGTGACAGTGTGCCTGGAATTCCCGTTTCGTTGTAGCCAGTGACAAATACTGCATGTGTGTGTGTCTCTACATTTATAGTACATTGAGGGACTTTTTTGTCCTTTAAATCAGAATCGTTTAGAAGACACATTTGGTGAGTAGTGAACTTCATTATGAACGGCAAGTCGTTTTTCTCTCACTTTTTTCCGGACTGTGCCCTATCAACTTAAATAAATTATAGTAATTATTTGTTAACATACAGTACATTGTATAGGTTTCAAAAATGAATTTTGGCATTACCAGTATACATGTCAGTCAATCCGTTGGTCATCCAGTGTTTCCTTCTTTAAGTGACGGAATAACTATCCCTCTTTAATAACATCTTTATATGTACTTAATCTTTAGCTTATTGGTCAAAAGACAACTTCCCTTCACTGTTTAAAATAACTATTATCACCGCTAAAATAAAATGTACTTTCAAAACGGAAATACTAGTTAAAGGTCACATAGCTTGTATCAGAATATAGGTCAAATTCAAACGTATTTATTGTATTGTAACCAATAATAGTTTAAATGAATCGTAAACTATTCTAAATGAACTTCCTTATTTCAGACCCTGAGCCGAAAACCCGAGCGATGTATGGTTCTGTTATCTCATCTAAATATACTTTGTCAATGCGGAAACCGTGCATCAAAATTCTACTTCTGAACTCGGTCGCTTAACATAGGCGGGCCTAGGATGTTATGAAAGGAGAGAGGGGAAGTCACCAAATTTACATGCAAATATTTTCAGGGGGCGGTTGACGAAGGAAGGGCCGTTGTTCTCTCATTCTGAAATGTTTTTGAACATTCTTGATAACTCCATTTTGGCCTACACACATAATAATAATAATAGTGCATATTTATAAAGCGCACATATCCACGCTCGAAAGCATGCTCAAAGCGCTAAACATATAATGCTAATAAATAATGATAATAGTGATGCACATTTGAATGTGCTCACTTCACACAAACAGCAATAACAAATCAATGTGTACAATTGTTGCAATTGTGAAAGTCCTTATGAACCATAAAACTGAACAAAAAGATAGGCTTTTAGACTTGATTTGAATGATTCAAATGTTGGACATATATCCTGTAGTTATTTAAGGTGGTGTCAACCTAATTCGTTAATGTTATCGATATATTTGTTCTATTATCTTCACTCAATCAGGGACCTTATACACTATGTCTATAAGGTTCCTGACTTAATGTAGTTTTAATGAGGAAAATGCACATTCGAAACTACGAGAGTCACGCGTGTAGTGTAAGTGTAACGGGGAGTAACGGAGAGGACCGAGGTGTTCCGAATGGAAAATGCAGTCACTTTCGATTGATCTGTTATTTCAGATCATCATAAACATTCCAACACGTTTTCTGTAACATTAAACAAATTAACCGTCGCTTATTCCAAACCATGAGCCGAATAGCAAATTACCCATCTGATTATTTGTCATTAATCGAATTCAACTTTATTTCTTATTTATTTATTGTGTGACTTGACGTATTCAACTTGTATAGCATTATATTTTAATTACATATGTAAAGTGTGCAGATTTGAATCTATTTATATATAAAATATCCCCAAATCTTTCCCTTTTCCTAATGAAAAGTAGGTCAACCAGGATAGCTTACAGATTGATCCCAGATGTCTCAAAGTCTAAGCACTGGGGCAGTGGGGGTACCTTGGGGACTGGTGGAGTAGCTTGTTCCGAGTTCTAACCAATCGCAGTTGGTCTAGTAGTTGGTCATGTGACCTGTGAATGCCCAAGAGGGCAAGTTTTACCCTATCTCGTCCTCTTTTGTCTTTGCTTCCACACAAGCTGCATCAACTGTATTAGCTCTCTTTATCAATAGGTAAGATTAAGCCCTCATTATCTGTTTTAATGCATTGTCGTTTAGTTTTACTCCAAGATGCTATTTGGAACATTTGCCTCTGGTGATTTTATATGCTATCCCCAAATTAAAAAGTTATCATAACAACAATTAATGTAATTACTGGTTTCCGGGGTTCTGGCAATTTTAAATTGTAAAGATTCTTGTCGTGCGAACTTGTTGCTCAAGGGCACAGTTCTATGTGCACTCAAAGGCAAGAATATCTGGCGCTCCCTTTTAGCAAAATTCACATTTCCTTTTGGAAATGGCATTTATGTAATTTTCCTCTATTTCATTTGGAAGTAATTCAACTATTCAGATCTGCCACTCAAAATTCCATCACTTTTAGATTTGCCACTCAAAAATTAGTCTAGCTCATTGCTAACCTCTAAATTCTCTTAATTCCAAATTCAACCATTTGGAATAAATGTAGCAAAGTGCTGACAACAGCAAAATACCCAAAACTGAACCAGCATTAATCATCCCTTTGTCTAGTGACCAACATGTGGTGCTAATTAAGGGATTCCAGTGGCCAAGCCATTCAGCTGGGAAACCCACCTCTATTTTTAGATTGCTCCTTGAGGGAACCTCCTCTAAGGGAATTGTGGGTATCCAACATGGCCGCCCCCATATGTAAACAAAACAGCGTCGTCTGCTAGGGATTTATACTCAATCTATTTGTTACACTCATCGTTTATGTATCATCTTATGGATTTTAAATAACAGGTATATAAGCTTTGCAGTAATAATTTCATCCTGCTCACATCATCATATTATTTATTAAAAGTTATTTGGTAATTTCATTGGCACATTTCAATTCATGTCATATGCGCTCATGCATCATATAATTATTTCATAGTAATCATTGTTTTTCATCGCACAACAAGCTGTAAGTTTACTTTATAATTTACTCATAGCGTGGGGTGTTTTTTCACAATGATACTATCATATTTTATCTATTTTATTGGCTAAGCATTAACAATCATTGTTTTCCATTGCAATTCATATTCATGATTCATTGTATATTTCCATATTTCAACATGACTGTTCATATACAATACTTATGTGATGTCTTTTCACAAAGGTTAATGCTATCATTGTTTTTCATCACGCAACAAACTATAAATTGCATTATATATTTATAGTGTGGGGTGTTTTTTCACAATGATTTAGCCATTGCCAACATTGTTTACTTTTCCATGTTGCTGCTTGATGTAAAGTCACAAATAATCCAATAATACACTTTGTATTATTCATATGGCCCATTTCCTTTTACCTTCAACATTTAGTAAAATTTAATTATGTAATATCTAAGTATTGCATTTTGAATATATTTCATTTTACTAAAGTTAGGTATCCTTATTCTGGGTAGTCTCCAGTTATTCTACTCAATGGTTTATGTACACATTGTTGGAGCCAGCCTCTAATAGACTGGTATGATCAACCAACAAACAGTCATATCCCACCTTTATTATTTCCCATATTAGTATAGGCCAGGAGTCCTGTCATGGTTAATAATTTGTTATACAATACCGGTATTGTTAGGGTTTTTCCTATCATATGCATATCATGCACTTTGGGGGGTAAATATATCCTTTCAAGTTGTAAGTTTGTATGTTTCTGGCCTATTGGTAAACATGTGACTTATACCTTACATCAAGTGGCAACTTCATTTTCTGTGGTAGGATGTGATGAGATCTCTCTGGGAAAGTAAAGTAATAAATATAATTTTATACAAATCCTCATTTGGGTGGGTATATGCACATACTGTTGCAAACCAAATTGTATTTTCTCATTTATTATATTATCTTTCTAACCTGTAAGTAGTTCTCATCATATCCATCCAATGCCACTTTAATTAATTAAAATAATTTACTATTATTAATTCAAAGCGCTCTTTTGTCTTTGCTTCCACACAAGCTGCATCAACTGTATTAGCTCTCTTTATCAATAGGTACCAGCTCGGAAGCTCAGACAAGACCAGCACCATATATATACATAGTCACTCAATACATAATCATCAAATTTAATTCTTGTGTTGTGTTGTCTTTGATTGGAGTACTCGTGCTAGCACACTTGCCCATCCCTTTTATCGTGAGACGAAAGTGACTAATTAATAGGCTCTTTCACCAAGTCTTACATTGGCGCCCAACGTGGGGCATTGTGTTTTAGCGCTCGTGTACTCCTCAAAGATCAGAGCAACACCAAAAGAACACAAAATATTCATCACTCCTATCTTAGTAACTTGACAAAGACTAAGACAGACTCAGTCATCATGGTATTCAATGTTATCGCCTCCATGGAAGCCGAGGGAGCAGATCCTGAGCGATCTTTTGCGATCATGGGGCTTCCGCTGGGCATGACAGCGGACTTCGTGGAGAAAGAAGTTATGCAGTGGCACGGACAAGCGCGGGCAATCCTCGTCCCTGACTCTGAAAGTCAGGTCGCACTCATGGAGTTCCGCAGGCCAAAATGTCTGCTGTCACTGGATGACACAATAACCATTGCAGAGGAGGAGTATGAGATCAAACGAGTGGACAATGTGAATGCCGGATCCACCCTTGCCGGGTCCGACTCAACCACACCGGTTGTGGAGGCAGCAGGTGGGCAAGTTGCAGGTTCAGAGCACTCGGCGGTGAGTAGTTCCAATGCTACTCAAAAGACTGCCTCATGTGTTACCTGCAGCGGGCACACCTCAAGCCCCAACCCACAGGCGGTGTCGTTAAACTGGGAGCGGCCATCTCATAGCTACTTCCGGCTAAAGAATTTCTCCGGCATCAGACCCACAAGAAACGGAGAGGTTGATTTTGAAGAATGGGTCAAAATGGCGAAACTTGTCTTGGGAGACCAGTCAATGTCGGAAGAAGGAAAGAAGCAGAAGATTTTTAGCAGCCTCCAAGCACCGGCGTTCGACATGGCAACCAGTTTCGGCCAAAATAAAACCGCAGAAGAGATACTGAAGCACCTCACCATCCTCTACAAGGGCTACGATGATGGAGCATCCACTTTGAAGAAGTTCTACCGGATGACAACATCAACGGCTGAACGTCCCTCGGAGTATCTTTTGCGGCTTGAACTAGAGCTCCAAAAAGTTCTATCACATGGAGGAATCAGGAGAGAAGACCTCAACCTCAACAGATTGAACCAATTCCGGACGACGAACTGCAACAGAAGTGTATATGGACTTCTCAGCGCTAGATTTCCGAAGGGATCCACACCGGAACTTGCCGAATTGATGCAGGCCGTAAAAGAAGTGGAGTTGGATGAAGAACTCTTTGTGTCAAAGAAAAGTGCCCAATGCCATGCACAAGACACATCGTCATCACCCAGTCCTTCAGAGATTGACATACTCAAGAGCGAGATGAGAGTCCTGACAGCCAAAATGTCCAGCCTTCAAGGTTCGGCAAGGTCGTCTAATCCTAAAGACCAACGTTCGTCAAATGGAAGAAGGAGTAAAGGATGGTATTTCTGCCACAATTGCGGGGATTTTAATCATCGTCGACAGGACTGTCAAAACCCTGAGAATAAGGATCTTGTGTTTGACAGGATGAAGGCAAGAGACGAGATGAAAGTTAGCAAGAAAACAAAGAAGGGAGATTTAAACTTCAACGGGTCTCCAAGACAATAAAGGGACAGGAGACCCCAGCAACCACGACACGTCCCAAACCTGTTTCAATTAAAATGATGCCAGTTGGAGCAGTCTGTCTGCGACAAAATTGTCGGATCGACATAAAGCCAGAAGGGACCATGGAGTTCAGGGGCAATATCATCTTACCCACATCCAGGAGGATTGAGCTTCGAAAACCTGAACCCCAGCAGATGCCAACAAGTCTGGAAATTTTCTCGATGAAGGCGGGCGACTCTGGAGAAGTAGCGGTTAAGATAAGGAACAAAGGAAAGACGACCCTCTCCCTTGGACCAGATCAAATACTGGCGCATTGCTTCGCCGAGCAGCCACTACAACCCGAAGAGGATTCACCTGAGGACATTATAAGCTCTCTCGTGGGCCCCGCCTGTGAGTCAAGAATCAGAGTTGGACGGATCTCTTGCACTGGTTTACTGGATAGTGGATCACAAGTTACCACTGTCAGCCGTTCCTTCTACAAAAAGCATCTCTCTCATCTGCCAGTTGAAAGTTTGGAGGATATTCCATTAAGAGTAGACGGAGCAGGTGGTCAGCCAGTGACGTATGATGGATTTGTTCGCCTACATATATCATTGCCGAGGGAAGTTGCCGGCACGAGTGAAGAAGTACAGTCAATTGCCTTGGTATGTCCTGACACCTCATTTTCAACCCGTGTTCCAGTCGTCGTGGGAACCAACACGTTCAGGAAGATTGCAGAGAAATGTCAACGAAGGAACAAGTCCTACCTATGCACCCTACCAATCAGGAGTGAAGTGGCTTATATCTTCAGCAGCATCGTTTCTGACCCATCTGGACGTCTTGGCTCTGTACGCTTAACGGGGAGGAAATCAGTAAAGGTACCCGCAGGACAAACAGTTGAACTTCGCGGCCTGGCCAGAAAAGCGGATATTCCATCAACAGTCCAGACAATCATGATCCAAGAGGGTGTTAATCATCAACAAGTTTTTGGCACAGATCTCCAAGTAATGAATGCCGTCATCTCTACGACAGGAAATCTTCCAAAGGTGAAAGTACTGGTCCACAATGTATCATCGAGGGACATACACATTCCGCCACGTCAGGCTTTAGCTGACCTGTACCTGCCTCAGGACGTCACCCCCCTTGACTGGGTGTACAACCGATTTAAAGAGGATGAGGACCCAGCCGGCCTACTTGTTAATTGCAAAGCCACCCAACTATCCAACCCTGAAGAATCAACCGACAAGTCAAAGCTCCACTTTGATTTTGGTGACTCGCCGTTACCACAGGAAGATAAGGAAAGGATTTTAGGGAAGCTTCGAGCAATGGAAGATGTGTTCTCCACTCATGAGTTTGACATTGGCAAGACAGACCAAGCCACTCATGTGATTAAACTGTCAGAGGAGACACCATTCCGGGAGAGAGCTCGCCCAGTCCGGCCTCAAGACTTTGAAGACCTTCGTCGACATCTTCAACAGTCAATGGATGCAGATATAATAAAGCCATCATCAAGTCCATATGCAAGCCCAATCGTCCTCATTCGCAAAAAGTCTGGTAAATTACGCCTATGTGTTGACAACAGGAAAATTAATGCCCGAACGATTCGAGACTCATATCCGATCCCGAAGGTTGAAGATTTGTTTGCAGCACTCCATGGATCAACTTGGTTCACCCAGCTCGACGTGAAATCAGCATTTCATGCCATCCCGATGGACGAGGAGTCAGCCAAATATACTGCCTTTGTATGCCCTTTCGGACTTTTTGAGTACAATCGAATGAGTATGGGATTAGTAAACAGTCCACTGACCTTCCAACGTCTAATGGATCGATGTGTCGGGGACATGAATTTGAAGGAATTAGTCGTGTATATGGACGATCTGATTGTTTTTTCCAAGGATGTCCCTACTCATGAAGACTGTCTCTTCAGGACTCTCGCTCGACTGCGGAAGTTTGGCCTCAAGCTGGACCCTGAAAAGTGTAAATTCTTCCAGACAACTGTGACGCATCTTGGACATGTATGCTCCGAAGAGGGAATCTCTCCAGATCCGAATAAAATCCAAGCTGTGGAAGCATGGCCAGTTCCAACAAACATTGGAGAGCTCAAGAGTTTTCTCGGATTCGCCGGATACTATCGACGATTTGTTGAAGGATTCAGTCGTCTATGTAAACCATTGAACGCGCTGACAGCCGGTTATGTTCCAAGGAAAACTCTCATCAGACTTGGTCGGACCCCTGGAAAGAATGACCTTACCCTGAAAACACCTTTCGGAGACAAATGGACCAAAATACATCAAGAGGCTTTTGAACGCATCAAGGAAAAATTAACAACACCACCAATCCTAGGATACGCAGATCTATCAAGGCCATTTGAACTTCACACAGATGCAAGCGGAACCGGACTGGGGGCAGTCCTTTATCAACAACAAGGAGACAACCTAAAAGTCATCGCCTATGCGAGCCGGGGCCTATCGAAAAGTGAAGCAAATTATCCTGCTCACAAAAGAGAGTTCCTGGCATTGAAGTGGGCTGTTACCGACAAGTTTCATGATTACCTATATGGATCAGAATTCACCGTCGTCACTGATAATAATCCGCTTACCTATGTTCTGAAGTCAGCTAAGGTCGACGCAATGGGATACCGGTGGCTAGCCGCCCTTGCCGCTTATAACTTTAACATCAAGTATCGTCCTGGAAACCAAATGACAGACGCCGATGCTCTCAGCCGACTACCTCAAGGCCCACAAGAAGAAGATGCAGAATTTATGAGGGACAAGGAAAGGATTGACTGGTTAGTCAACCGAACTTCGCCGATTGACGACAAAGCAGAGATGAAGGAGTGTTCATCGGGATCCATTCAGGCAATCCTCCAATGTCATGGTGTGCAGCCAACTCCTAGGCCTACGAAGACACATCATTCTTTTGATATGAGTCGACAAGAGAAGAAGATACACGCCTTTTCTCAACATGTGTCTGTCACCAACATCGACAAACCCGCCTTGGTTGAAGCCCTCTCTTGCTCAAGGAATGCAGTCCCCGATAGCCTCGTCAATCCACCATCAGCGAATGACAAGTCTCAACAGCCAATAGACTGGGAACAAGTACAGTCGCAAGACGCGGATATTACCAAGATACTTTCTATAATAAAATCAAAAACAGAACCAAGAAAGGCAAACATGTCAAAATTATCTCCTGAAGCGCATGTTTATCTGAGGGAAGTTTCCAAGCTTGTCATCAAGAAGAATGTCCTCTACCGAATGATAACGGACGAGAAAGGAATTGATCGTCAACAGTTGGTTGTACCAAAGGAGTATCGAAAAGAAGCTATCAAGGGAGTCCATGATCAAGTTGGACATCCATGCAGCAACAGCACTTTATCTTTAGCTCGTCAGCGATTCTTTTGGCCGTTTATGGCTACATCCATCCAAACCTACTGCTCCAAGTGTGAAAGGTGTATCCGAAGGAAGGCGCGGAAACAGACTGCACCTCTAGAAGCAATTCTGCCATCAGTCCCGCTTGAACTGGTGTGCATTGACTATCTCTCTATTGAACCAGATAAAGGAGGTGTTGAGAATGTTCTTGTGATAACCGACCATTTCACCAAATATGCCATGGCCATACCAACAAAAGATCAAAAGGCCCCCACAGTAGCCAAGGCCTTATGGGAAAACCTCATCTGCCATTATGGTTATCCCCAACACATATTGTCTGACCAAGGACGGGACTTTGAGTCAAAGGTCGTGAAGAAGCTATGTGAATTGACAGGCACAAAGAAAATTCGGACTTCGCCCTACAACCCTCGCTGTAATGGAGTCACTGAGAGGATGAATCGGACACTGCTCGACATGCTTGGCACTCTCAACCATAGCCAAAAGAAGGATTGGAGAAAATATGTCAGTCCCCTTGCTCATGCCTATAACTGCATCACACATGATACAACAGGGTATTCCCCATACTACCTGATGTTTGGCCGACATGCCCGTCTACCCATCGATATGATGTTTGGAACCGACCCGGATAGCCGATGCAGCAAAGGGCCCCAGCAGTATGTGAAGGACTTAAAAAGACGTCTCCAGTTTGCTTTCGAAGTGGCGAGAGAAAATGCCCAAAAGTCAGCAATAAGAAACAAGCTGTACTACGACAGAAAAGCCCATGCATCGACTCTAGAGCCAGGAGATCGAGTACTTGTGCGCAACGTCGGAGTACAGGGGAAGCACAAGATTGCTGACAGATGGAAGTCGGGTGTCTTCCTGGTAGAAAGACAGCAAGGCGATCTCCCCGTCTATGTTGTTAAACCAGAGAACGAAGACAAACCCCCAAAGGCTTATCATCGCAATCTCTTATTACCTGTTGGTTCCATACCTCTCGAGGCAGAAGAACCAGAGAGAGATCAGCAGCCCAGAAGACCTCGCACGAGGTCAAAAACCAAAGCTCGACCACAATATGACCGAGCAAATGATGAGTCTAGTGATGATAGTGATGAGTATGAAAACCATGATAATGTGACTGTACAAGTTGTCCCAAATTGCAACTTGAACCCGGAGGCGCAACCCTTCCAGCCACATGATCAGCAGATAGAACCATCATCTCTCGACACCATCCCTACAACTCATAGCGTTCCGGGCTCTCAGTCTGACGTGCCCATTGCTGGAACCCTCGCTCGGGAATCAGGTGCAGTGGAAACTGAAGCTGATCCCTCAGAACCAGAGACAAGTAGGGATGCAACACAGCCGCAGGTATCTGGAGAAGATTGGGTACCTGGAGGAAACACCGACCCTCCAGATACAGTGGACCTGGCCGATCCAGTAGACCTGCTGCCTGAGGAAGACCCTGGGATGCTGCCCGTCATTGAAGATGCTGATGAAGCTGCCTCCGATGATGCAGAGCCAGCAGAGGATATGACGGGTGTACCTCAGCAGACACAGCCGGTTCCCCTTGATCAACGTCCTCGTCGATCACAGCGAAGCAGGCTGCCTCCACGACGATTCCAGTTTGATCTGAATGGAGATCCTTTCTGTCAGGTTTCTTATACCAGTTTAAAAGGACTGTGTTAAAGAATTATGCTAAAAAACTTCTTCTGCAGCCATTCTTTCCAATAATGTAAATGTTGCAATCATCCATTTGCTTAAAATACCATGCTAAAAACATTGTGTTAATGCTATGCCTTATAATTATGTCGTCTTAGCTGGCTCTGTGTGCTCCTCCTTTTGGTTATGTTTCAGAATCCAAGATGACATCCTGGACCGTTGAATCCCTTCTTCAAGAACTAGAAGTTGTTCGCAGAGAGAGGGACATTTTCCGGATCCAGCGTGATCAAGCTCGGACAACCCTAAGATGGACGGAGGAGCAGTTGGCGGAATCGATCAACTCCCTGAGACAACCCGGAGCACAAGCAGGAAGCAGCCAGATGTCATCAGCACCGACAGAGAAGCAGTCAGCAGCGTCCTTCAACCCCGAACCAAGTGTCGGTATCCAGCCCTCAGCTCCTCGGGAAGACCACCCCCAAAGCACCAGCTTAACCTCCTCATGTTCCTCAGGGAACTCGGAAACCCAGCCGGTGTCTGAAGGGCGAGTCAGACCCTCAAAGAGGACGCGGAGTGTCAGCATCCCCCACCTAGACGTCTCATCCTTGACGCAACTGGGCGCAGCCAAAGATGTGGATCCAGACTACCTGAAGAGAAATCCAGAGGACAAGCGTTCCAGTATGTTCCAGCAACGCAGATGGCTCGATGTCGACCTGCCCCAGACATCGCCTCTACTCATCTTGTCGGACTCACTCTTCCGGTCAGTGGACCCAGCGTTTCATCCAGGAGTGTCAGCAGACATTCGAGTCTTCGGTGGGATGAAGACACAGGACCTCCTTCCAATCCTGTATAAGGCCGCTGTGCAAGGTGTCCAAGTTCAGCGCCTTGTCTTGTGTGTTGGACTCAACAATATTCTCAACGACAACAAGGGATCTGAGTTCATCCGAGACGATGTGACTAAAATAATACGCCTTGCACAGAACATTTCCTCGTCGCTAGTCATGACAACCGTTTACGAAGCGGGCTGGCGACGCAACTCCAGAAATAAGAACTCTCTTGTGAAGATCCAGGAACTGCGGCTCAAGTTCAACTGGGACCTCATGTGCTTAGCCAATCAGCACAAGTTCGCAGTCTTGGACATGACCAAGATCTTTAAGGACAGGAAAGGAGGGAGTATGCCTGGCTGGTATCTCAAAGACGCTGTTCATCCAACCCTGAATGGCACTGTCGCCATCGAGATATGCTTGTCTCAAGTGTTGGAGGGGCGAAGCATTGTCCCACCAGCAACATCAGACCCAAAGCTCTACCACCACAGGTCTGTTGCTGACAATCAGACTGAGGTCCAGCGGAGGAAAGTCCTCTCGGATCAACATCGTCCGCTGGCCAGAAACAATGACTTTGGGAAGGCCCTGACGGTGACGGTACGCGGTGTGGAATTCGTCCAAGTGACGGATCAGGACAATGCGAAGAAGCGACGCTGTAATTGACTCTAATGTGAAAAATGTGAATAGTTCTTACAATTAAGCAAGATGCAAGGATAGAATTTTTCCTTCTTCATCTAAGTCCAAATTCTTTTTAAAAGGGGGGGAGAGTGTAAAGTGTGCAGATTTGAATCTATTTATATATAAAATATCCCCAAATCTTTCCCTTTTCCTAATGAAAAGTAGGTCAACCAGGATAGCTTACAGATTGATCCCAGATGTCTCAAAGTCTAAGCACTGGGGCAGTGGGGGTACCTTGGGGACTGGTGGAGTAGCTTGTTCCGAGTTCTAACCAATCGCAGTTGGTCTAGTAGTTGGTCATGTGACCTGTGAATGCCCAAGAGGGCAAGTTTTACCCTATCTCGTCCTCTTTTGTCTTTGCTTCCACACAAGCTGCATCAACTGTATTAGCTCTCTTTATCAATAGGTAAGATTAAGCCCTCATTATCTGTTTTAATGCATTGTCGTTTAGTTTTACTCCAAGATGCTATTTGGAACATTTGCCTCTGGTGATTTTATATGCTATCCCCAAATTAAAAAGTTATCATAACAACAATTAATGTAATTACTGGTTTCCGGGGTTCTGGCAATTTTAAATTGTAAAGATTCTTGTCGTGCGAACTTGTTGCTCAAGGGCACAGTTCTATGTGCACTCAAAGGCAAGAATATCTGGCGCTCCCTTTTAGCAAAATTCACATTTCCTTTTGGAAATGGCATTTATGTAATTTTCCTCTATTTCATTTGGAAGTAATTCAACTATTCAGATCTGCCACTCAAAATTCCATCACTTTTAGATTTGCCACTCAAAAATTAGTCTAGCTCATTGCTAACCTCTAAATTCTCTTAATTCCAAATTCAACCATTTGGAATAAATGTAGCAAAGTGCTGACAACAGCAAAATACCCAAAACTGAACCAGCATTAATCATCCCTTTGTCTAGTGACCAACATGTGGTGCTAATTAAGGGATTCCAGTGGCCAAGCCATTCAGCTGGGAAACCCACCTCTATTTTTAGATTGCTCCTTGAGGGAACCTCCTCTAAGGGAATTGTGGGTATCCAACATGGCCGCCCCCATATGTAAACAAAACAGCGTCGTCTGCTAGGGATTTATACTCAATCTATTTGTTACACTCATCGTTTATGTATCATCTTATGGATTTTAAATAACAGGTATATAAGCTTTGCAGTAATAATTTCATCCTGCTCACATCATCATATTATTTATTAAAAGTTATTTGGTAATTTCATTGGCACATTTCAATTCATGTCATATGCGCTCATGCATCATATAATTATTTCATAGTAATCATTGTTTTTCATCGCACAACAAGCTGTAAGTTTACTTTATAATTTACTCATAGCGTGGGGTGTTTTTTCACAATGATACTATCATATTTTATCTATTTTATTGGCTAAGCATTAACAATCATTGTTTTCCATTGCAATTCATATTCATGATTCATTGTATATTTCCATATTTCAACATGACTGTTCATATACAATACTTATGTGATGTCTTTTCACAAAGGTTAATGCTATCATTGTTTTTCATCACGCAACAAACTATAAATTGCATTATATATTTATAGTGTGGGGTGTTTTTTCACAATGATTTAGCCATTGCCAACATTGTTTACTTTTCCATGTTGCTGCTTGATGTAAAGTCACAAATAATCCAATAATACACTTTGTATTATTCATATGGCCCATTTCCTTTTACCTTCAACATTTAGTAAAATTTAATTATGTAATATCTAAGTATTGCATTTTGAATATATTTCATTTTACTAAAGTTAGGTATCCTTATTCTGGGTAGTCTCCAGTTATTCTACTCAATGGTTTATGTACACATTGTTGGAGCCAGCCTCTAATAGACTGGTATGATCAACCAACAAACAGTCATATCCCACCTTTATTATTTCCCATATTAGTATAGGCCAGGAGTCCTGTCATGGTTAATAATTTGTTATACAATACCGGTATTGTTAGGGTTTTTCCTATCATATGCATATCATGCACTTTGGGGGGTAAATATATCCTTTCAAGTTGTAAGTTTGTATGTTTCTGGCCTATTGGTAAACATGTGACTTATACCTTACATCAAGTGGCAACTTCATTTTCTGTGGTAGGATGTGATGAGATCTCTCTGGGAAAGTAAAGTAATAAATATAATTTTATACAAATCCTCATTTGGGTGGGTATATGCACATACTGTTGCAAACCAAATTGTATTTTCTCATTTATTATATTATCTTTCTAACCTGTAAGTAGTTCTCATCATATCCATCCAATGCCACTTTAATTAATTAAAATAATTTACTATTATTAATTCAAAGCGCTCTTTTGTCTTTGCTTCCACACAAGCTGCATCAACTGTATTAGCTCTCTTTATCAATAGGTACCAGCTCGGAAGCTCAGACAAGACCAGCACCATATATATACATAGTCACTCAATACATAATCATCAAATTTAATTCTTGTGTTGTGTTGTCTTTGATTGGAGTACTCGTGCTAGCACACTTGCCCATCCCTTTTATCGTGAGACGAAAGTGACTAATTAATAGGCTCTTTCACCAAGTCTTACACATAGCCTATCTACATGAAGTTTATTTGCCGAACTCATGCAACTCGTATTCCACTTGTTTCAGATCATGGGTCAAGGTGAAGGACAGGGTGAAGGTCAAGGTCGCGGCGGAGGTGCCGGTATTCTCTGGGCTATCATCTGGTTCCTCATTCTCATCTTCCTGGGCTGGCCCGTAGGTTTCTTTATCGCCTGGCTCTACGTTTTGTTGTTGCCATTTGGGGCCTGTATCGCCCCGATCAAGGAAGCGTGCGACGCGATACTTCGTCTCGTGCAGCTTCCCCTGACATGCGCAGAAAATATGATCAACCAAAAGCCACTGTGTTCATAAATGTTTCACTTTGAAGGTGAACGTTACAAAGGGAGATAACTGTGTTCGGAGTACAGAAGAAGAAAGGGAGATAACTTTTTCACTATGAACGACCTTTGGAATATTTGGAATGCTTGCAATATTTGGTGTATCAAGGACTCTGGATGTATTGGCTACGGATGTGAAGGCCTTGAAGATCGGAAGAGAAGAATTTATAAACGTAATATAGCCTAAGAAAATCAACAGAACTGGAAGATTAACGACGATTGAACTGACTAATAATAAGAAACTTGGTCTTTTGACTTGCTCATTTTGCTGAGCAGTATTAGTTAACTTTTACGACAAAGATATAGAACATGTAACATTGTATGAAGATCAATCATATTTGTCATCCACTGATATTGGCAGCAGTGATAGTTCGAGGTATGACAGGCGACGCTCAATATACGACAGAAATCAAACCGTGTCTATGCTGAATGTGAGGATGAATTAAGCGGGCGTTAGCGTTACGTTACGTATAATCATCAATGTAATGAGAGTGCAAGAGCGCAACCTATTTGCATATGTAAATGCTAGATCGATCGTTTAACCGTTTCAGCAACATTAGAACCCTTTATACCCGCTGGCGCCATAGGGGTTAATATATTCATCAGTGTTTGTTAGGTATGTTTCTACTTCTTTCTCAGTCACTGGACGTCGAAGACACTTATACCTTGAAACCCTGTCTCTATATACTATATTCATTTTCAACAAGAATTACATAGTGCAGCAAGCGTACATAAAATCACAACGAAGACAAGGCTTGCAATGTGACGTACATTCTAGCGTCGTTGGAGGAAAACATCCTCAGTTAACCAGGGTTTTATATATTCTCCGTTACTCCTATATATAGAGAGTAAAGGAGCATATATAAAATCCTGGGTAACCGAGGATGGAAGAAACATGTGCCTTATATTTCATTTCATATGATATTGCAAGACCGTTTGACATTATTTCTCCTCTCATTAACATCATGAAATTCAATTGATCAGCCTTTGTCTAATTCACTTGGATTGTGCTATTTTAGAATTGGAACACAAACCATCCTAGGATGGTGTGTTACGATCTGTCACGATATTTTCAGGGCAGCAAAACCTTCAGGGGTGCCAATAAATCCGTTCATACCGTATTTCTTCGCTTAAATGCCACACCCCTCATCTGCAATACCAGTGTTCCAGTGTATCGTTTTTAACTTAAATAAATCTATAATATTGATTTTACCTTGGAGTTAATTAATGCATTATAATGTTTTAACATTGCATGGAATTAGACAGAATCAAATTAAAAGAGCAGCATTTTTTCAATTCAAATTAATTATTTTACATGTGGTAAAAACGAGAAGGTCAGACAAAATGTCATCTCGACACGCTTTTCTTAATCAAACAGTTGGTTATTGTCAAGTTCAGTGTGAACCGGCTTCTAAAGGAAGAAATACGGTATATCTAAATCATCGTATTCGTTTTGGTGATCTCACTTTATATCTCATTATTACTCTTTTGAAGCTATTTTATGTATAAATATCACTATGAATAGTTCTTTTAATGATGTTATATACATACAAGTACTATTATTATACTTTGTTCTTTGGAAACTATCATTTACGTATGAGTCTCATTGAATAACGTATATTTATATCTGTAGCAAGTAAATAAATATATATCCAAAGATGTGTTTTTAGATGAATGAATGTTCAAAGAAGAACAGTTACAACCCACGATGATGAGTAACATATATAGACCCACTTAATGCGATTTATTCATTACATCTTAAAAGTGTTTTGACAGAAAATCGGACACAGCATCATGGTAACACAACATCTGTCAAATCACATGCATGTATACAATAATCACCCATTTGCGAAATTACCCAGTTAGATATCTAAGGATTCGATATAGCGAAGATTTAAGTTGTTTAAATTAATTTTAATTCGGCTGTTAAAAAAAGATGATAAAAGACGCTTGAACAACGTGTACGAGGATATCCAAACGCCGGGAGTGACGTCACTTCCGGCAGATACGCTTCAGTGACTTCAGTGAATCGTTTGTCAGCACTAATTAGGCGGTGTAATTAAAAAGCCGTTAGGAAGTAATTCCTGGGGCGAATTCATAAATTTGAAGTAGGGTTTTTATCAAATTGAAATCCCTTTTAATGAATTCGGAAAGTGACCATTGGGCACTCCAGTTGCCCTTTAAAACGACGGTGTTCCTTACATGGTAACAGCGTAGTGAGGATGAACCACTGGTGACCATCGCCCCACAGTAGTGAGGATGAACGGTATCTTCCCAAAAACAGAATTCCCAGATACAGAACGCTTAAACACCACGTTTTATAGTTCAATAATTAAGGGTAGCTTAAAGGGGCTGTAGCACGTTTTTGCAAAAAATTTTTTTTTTTCAATTTTCCCATTTATAATGATAGTTTATGTCATTTAAATTTACTTTAGAGGGTAAAGTATCTTATATCACGAACCAATTATCCGTAGTGGTAATAACGATGTTGCGTATAATGCAAAAATTGCATGACTGCCATTTTATTGTGAACACATTTTATTATTTCGAATTTCCATGGCTTTACTGAACCATGTGCGCTCATTTTTAAGCTTGATTTTCCTCAGAGAGAAGGGTGCTTTACTATTGGTGACATTATTTTTCAAATACATTTCATCAACTTATTTTAGCGAAAAAACGTGCTACTGCAATAAGTTTTACCCTTGGCGATAGTGGTACGGTCCAGATAAGGATAAAAGTTAATAGAGTTATATAATAAATTATCATATGAATGATTCGGGTAAATTAATTATGGAAATGGAAAAATGGAAATTGATTAAGCAACATTCTAGTCTGTAAACTGAAATGCGATGTTCTGGTAATGTTACCATAGAATGTTTACTCTCAATAAGTATTGTCCTAGATGATATACCACACTACAAAGGTCAGGTTTTTTAAACTGAAGACATTATTTTTTGGGACTATTATTTTGGTTACTAGATAGGGATGGGCAACACTACTTAGCTAAATAGTGTACTCATTGTTTCTGTCTTTTAGGAATTCTGTATTTTGGAAGTGAATCGGATGAACGGCGGGGGAATTTAATTGCAGGAAATGAACAATTTATAATTATCACGCTAGAGAGGAGCTCGTTATATTTTGTCGGTGATTAGTAGGAATGTTTTCAGTACCTATATTTGTAGAGAACACAGTGCCACCAATACGCATGACTTCACCGTTGTTCTGTCCTTGTATTAGGTCGTGTAACATCTGTGACAAACATCTAGCTTTGGCCGAGTTTCCTTTAAGATACGGCGAGGTTAATCCACAGGAACTCGATATCGTAATTAAAACGTAGGTAAAACGTAGGTAAAAAACTACCCCCTATACAACATACTCTATGTTATATAGGGGGTAGTTTTTTTTACCTACGTTTTACCTACGCTTTGATTACAATATCGAGTTCCTGTGGATTAACCTTAAGGAAACTCGGCCAAAGCTAGATATTTGTCACAGATGTTACACGACCTAATCATTGCATTTGAATCGTTCAGTGCTGTTAAATAAACAAACAAAATACACAATCATTTTAGTGAATATTGAATTCTCCTTCAACTTCCGTAAACAAGGCATAACTATGCCGGTCTCCATTAGCACTTTTTTATTTTTTTAAAATTTAATTTTTTTTTTATTTTACATTTTATGCGTTCTCAAATACTTTAGATCATATTCAGTTAAAAATTGGAAGTTGAAAGAACACAGCAAATCTAAAAAAAACATCTCGATTTGATTGATTGGTGCACCAGCTTGACTAGCAAGAATACCGTGCAGAACGTGCAACACGATGAAATGCACAATTACAAAAACTTTACGCGGCGCCGGCAGTAGTGATACCGTGCGTATACATGTACATGATCCACGTAGCAACATTCCATAACTCTAGTCCAGTAATTCAAAAATTGGCCAAAAGTACATCATGTTTAGTGACATTTCCATAGACTAGCATGTAAAAACTGTTACAACATTATTTCCTTTTCGTTCTAGGCACCTATTTAACTGATGTTCGGGGGAATTCTGAAATAGATTTGTTTTTAAAGTTTGGAAAACAGATCAGCTGCGGGTGTAAACTTTCAAACAAATGTCCAAGGATCTATTATCAACAACAATGCATTTAATTAATAGACTGTTACAATTAGTGATTTACCAAAGACGTCCCCAGAGGAAACAAGCAAAGGAAACACAAACCAGTCAGATTATTATTAAAACTGTATTATTTATCAGACAATTAATCAGTTTAACAATTTAGATTTTCACACGATGTCCAAAAGAAATATTACAGGATAATGATAGGGCCACAATTAAAATATACAAAAGGGCTATCAATGTCACACAACAGTCTTGTATCGTGAATGTATAGAATGAGCGTGAGGGGCAGTGATAGCAGTTGAATCGAAAATCTCACCCAAGTATCTTCTGATATCAAATATATCAACACGAGTTGATTAAAGTCACAAAGTTGCCGAGGATATTTTTACTTTAATCAACGAATGTTGATATAGTTTATATCAGAAGACACGAGGTGAGATTCTATGTATCATTCAAAATCATTCAACAATTATTAGCAAAATAATGAACACAAAACTGCCATTGAACTTCTTAAGCAGTGAACCCAGTGAGGTCATACCATTGTGACGTCATCAGCATTATGGCGTCATAGCATTGTTACGTCATCAACTATGTGACGTCAAAGCCTTGTGATGTCATTAACTGATGATGTAATAGGATTATGACGATTTCATTGTAGCGATATCTACAATGTAGATATCGCTTGTAGATATCGCTTGATCTCACACAAGTGATATCTACTGTGGGAGCCAGTTTTGGATGATAAATAGAGGATATCTGTCTTTTCTTGACTAATACCATGTTTATCTCATCGAGTGAGGTAGAAAGGTTATATTTTCACGAGTGGCGCAGCCACGAGTGAAAATATATAACTTTTCTACCTCACGAGATGAGATAAACATGGTATTTGTCAAGAATTGACGGATATTCTATTTATTATATGATGTTATCCATGTAAATAAGTCCGAAAAGGGTCATTTTCACGCCGAGCGGCCGCTAGGAACAGCCCGTCACCACAGTAACACTGTGACGTCATAAGCCAATTCGCCGCGTGAGACCATTGTTTTATGACGTCAAATGATATCAGTCACCGTTCGCAGTGAAAATATAAGTTATTTTCACTGTAGCTTGATAGACAGTTTATTTCTCTGATAAATCCCAGTATTTCACTGCTCGTCATATAATAAAAGCCTCTTTCACATGGGCACAATTTACTTACATATAAGCAATTTACTTACATGAGTAAACATACCCACATAAGTAAAAGCAAATTTGCACACGTTCACGTGTTGTTTTCGCCAGGTATAAGTAAACATAATCTCGTGATTAGAATAACAGAATTGAGACTTGAGACAATGTCATTGAGAAAGCTGCTCATACAAAACGGCTCTGGGTTTGTCGGAGAGAGAAGAATGGACAGGAGAATGGTCTCATCACTGGTAGTATCAAAACACAGTCTGATTAAAATCGACCGTGTTCCGAGGAATAAAATTTGCAAAAGTTTGAATCTACCGAAATACGAACAGGTTCTGTAGATTCCTCGCCAAGATTTGGCGTGGAAACCACATACGAACGATATACGAGTTCGTATCCCGGTAGATGCACTATTTTGCAATTTTTATTTTTGCAATTTTTATTCCACGGAAAACCGTCGATTTTAATCAGACTGTATCAAAACATGAACATGTCCGTTTATCACACCATCTGGATAGAGAACTTTAGCATGACTAAAGAGACATTTATGTTCTTTGTGTTACTTTATTCATTATTGATGTACCTGCCCTCAACAATCGCTTATGATGTCTAAAACGCCATTGAGTATGTTCATTGAACGATACTTTATAGTAAATTATTTGTAAGTAATGTTTTACAGTCTAATGATAGATCGAGTCTTTTATTTCCAAGTGCAAAACATGGAGGTCGACTCGCACGCATTAAAAACACCAACAAACAAACAAAAGAGAGTCACAGTTTATGAGTAGTCCTTCTCACGGAAATGGAAATTCACTAGTTTTATGACCGATATGAAGTTCCTAATGATATTTTTTATATTAGCTGTTATTTTCCAACTAGATATTTTGCTTCAAGCATATATTCAAGGAAAATATAAACAAATATGTGTGTGATAGGTTACTGGTCTAACTACAATAAAATACCATTTAACAGGTAAAATGCCAATAGTTTGTGTTTTTATACAATACTTTTAGGAACATGTTAATATAACTATCATCACAATCAGCAATGAGTGACAAGAGAAACATGCAGAGAGAAGATAGTCAAGAGATAGCATTTACACGTGCACGTTGCCATGGGGACTTTGCAATTGACAGGCTTGCCGTCTCAAAACCATGTTTTAAAGGTGCATCCATTGTGTTTCATAACATTTTATTTGGCTTTAATACGTTCCAACACACCATTATGCTGTTTACAATACAAACAAATTCAATTAGCTTGCATATTCATACCCCATCGCAAAACATATAATAATTACTAGTTTTCAATTAAAATCGAGTAACATCATCGTGCCTGTGCAGAAACCGAAAGTGCACGTTTTATTTACATGCACAGTAGTTATATGACCTATTGAACATTATCACCCCAAATTTGTTATTTTGTCTGGTGTAAATAAGATTCCAAAATTACGTTTGACTCATTGGCGCGCGCCACACGCTGTGCATTGTCCGGTTTTCGATCAGAAATCACTACTTTTACCTTCATATCGTCAATATACTAAGTCGAGTATCATTGAAATGGTTGTTTTCGGTAACAGTTGGTACTTCTCGATAAAATAAGACCATTTATAACGTTTGTCATATTTGACCCCCAGCAACACAATGGATGTAGGCTACCTTTAATGTGTTCAACATTATACATGCAATAAAGGAAAAGCTGTCTAATGACATCACATTCAGTGACGCGCGTTAACTAGTGTACTGTCTTCGAATTTGCATCGAATTGCCCTACATGAAAATTATTCGGATACGTAGATGAAAGATTTCTCTAGTGATTGATAATATTTGTTTGTTTTGAAAAAAGGATTTGTATTAGAAACATAACATACTCAATGACTCTTTAACTATTTGGTGAAATACTCACCTAAGCAAACATAAATCTGTCCTCATGACCACAAATACTCAAGGAGTATTTATACTCATCAGTAAACATACTTTTTAAGACATCTAGGGGTCTAGTAAATTATATACTTTTACTTAGGTCTATTTACTCAAGGAGTATATTTACTCACGTAAGCAAATGCGTTCACATGCCACCCTAAGTAAAGTTACCTACATGAGTATAATTACTCACATTAGCAAATTTGTCCATGTGAAAAGGGCATTGAGAGTCTCCGTTTGTCAAGAAATGTTATACAATATCTACTGAAGCGCTATAAAATATGCCTTATTGTTAAGCAGGGGCGGATAACTCTAAATTGTTTGGCCACGTTTGCGGATGTCAACAAAACAGCAACTGCTTTCACGTTTGAGGGACAAAAACATGATTATTGGGAAACGAGGTGAAGTTCACGAAGTTGGACTGGAATGACTGTAAAATTAAGTGGGTAAACTAGACTGACATAATTATTGCTATTTTAGTTTATTGCTTTATAATATTTGCTGTTTTGGATTTTTAAAATGGACACGTTTATTACCATAAATGAATTTAGGTGTCATAAACGTAATATTTGCGAATAATATGGTATCAATGAGAGTTTAGATTCGTAAGCATCAATCATGATTACCACATTTACCAGCTGTTTACCCTTTAGACCACTACTAGCTGGTTATGTTCACAGCAATGGAGGCTCTCTTCCAAATCCTTATTTAAGAAATAGAAGACGAGTTGGCGTGCTTTATCGTTGAATAAAACATAGCAGGGAGCATAAAACACGAAGGGCACACTATTTTTGCTCTCTGCTATGTTTTTTTTTAACGATAAATCAAAACAACAAGTCTTCTATTTATTATATAAGATGCCCTTAAATAGTTACTCGCTTTTCTATAAAAACGGTGGAGATATTATTTTGTTTGTATAAATTATATTTTGAAAATATTAATGCCACCCGTTGTAGAACACATTCTCTACCATTGAACAATCAAAGTGACGTAAAATGTGACGTCATTTGCTAAACGACGCTCTAACTGACGTCTAAAATCACGAGCATCTTTTATTGTCTCATATAGCACGCTGTCGGTCCAATTGACCGCCTGTGTTTTATTGCCGTAGGTATCTTATATAATGAATTACATCCGTATCGGGTAAAGATGCGCGGAGGGTAAAGATACGCACTACCACAAATACAACATAAGTAAATGTAGAGTGTGTGTTTACTTCATTTATTGTTTCTTTTGGAAATTTTAGAAGATATTACATTATTTGTAGCAGGTAAAAGTTTTTAGAATGATGTTTATTGACTGATTATCATCTGATTACATTCAGTGTCAATCTATTAAGCATTTCTACTTGAAATTTCCACATTAATTTTAATACTCAAAGCCTAAATTTCTATCATGTGAAAAATATTTCCCATGTGAAATATTTTACTGGTTTAAATGGCCTGTTGTCTCTTATGTGCGTAGCTTTACCCGACAGCACTGTATAACCAAAGCAAGTGTAACCTATTGAAGCAAGTCTAGAAAGATCAACATATCATCTGAAGACACAGATATTTCAGAAGCTCCTTTCATTTTATCTTTATATTTCAGAGAAGAAACGTTGTCTCGGGGTTGAATAGAAATGGAGTTCAAGCTACGTTGTCGTCGATGTCGATGTTTGGTTGTCACGGACGATCATTTGATCAACACACACAGCGAGCCTCTGAGCAAATCAGGTATGGTCCATCAGAAATGCTGCGCAACCCTAATTAATCCGCCCTGTGGTACCGTGGTAGATCTGAAGGTCAAAGTTGAATCTCCCCCTCCCCACAAACACCGCCCAACCTCCCTCCTTTTCAAAATAAAAATAGACTTCACCATGTTCACAATGCACATACAGCCCATAAACAACTCCTCAAAATGATGTGACCACAACTCCCCAATCCACCCCCTATTTGTGTGAGGATATTCTAGATCTGCCGCCTCATGTATCATGCATCTCGGGGGTCAAAGGTTGCACAGTTTGTCATGAGACTGGCTCTATAAGCTATTGGTGTGTTCACATCAAACTTTGTTTTGGCTCATTCTATAAAAGATTAACTTATTAGTTTTGCCAAAATTCAGAGTTATTGTAAAAGTAGTTACCTTGTTAATATGATTTTGCATTCAAGTCTGAAATTATTATCCAGGTTAGTAATTCATCTCTGGCTGAACTCTTTAAGTTGTGATATATACGTGTATTAATCATCCAAAACTGTTCCACAGGAGATATCTCTTGTGTAAGATTAAGCGATATCACCTAGGAGATATCATTCTGACAGTAGATTTTGCACAATGCACTGTCAACACAATGTGGTCAGCTAATGTCACAATTCTATGACATCATAAATATGATGACATCACAATGTTATGACACCATGCATAGGAAGTATAATGGCAGTGATGAGTTCAGAGATGTACACTTTACATTGAAACGCAATCATGGTAATGAAGAATGATTTTGGATGATGAATAGAATCTTACCCTCGTGTCTTCTGACACTTGTTGATAAATAGAGATTATTACCCGAGGAAGTGTGTCATATGACTTTTACGAAACGAGTGTGAATTTTTGTATTGCCCGAGCGAGAGCGTTTCGTAAAAGTTATATATGACACACTTTCGAGTGTAATAATTTTTTTCTTACACTTTCTTTTCCATTTGATTCGCGTAAAAATAGTCAGAAGCCGGTCCACTTCTCTCGCTAGCTACAGTGGCGTCACAAACAATCGTTTTATGACGTCAAAATACGGGAAGCCACGGTGAAACAATCGTTGCTGTAGGCAAAGGTGATATGTGCATATGTGCTCATATGGAAAATATTAACTTGGTTATTTTCAACCATATGGGTAATAAAAGTAAATATACCCTCAGCAACTAACAAACTTATATGCTCTATATGATTAATGAATACCATGAAAGATCTTTGTTTGGCTTCATGAATTTAAGTCTTGTTTTTGGCTAGTCAGCTAGAAATAAGATGAAGATTTCATTAAGTCTTCAATATGAAACCATACTCTGCCTTCATATTTCATGTATTTTTTTTCCTAAACAGATACACTATGTGTCAACAAGTCCACATCCTCAGTTTGGTATGTTTCCATGGAGACAGAATCATTTCCTTGGATACAAGAAACTATAACAAAGGTAACTGCTGATACACTTCCTTTATCTTCATTAGTAGATCAGAGTTTAGTCTCACGAAGAACAATTTAGAATGTTTTAGTTTGATTCTCAAAATCTGCAAATTTGAAACATTATTTTAGTTTTAACTAGAATCTTATAAATAAAGTAAACATTTTAATAATGAATAGTCAGGAGATCTGCCACTTTGCTATTAAAGGTTAAGGTTACACAAAAATGAAACTACTTTTGCATCAAAAAATGCCCATATTATTTATAGTCTTTATAGCATATTAAAAAGGTGGGAGTTGTTATTTTTCTGAAAAGTTAAATCTTAATTGTGAATTAAACAAATTAACATTCCAGTTTCAAAACGTTCCATTGCGGTCGAAAACGACCCATGACTTATCTCCCCCTGATTAATGATGTCATTGATGACCGTAGCAATAGACAAGGTGACTATTAATTTAAAAGGGACTATTGTGATAGCGATAGTCTATTATCACTAACTAGGGTGACCTATTGTGACCTACTGTTGCGATATTTATCAATAAAAAATTAAACAAATTACAGAATAAACAATGTTTTATTACCCTTTCGTTGAAATGACAAAGTGAAAGAATGAATAACTTTTCAATGACGAAACTATTTAGTTTTCAAATTTTAAAGCTATCAGTGATATGTTTAGAGTGTTCCAGCATTTTTCAAATCTTGAACCTGCATTTGTGTGCGAATTTCACTTCGAAATTCAAGGAAACAACTGAATTGATCAAACTATCGAAAATATCGATAGTTACCCTTGCTATCAATATTATTAATTAGTCTGTCCCATTTACCAACGAGTTTCGTTGAATTAAGTAGGATTTAAATCAGTGAGTAATGAATAAAATACTAAACTCGGTTCTGTTTATATCTCGGTTGCTAGTATTATTGCAGGGAGGAAGTGCGCAACACCATTGTGGTCATATAATTTTTGAAATTATAAATTATAAAATTGCTGATTGACGCACTGAAACTCTATGGAATCGGTATCTAACCTACTTTCGCTCGTCAAATACAAAACTACTCACTTGTTTTATAAATATGTAATTAAATGCGATGTCGTTTAGTGTTTTCTTTATATGCTATAAAGAGCATTTATGTCAATCTGTGGATTTTTCTGTGAGGTTTACATTGACATTTTATTAAGTGACACATACCGCGGTAGTTAGATTCAACTGCAATGCACAGCCAAGATGGTGTTGCTGTATTTCCTGTGCAATTTTACCAGCTGCCACAATATACGTGAACTCCATTAAACCCCAAATCACATCACTATATTTCTATTGCAGGCATCTTGGACAAAAGGCAAGCTCTACTGTCCAAAGTGTAATGGCCGCATAGGATCATTTGACTTCCTCAACTCCTCACAGTGTCCGTGTGGTAGAGAGACCCTGCCAGGAGTTCACATCCTCTGTGACAGAGTTGACAAGATGCACATCTCAAACCCGGCATCGGTTGAAAATCTACTTCTCAATGGACGATTGCAGTTCATAGGTGGTGCAACATCTGAACACGGCAAGCAAGTACCTGTCAAAACTTGTGCAAATGTACACTCAAAGGAGGAAGGTGTCACTGTGGACTCAAAAGCCGAAGTCTCTAACCTTTCCATACTCCAAATTCCATCTCAAAGATGTCGGCAAAGAAGAGATATTGTTATAGCACTAGATTCAGGCAGTGAGAGTTCTGATGTCTGCAACCTTCCATCTCTCAGGGACCCAATAGCTAACTGTGATATTGTGCCAGTAGAAGAGGATATAACACCCATAACACAGAGAAAAATCTTGAGTTCATCTCTACCCCAGACAAATAAGAGCCTGGAGTCTTCAGGTGAAAATCACCAAAGTCGTGTTGAAACTTTCGGTGCAAAAATGTCGGACACAAACATTTCTGATGTTTCCATGGCAACGAGTGATACTCCAATAAACATCCGGCAGAGACACAGATACAAGTTAAGGAAAGAAGAGCGGCGGAGACGGAGACTACAGAACGAGAGGGATGAGTTTGGACTGATCTGGGGACGAGAGTTGAAGGAGGAGGTGAACCGGTTCCATCTGCTTCTGGAGGAGAATCAAGATGAGGTTTGTTATACTGTAGCTTACCCTATAAACCACACAGGTGCTTGGCTAAGAACTATTCAAAGAGGTTGAAATTTATCATTAAACTGTGTTCCGCAGGAGATATTGCTTGTGTGAGATCCATTGCTATTTCTAGGAGGTATCATTTTGACAGTAATTTTTGCACATTGTGCTGTCACCTTCAATTGCATGGCAACACAATGCTTTTACATCATCATGTAATGACTCACAATGCTATGACATCATAAAAATGATGATGTCACAATGCTATGACATCTTTAATGTGTTGACTTCACAAGGCTATGACATCAACACACTGTAAGACTTACGGCAGTGCTGTGTTCAGAGATATACAATTTTCTTTGAAAGTATTAAATTGAAATTGATATTGCGTAATAATCAGGATATTTTCTGATACAAAGTTGATGAAGATGAAGAAAGACTTAATTTGGTATTGGTAGCCATGTTGATAGAGCACAGGGATACATCAAGGGAAATGTTGCTATCTGTACATCTTTTTAGCTCTGCAGGCCTGAAAGACCAGATGGGCTTATGGCATGGGCTGTAATTCTTCGTCCATTGCCCTTCTGTCGTCCATAAATTGATTTTCATTATGGAGTTGTTCTGGGGTCAAGTAACAGACACTCTAGTGCACTATGATTTACAGGAATCACTAGGTTTAGGGAGCCATGAATTGAAATGAACTTAAAGATTGGTAGTCTTATTAGGCCCCTTGACCCCTGGAACTCGTAAGAAAGTTTTGCATTCAATCAAACACTCTGTCTCTGAACACACTCTGGGCCACAGATAACTTGATGCAAGTTTCACTGCAATGTATTTTAGGCACAATGCTTTCTTCCTAATGTGCAACTTCCCAATGCAAGGCAAAACTCTTGCAAGTCTCTGACACTGGCTGATTTAACCTTGCAGTATTTCCTAAAGGTTTCCGTTCTAGGAAATGGAGCCCATTCAACTTCCCAATTCTTGCCAGTTTCCACTACTGGCTGATTTATGCCTTGCAGTATTTCCTTAAGAAATCTGTGCTTAGAAATCCAGGCCCACTATGCAATTCAGGTGCAGCGATTCACTATCTAGTACAACAAAGCGAGGGAAATACTGCAAGGCTTAAATCAGCCAGCAATGCAGACTGGCAAGAGTTATGCCTTGCGTTTGGAAGTTGGAGCCCATTATGAACTCCAGATGTATGACAACTTTCCCGAAATTTTGTGGGGTTATGTCTTCCTTTCTTGAAAAATCTAGATGATATAATTCTACACGACAGATAACCCGAGACGAGGACCCGCTGGAAGATATCGAGGACGACCACGTGTGTCCGGTGTGTCTGGACGTGTTCCTCCACCCCCACGTGTGTCTGCCATGTCGACACATGTTCTGCGAGTCCTGTCTGCGTCAACTGGCCCAGAAGTCGGATAACAGCACACGCTTCTACTGTCCAATGTGCCGCGAACCTATACTCGACTGTCAACTTAAACAAGGTGAGAAATCTTGATGTTTATCATATAGTGGAGGGTGTTATCGATGCAATAAAGCAATCTGATAACCTTGGTATCCAAATCTGATAAATATGCAAAATAGGTCAATTACACGAACTACGTTAGCAAAATTCCACTCTGTTCATGCGAATCCTAAAACTATTTATGAATCATTGAAAAGTGTAACCGGGAGTTTACCCACGTATTTCCGCTTAAATGAATGAATATTCGAAAACACGAAATCATCTGATATGGTACAGTGCATTTATAGTTTTAACAAAGTCAAGAGAATTGTAGATTTCTTTAAAAAATGATTCTAAATGTCAGTGCGCTATTGACCAACAGCATCAGCATGTAGCTGCAGTGTCCTGTGTACAAAATGAATCTCGATGTGTCAGTGTGTGAGCTACCGACGCGCCTCGTCGATCGCACTAGCATTTTGGTAGTTCTTGAGGGCTGAGCATATGGTATTAGGTATATTAATAGGGACTTATTGTTTAAACGAAAGAAACAACCGCAGCTCACAAACAACTATCGTTTAGTGTGAAAAATATACTGTTGTGCAGCAATCTGAATCAACCCTGCAACGTAACCAGAGCTGCCTTCCTTCCTATCGGGTAAAGTGTAGATATATAGCAATTTTGGAGTATTTTTTAATGTTTAGGTGTACAACTCGATGAAGTTAATATGATACTATTAGTTAGTATGTATCATGCCCTGGTTTGACAACAATAACCATTGTCTGACTTTGTATACTGGGGTTAACTCTGGAACTTAGTTATAATCTAACTCTATAACAGTCAGAACTCAATTACTCTATACAGAAATTTATGAAATTAACATTTTATATATTTCCAGAGAAGAGGTGTACAATTTGCAACATTGGTGTACAATCATATTTCAGGACTGTAAAGTTTACAAAATACTCCAAAAGTGTACAAGTTGGCAGCCCTGCGTAACTTTCAAAACGTTGAAACTAGAGTTACTTCCTTTGTTCTAGCAACGTGACCGAGCGATTTATGAGTACTTGTTAATTATTAGATAGATGCTTATGAACTAATTGTA
This sequence comes from Gibbula magus, assembly GCA_936450465.1. NCBI lineage: Eukaryota > Metazoa > Mollusca > Gastropoda > Trochida > Trochidae > Gibbula > Gibbula magus. Next base: position 44,803,461 of record OW388302.1, on the reverse strand, counting down.
AATATCTCCATGAAGAAACCAGCGACCAATTGTTGATTTTTGAAAGAATCGCGCTTTAATGTAATGCTAAAACTGGGTCAATTCTCTTACTACTTTTAAAACAAAAACACGCTTATTTTAATAATGACAGTATATTCCTTGTTTATTCCAAACATATGATATTAATGATACGGAAACACACTTGGTTAATAATCTCTATATATTTAAGCACTCTCCCCCCGTAGAGGTTAGTACATGAAAATCTAATATGGCCACATCACAAGATTGACGAGGTACAAAAAGAAAAATGTATCGACTGTCAGACAATCAAAATGAGTATTTTACTGTAAAGAAATATAAATCGCATGGGCCGTTGTCATCCGTACGCTGTAATCTTTTCACATTTTCTACTTCTCCACCAGAACCGCTGCATCCCCAAAGCTTAGATTTTGTAGGGAGGTACCTTTCACCCAGAGGATTAAAGTTTGTTCATTTGGTCCTGACCCCTTCTAAAACATGTGTGTGGCAGGCAGTTTCATTAATACCTTTCTACTCTGAAACCTGTTGACAGTGGCTATGGTTATATATATATAATATATGTATATATGCATACAATTACCATTTGATTTTAGCTGATTAGATTTAAATAATCAATAATTAGTGAAAAAAATGAACGACCCTGACTCAAATGTCGCATGTGAAGATAGTGTGTGCATAAGGAGATAACTCTTATCTATAGTCACCTGGGCTGATATTGATATGAATTTGCTGACTGGGCATCAATATTGATGCTGTGCCCTTATCCAATGGACGGCTAAATTCCCTTTGATGTTTTTGTAACAAAATATCGTGTATCAAGAAAAGTGTGGCTGTATCTATGACGCCCCTTATTTATCAGACACAGTTATATTAAACTCTCTGATAGGTCGACCTTGAAACAACAGGGCGGTCCAAGGGCGGAGCTACAGACACCTGGCTGACGACCTTGAGTAATTGCAACATTGTTGCAAAACCAGGCACATTCCAGATGTCATGAAAAGACTAGTATGCTGCTCAATAAAACGTTGCCCATTGGATAAAACAGATACATGATGACACAAGTGGTGTATACAAAATACCATCTTGCTATCAGTCACTCATATTTTGTATACACCACTTGTGTCATCATGTATCTATTACCTCTATCACATATGCAAAACACCCTATGTCATTGATAGGTAAATGATATGTGTATCTATATTTCAGAACTGTCAAAGGAACTGAAGTGTCTGTACCCTCTAACCTATGACTATCGTCTGCTGACGGACAGGAAGTACCTTTCCCATCGGTTCCGACTCCCGCGATCAATCGGGGTGCGTCGCCCGCCGTCATCCATGCAAAGTCAGTTTATGTGGGCCGTGTCGCGCAGTCACTGGGCTCTCATCTACATGGCCAAACATGTGACATTTCTGGCAACCATTGTACTGTTGATTCTGGTGCTGTGTGTCTCCATGGTGTTATGAGTGTATGAAGTGAAGCGCTCATAAAATCCAACTTGTTGAGGAATTGCTCACTTGGCAAAGTATTTTACTCTTATATGGCACACATTGTACTGTTGATTCCAACACAATGTGCAATGGTGTTATGAGTGTATGAAGTGAAGCACTCATAAAATCGTGCTTGTTGTAAATGAGGAACTGCTCACTTGGCAAAGTATTTTACTCTTAAGAAGTTGATATGGCAGACATTGAACTGTCGAGTCTGGTGCTGTGTGTTTCAATGGTGTTATTAATGTATGAAGTGATGCACTCATAAAATCTTAGTTGCTGTAAATGTGGATTTGGTCACCTGGCAAGGCGAGTAATTCTTAATACAGCATCCATCATATTGTTTATTTGTTTGGTCTGTTATGTATCATTTTATAAACTTTGTCCATGGAACTATCAGAGTTGGTGTTCCAAGTATGATTCTTGATCCTTGTGATCACAATCCATGTCCATGCTCTTTTCATAGGTTTTGTTGGCGGTGAGGGCAAGGTAGAAAAGGGATGGAGTTTATCTCGATATGTTTTCAACTTGCAGTGGGAAGACGACAGCATGAGGAAGCACTTAAGGACACAATGACAAAGCCAACAGAATTTGGGTAAAAATAAATGGAGGATAAAGCAAGGATTGAAGACAGGAGAATCAGGAGGAGCATTCTGATGAAGGGGCTCTTACCCTCGAAACATGTAACTCAAAAGTTCTGTTCCTTCTGCTGAAGGATTGATTCCTTGGCAATGTGTTCATAGTCTCCCAGGATCAAACTTCCAAACACAAGGCATAACTCTTGCCAGTCTCCATTACTGGCTGATTTAAGCCTTGCAGTATTTCCCTCGCTTAGCTGTGCTTAGATAGTTGATTGCTGCACCTGAAATGCATAGTTGGCACCGATTTCCAAGCAAAGAGATCTTAAGGAAATACTGCAAGGCCTAAATCAAGAAGTAATGGAGACTGTCATTGGGAAGTTGCCGAGGATCCTGATGCCACTATTTAAAGACTTGATTTTTCCTCAGAACTTGCCACACATGCACTTGCACCCAGAGCAAAGAAATCTGATTTCAAATGCAATCAACGTCCATCATTTATAAAAGCGATGATGTGATTGGTCCAATAATGACTAAGGAGAGGAATATATTGAACCAGTTCGGATCCGTTTGTTGCAATATTTTGCAACTTACTCCTCTGAGTTGGACCAATTTCAATCAAACTGATCTGTACTACAGATATTACATGTTTCATTGGTATATTTGAGATCAGATTAACTGTAAAAGTTAACATCCTTTGATTTTTTTGCTCATCAGGGTTGAAAGGCCTGATGGGCTTATGGCATGGCGCCAAGCCATCAGTACATCAGTCTATACGTACCAATGACTCTAGAGAGTTGAAATTGTATGTGCAGACTCCTTGGCCATTGAGGATTCTATGTAAATGAGGTATTGCTCATTTGAAGTCACACAGTGAGGAGTAGTTGCTGACATGCTGTAGTGAAGTCTGAAGATGAGTAAACAACAGAAAAAGTTTTAGCACCAAGAGTTTTTGCCACCACTTTTGCATTGGCATATTAGGGTCATCTGTTTGTATCTCTTGAATCTTAAACTCTGGGTGTGATTACCCACTTACTGAAGTGGCACTTATTAAATTATCTTTCATAGATGTGTTTTACTAATTATGTGGGACAGTCGAGATATGCCATCTTCTCTCGTGACGTCCTCATAAATCAACACAATGCAAATGCATTTCACACATAGATTAGAATATGCATACATCTTTAAGTAATGGAGAATGCATTCGGAGCTGTGGATTCATGCAACATGCATATGTGATTTCAATTTCAATTATGGAATACCAAAATCAATTATTTGCAAATTTCGGTGCCCATGCATCAGATATGGTACAAGTAGCTGCGGCCCTCATGAAATGGATTCTTCCACGCACATGCAGCGCAAAACTTCCACGCAAAGCAAAGTGATTGACAGCTGAAACTCTGCCTTTCCATGCCTTCCTTGCCTTAAATAGAACGTTGGATTCTTACTGACAAACAATCCTAAGGTTTCTAACAGCGTCTTGTGGCCTAATGGTCAGAAGCGCTGACCACCAAGCGAAGGGTTGCATGTTCGAATCCAGGTTCATGCATTACTAAAATTAACTTGTCTAGTTGAGAGATATTTTAAGATCCTATTCATGTACACTAAGACAAAATACATGGTCTCGAAAAATGTACTCGATTAGCCATTACTGAAAATGTCTAAACTGAACACCCCTCCTGACTGGGACAGTCAATGAACAGTTGATTCCTAAATAATAATCAACTGAAAACTCAATAGAGTGACGTCATGACCATGGATTAATAATAGGTTCACAAATATGCTGAAAGACAAGAGTAACATAATGTTGGAATGAGATTAAAGTGTTATAAGGCAGTTTACTTATTAGTAAAACACCGCAAATCAATACTTCAAACAAAATGTTAAGATCAGCTAAATAGACTAGCCCTGAATCTTGATAAGATAATGATGAGAATCCAATGAACAGTTCTTGTGATGTTGATCCTCTGACAAATGTCAAGGTCACCACAATCCGTAATCTAATCAGCCCATGGCATTATCTTCTCGAGGAGGTGCTGTGTGCCTACGAATTCACCTACACCCGTGTAGGATATGATGAAAATCTCCGATGTACTCTCCTGACTTACTGAGATGAATCACCTTGTGTGTTAAATCAAAGGTGTATCCATTGTGTTTCATAAAATTGTATTATGTTTTAATACGTTCCGACTCACCATATGTGCTGTTCACAGTGCAAATAAATTCATCCGGCTTGCAAATTCATCCCGAATCATCAAATATATCATAATTATTAATTTATTAGTTTCCAATTAAAATAGAGTAACAACAGTTTGCATGTGTAGAAACCAAACTGCAGGTCCTATTTACATGCACAACAGTTATATGACCTATTTAATATAATCAACCCAAATTTATCAGTTTGTCTGTTATAAATAAGATTCCAAAATTACTTTTGGCTCATTGGCGCGCGCCACATGCGGTACATTGTCCGGTTTCCGATCAGATCACTACTTTTACCTTCATTTCGTCAATATACCAAGTCGACTAAGATCAAAATGGCAATTTTCCTCAACAGTCAGTACCTCCCGATAACGTAACAAAATTTATAACCTTTAGCATATGTGACCCCAAACAACACAATGGATGTACTTGTAAAGTCCGCCACAAGAATGTCGCCAGCACATGAGGGTGTGACTCCATATGGATATCCCAGATCTCTGCCTCCAGGTGGATGTGTAGGTGTATATGTGAAAACAATTTCACCAGACTGTGTCAGACAGATGCAACTGTCATTCTGAAGTATACAGTAAATGAATTGAGAACAAGTAGTCATCCCCCCACCGCAAATTAATACTTAAAAATTAATGTCAAGATCAGCAAAATCGACTGGGTCGTTAATTTTCCCTAAAAGAATCACTGGTGTAAGATAGTGATGAGAATCCAATAAACAGTTCTTGTGATATTGATGCCCCTGTCGACAAACTCTGTAGGAACATTACTCTTCCCATGATGAACGCATATGCAAAAGATGAACAGAATCCAGTGAATAGTATTTGAGTTATTCCATTTTGTATAGACGTACGTACGGACTCACCCGAATACTATATCCCCCGCTTCGCGCTAAACGTGTGGCGGGGATAAACATATACTACCGCCAGAAAATAAGGGAACGTATATTTCTGATACCCAAAATAAAGAAAGGGGTACAGGTCATCTGCTGAGCGTTGCGTTCGAACGCACCCATCAAAACCACTATAATTTGTGCACGTGCATCACATGCATTTTAGTCTTTAAAATGACCTGTCGAACGTGCATTCTGTCATATTGCAAACGGTACACCAAGCCGGTAAACCGAATGGAGATTTGAAGAGGAAATGCCACCAAGACAGTATCTTAGTAATAATGAGCAATGGCGACTCATCGGCATGATAGAGGAAGGGACATCACTCTCTGAGGTTGCCAGAACTGTTGGTTAATCTAAAAGTGTTATTTCGAGAATGTGGAACCGATACAGACGGACAGGAGGTGTAAAACTGAGGCCAGGTAGAGGAAGACCAAAGAAAACGAATGCTCCTCAAGATCGATTAATACGGCTCATTGCACTCCGTGACAGATTCAAATCTGCACCAGAAATCAACAGGGAGTTCCGTACAATGACAAGGATCCGTGTTTCCACGTCAACAATTAAGAATAGACTGTATGCCGCCCGTCTGAGAGCAAGACGACCATTCAGAGGAGTGATTCTGTCAGCGCATCACAGACGTCAACGTTTGCTGTTGGCCAGAGGTCATGTGGAACGTGATCGAAGACAAAGGCGCCACACGATGTTTACTGATGAGTCTCGCTTCTGTTTGCGGTTCACTGATGGCAGAAAGCGGTGCTGGAGAAGACGTGGCGAACGCTACTCTGCAGGTACTGTCCAGGAACACGACAGATACGGGGGTGGCAGCGTGATGGCATGGGCAGGGATAACCTACGACAGGAGGACAGATTTGCTGATTGTGAACGGTAACCTGGTCAGTGCTATGTTGATGAAATTTTGCAACCAATCGTTGTTCCGTTTGCACATAACGCTGGAAGACTCTATGAGTTACAGGACGATAATGCTCGTCCTCATAGAGCGAGAGTTACCAGTGACTTTCTCCGCCATTCAAACATCAGAACACTTGACTGGCCAGCCAGATCTCTAGATCTATCCCCCATTGAACATCTGTGGGATGTCCTTGGCAGGAGAACCAATGCACGGCAGCCAGCGCCAACCAATCTGGACGAACTGAAAACAGCTCTTCTACAGGAATGGCGGCAGATCCCAAGAGCAACAATTCGCCACCTGATAGCGAGTATGCCTGCAAGGTGTCGAGAGTGCAGCGCTAAGAACGGTGGACACACACATTATTGATATTTTCAAATAATTAACCTGTGCGATGAAATAAAATATTTCTGATAAATCTATCATAAGCTTTCCCTTATTTTCTGGCGTTAGTATATATGAAGAGCAAATAATAGTGCACAGAAAGATATGACACGTGGATATGAATGAAGTTAAAGGGGCAGTCACATTTATAATGATAATTTATGTCATTTACATTTACTTTAGAGGGTAAAACATCTTATTACACAAACCAATTATCCGCAGATGTAATAACGGTGTTTCGCAAAAAATGCATGGCAGCCATTTTATTGTGAACACATTTTATTATTTCGAATGACAAACACGATTCCTAGGGCTTTACGGAACCATGCACACTCATTTTTTAATTTGATTTTCCGAAGAGAGAAAGGTGTTTTAATATTGGTGACATTATTTTTCAAATGCATTTCATCGATTTATTTCTGCGAAAAACGTGCTACTGCCCTTTAAGGCGAAAGGAAAGTGTGCTGTTGGACAAAAAGCAACATTAATGACAACGATAAAGTCCGATTATAGCAATTCATGGAGGAGGAAATAGAATATTTTACTAAATATGAATCAATGTCAACTTGAAAGTACAACTACTCCACTAAAAATCTTGTAAAAGTTATAAACAAAATTTATTTTTCCTTCCGATTTCTTAACCGGATACTCCTTTTACAAAGTTACTTTGTGTAAAGTCCTCTGCTGTTCATTATCCTGGTACAACAAGCACAGGTGAAGTTTAACGCAAATATGTTGCGCAACAGAGACGAACGAACCAGTTTTCCATATGTGCGGACTCGTTCGAACATATGGAAAACTGGTCGTTCACCTCTGTTGCGCAACATATTTGCGCTAAACTTCACCTGTGAGACAAGATAAAGCGAGAAATAATACACCTTAAAACTAAACATGGAGGTATTAGTGTACCAATTATTAAAAATGTCATTAATGGCCAAAACATTATGTGGATTAAAAAACGTATTAATGAAAATTCAAAATGCAATTCAATGATAAATGAATCAATAGTTGAATCCCTAAATGTAATTCTTGCAGATGCTGAGTATGTATATACAGAATACAGTTACTAAACGACGTTCCGTTTAATAACATATTTATGAAACGAGTGAGTGATTTGTTTTAACGAGCGAAAACGAGTGGTTTGTATTCAACGAGCGAAAGCGAGTTAAATACAAATACAATCTCACGAGTTTCAAAAATATGTTATTTAACGGAAACGAGTTTAGTATTTTATTTATTACTCACTGACTTAAATGCCTCTTTTCACAAACTCGTCGATAAATGGTACACACTCCATTGCGACCGCGGCGCTGACATTGTGACGTCATTGATTTGCCATTATGACGCCACGTCAATCGGCAGCACGCGATGTTATTACACTAAGTGTAATAACACGGTAGATTTATTAAACTGCGATATCTTCAACGGGTGAGTAATAAGAAATAATATTATTCCAAACGTTGCAAATCATTTTTGGAAAGATGTTTTTCTTGCATGAAATAGAAAAGAAATACGGAGTCGAAAGAATAAACTTTCTTTACTTTGAGGGCTTTAAAAGATCAGTTACAGCACATTGTAGATCTAAAAATATATCTTGTACAGACCAAGCCATTACGGTCCATTACCCATATCAACCTTTCAATCTATCATGTCTTTGTGGCCAATTGCAACGAAGCAAGTCCATTAACAATACACTTTTACCAGGGCCGCGGTTGCTCAATGTAGCGCTACGTAGCAAAGCCAGCGAACTTTGAGGTTTTGCACCGTGTCGTTCAGGAGAGAATAAGCGCTACTAGAGCGCTACTTGAGCGCTACTTGAGCGCTACTTGAGCGCTATATTAAGCAATCAATGAGCGATTATAAGCGCTCGCTGTTATGGAACGAACCCCAGGTTACCAAAATAAAACAACTGGCCCAAACAAATGGGAATACGTATTCAATAAAAATACGACAAGGAGGATTGGACAAACACATATATATTTAATGGCAAATTAATGCACTGAAAGTGTACAATTGGGAAGGTTTCATTTCAAAGTTGCTCATAACATTTTGACAACTAAAGACAAATTACAACAAATGAAATACAATGATTCGCCCTTGTGCGGCTTCTGTAAATCAGCTTCTGAAACAATCATGCATGACCTTTGTGAATGTCCTTATACTGTGAGTGTATGGAGGGAAGTATCTGAATGACTCAATGAATGAAAAGACCAATTTCTCCCAATAACGCATTATCTTTGGCTTTATAGGCAAAAACAACAATCCACTAAATGTGGTTTGTTTACTAATAAACTATACTCTACATAAAGCAAGTCTAAAATACATAACGCCAAATTTCAAATTCTTTCAAAGAGAGATACTTCAGTATTATAATTCTACAAAATATATAGTATTTTCTAATGCAAAGCCAGCACAATTCTACTCATTCTGGTCTTCCTTCCATACTGTCTTTTCCAATATGACTGTGCTGTAACATCTGGAAACTGTTATGTACCTTTAGGCTCAACAGCAAGATGTGAATAACCTGAATATTGGACATTTTTGAATTAATCTGTACTATGCATATCAACAATGTACCTATGATGTTTTATAACCCATATGGTTGAAAATAACCGAGTTGATATTTTGATATGAGCACATGTGCACATATCACGTTTGCCAAGCAACGATAGTTTCACCGCGGCTTAAGCTTCCCGTATTTAATAGTCTGTGACGTCATAAACGGATTGTTCGTGACGTCACTGTTGCTTGCCGTCGCAAGAGAAATGGGTCGGTTTCTGAATATTTTTACGCGAATCAAATGGAAAAGAACGGGTAATAAAGAAATCATTACACTTGAAAGTGTTTCATATGACTTTTACGAAACTCGTGCAAATAAGTGTATAACCCTCGCTCTCGTTCGGGCAATAAAAAAATTAACACTCGTTTCGTAAAAAGTCATATGACACACTTTCTCTGGTAATAAACTCTATATATATACAACCATGATCCTCTTCTGCATATTATCCATGTAACAGCATACTTTCAAGGAATAAAAAACATTTTAAAAAAACCCAAAACCCATCCTGGTATAGTCGGGTGGCAACATGCTAAGTTCTATTTTACTTTCTACCAAACTTATATTTGTGCAATCCCTTACACCAAACCGTTACACAAAGCTTATCTTCATCGAAGCACAGACCAAATGTGTGCTCCAAACCATCACCTGCTGTCAGAAAATCTCTGATATATTCCCCTGACTCACTGAGATGAATCACCTTGTTGGTGTTATAGTCAGTTACAAGAATGTCTCCTGCACTATTGGATGTGATTCCATATGGAAATACCAGTCTTCTCTCTCCGGTAGGTGTGTATGTGAACACCAAATCACCAGACTGCGTGAAACAGATGACAGATTTCAGACCCAAATCCGACACCAGGATAGTGCCTTGTCGGGTGACATGGATGTAGCGAGGACTGCAGAAACTCGTTTCTAATGTAGGAATTGTTGGGAAGGTCTTCAAGATGTTTCCCTCCATATCAATCATATCCACGGAGTGGGAAGAGTCGGAACCAGCCACTAATTTAGATTGATCTAGAGACGACAGACCCCAGTAGATCTTACGTGTATATATTGTAGACAGGAGTTCCAGGTCAGGAGTCACAGCAACTGTGATGATTTTGTTTCTGTTGTGTAAGGATGCAGCTACCTTGCCGTCACTGATAACTGTTAGACACCAAATGTAACCATCACCATGAAGTACACTTGAACAGGAGTCTCCACCTCTGTCATAAAATGATTTCAGCCGATGTTCTTCATAATCAACGAACACTGTGACCTTTACATCTGATATGTTCATTATAACAACATCTCTCACATCACATCTATCACGTTCATCTAGTTTAGCATCAACAACTTCAAGCAGTTGAGGGGTTGCGGTCTCATCCATGTATCCAACACTTCTCACATCCATCTTTGTAATTTCTTCCTTAAGGTTTTCTTCGTTGTGTATAAAGTTGATGTCAGCTTTTACTTGCCCATCCTCTAACTGTGTTCTTGCACAATCTGCAACAGCTCCTGCTTCGGGCGACAGATACACCTCAAACAGCTGCGCCTCATCCTCCAACTCCAGGGCCTGCTGGATGAACAGAGACTGCTGCTGGTACTTCTGTGTCTCTGTCTGCGCTGTTTCCATTCTGGACTTCAGTTTCTCTTTTTGCCTATCAGTTTGGACATCGAGTTTCTCCAACAGTTCTGCCTCTTTTTCACGAAGGCAGGTATCAGCATCTTCAATGGTTTTGGTTATGTCAGACTTCACTGATGCTGATTTTATCTGTAACTTTTCCACCTCAACATCAAACTTAGAAATCTCTGTCTTGTACCTTTCAGCTATCTCATCTAGCCTCTCCTGACGTTTCAACAGTTGACCTTTGACCTCTGGTAGCATGTTCTTGACTGTAACAACATCCTTACACCGTTTGTGTTTACAACCTGTACACACTGGTTTGACACAACTTCTGCAAAAATGTTCAATCTTCTTGTCATGTTCTTTGCACATAAATGCTTCCTCCAACTTCCTTCGTTTATTTCCAATCATCTTCGTTATGTCATGGTCTTGAAAATTTGAAACTTTCAGATGAACTTTGAGACATTTGTTGCAGAAATGAGTTTTACAATCAACACACCAGTTTGAAGCAGATGTTGTCTTTCCGTTTTTTCTACAAGTTGAACAGTGGCCGAGTTCTGTGGAAACAAATTTCTCTTTAAGCCAAAGATATCACAGGTGTCTGTTTAATTAATGCTGAATTGGAACATACGGAATGTAAATACCAATAGTGAGGTGAGTGGAACTTGAAACATTGAAACGGTTATATTATAAGGAACTGTTTACTCGGTCTGTAGTTAACGCTTGATTCGAATTTATAGTAACTAATGACCCGGCACCGAGTCAATATGGCATATATGGCATTTAAACGTGGGGAAATTGGGTCATTGTTTGACTTAATTAAAGCAATTTCTCATTCTTTACCTACAGTAGAAGTCGACCTTCAACAACTATGTACGGTTGAACATTGAACAATTACCAGAATACTATATAAACATCATATCAAGATATCCTGATAAAAGACATAGATTTCTCAGAACATGCACTTTGTTTGTTACAAGAGTCAAATACTAACATTCATTAGATAATCTAAATCATACATATACACATCATTTCTAGTCTAAAAACTCTGTAAGTAATGTAATGCATAAACAACGGGATATATTATACGGAATTGAGAAGAAATTCTATAGACAGATGGACATTCAACTTTCGGTAATGATTTTAAATAAGTGACTGAAACGTACCTTGCATCTGTGACTCCATGACACCTGTAGTAAGAATTCTCGTTTCAGCTGCCCCACCCACTTTTACACGTGTCTGTCTGGTGTCAGCTGCCCCACCCACTTTTACACGTGTCTGTCTGGTTTCAGTTGACCTGGGATATGGGATGGACTTGTTGTCTATATACCAGAAATCCGTCCTTCACTATCTGAAGATAGCAACGTAAACAACCTTCAGTCATTAACAATCCTCCTCTTGAAATAAGTTAGATGTGGTTGATAATGGCCCCGAAGACAATACTTCACAAACAATGTTAGCAATGAGAATAATCTATATTCTGATCAACATCATACAAAGTCACAATTGAAAGTTATACGTGTGAGTAAAACTACAGCCATTGGCTCTGGATCTCATTATGATGTCATCTCAAGTCAGAGACTTACAGAATATTTGGTTCGTCAAATGCAACACCATGTGGATTATACCCTTTTTAAAAAAAAAATCTAATTTTATTTTTTATATGTGGATCCACAGTCCCTGAATGTTAGAGTCTATGTCTTCAGAAAAATGAACAATTTATGTTTAAAGAGTGACTTCCCCAAACAAGAAACTATGACATTTGTGCCATGTAGGCATGTGTTTTACTAGGTGGGGGAAAACTGTATCATGACACTCTCTCCACATTACTTGATAAGCATGCTCCACCTGTAGTGAAGAAGGTCCAAGTGCGCAGAGATACACCCTGGTACTCACAACAAGTGCTGATAGCCAAGACTGCACGTCGACAAGCTAAAAGGAAATGGCGAAAAAGTCATCTTGAAATAGATCGTCAACTTTATAAGCAGGCTCGGAATGCTGCAACAACTGTCATTCGTAACTGCAAGAATGATTACTGTCTTCAGCAGCTTTCCAATATGATTGATAATCCCAAAAGATCATACGCTTTTATGAACAAATTGCAAGGCAAGAGGACTGAATCCAAACTTCCACCTTCTGCATCAAACCGGACCCTTGCTGACTCATTTAACAACTTTTTTCTTGACAAAGTTGACATGATACGACAAAATCTCTCTGATGATATCACAGTGTCTCAAGATGTTGGTAATAGCAGTACTCAGTACAGTGTGCAACCCCTGACTGATCTCGCTTTATTCACAGACTCAGAGATACGCAGTGCTATTCGATCATCAAAGCCCACTACCTGTGTTTTGGACCCAATCCCAACCAATATTGTAATTAAACATTTGGATGTGATTCTTCCATGTATTACGAGTATTGTGAATAAGAGTATCGAAAGTGGAATGTTTCCAGAGTGTTTCAGAACAGCTGTAGTGAAGCCTCACCTCAAGAAGGACAATCTGGATCCATCACACTTGAATTTTTTAGACCGGTCTCAAATTTGACATTCCTATCCAAAGTCATTGAAAAAGCTTTTCATATTCGACTTAAATGTCATCTTGCGGAGAATGCACTCATAGAAAAGTTCCAGTCAGCTTATCGCAAATTCCATAGTACTGAAACAGCCTTACTAAGAGTCATAAATGATATTCGTTGAGCAGTGGAGCAGGGCAATATGGCAGCTCTGATATTGCTGGATTTGTCTTCAGCATTCGATACAGTTGACCACAATCTACTTCTGGACAGACTCCGACATCAGTATGGAATAGGTGGGACAGCACTACAGTGGATATCATCTTATATTAAAGGAAGATCACAATTTGTGATGATTGGAAATGACAGGTCATCCACTGTCAACTTGAAATATGGTGTCCCACAGGGATCTGTACTTGGTCCAGTGTTATTTGTTCTCTATTGTGGCAGTACTTCAAACATCATCTCACAACACCGCCTCCTCCACCATTTATATGCCGATGACTGCCAGTTGTACAATCACTTTCATCATCATAACTCAGAAGAAGCTCTTTTGAATATAGCTAATTGTACCAGGTCCTTGAGTTCTTGGATGACAGAAAACAAACTCAAACTGAACAGTGATAAAACGGAAGCAATCATTTTTGGAACTAAGCAGCAGATAAAAAAAGTGGATATAAGCACCGTTAATGTGTCAGACACGGACGTTCAGCTAACCAAGACTGTCAAGGATCTCGGTGTCTTGCTAGATCCAACACTCAATGGAAGCTCAGATTAACAATGTCTGCAAAATATGCTACTTGAACTTACGAGTGATTGGAAATATTCGTCCTTTGATCACCATGGAAGCTGCACAATGTCTAGCCAGATGTCTGGTACTGAGTAGACTCGACTACTGTAACAGTCTTTATGTCGGACTCCCGGATATTCTCCTTGACAAACTTCAAAAGGTACAAAATACAGCAGCGCGAATGGTGACTCTAACATCTAAAGGATCGCACATTACTCCTGTCCTTAAACATCTTCACTGGCTTCCAATAAAAGCAAGGATTCAACTCAAACTTTTATGTCTAATGCATAAATCTCTGCATGATCAATCGCCTGCCTACATATCAGAGTTGATATCAGCCGATGTCCCAGCACTGGAGCTTAGATCACAACATCAGAATCTATTGACAGTGCCGAAGTGTAACCTCAAGTGCTTTGGTCAGAGATGTTTTGAGCATTTTGCTCCTAACATGTGGAACTCTCTTCCCAAAAATCTGAAACTATGTCCAACATTTGAATCATTCAAATCAAGTCCTATCTTTTTGTTCAGTTTTATGGTACATAAGGACTTTCACAATTGCAACAATTGTACACATGGATTTCTTTTTGCTGTTTGTGTGAAGTGAGCACATTCAAATGTGCATCACTATTATCATTATTTATTAGCATTATATGTTTAGCGCTTTGAGCATGCTTTCGAGCGTGGATATATGCGCTTTATAAATATGCACTATTATTATTATTATTATTATTATTAAATGGTGAAGGTGAGTAGAGCACCCCCTCCTAGTTCATCCGCGTTCGTTGAATGGATATGTCATTCCCTCACTATTATAGGGGCTAAATGTGACATTGATATAATACACCATTATTGTGAAATCTGACAGTTTATTCTAATGCATTAAATTAAACATATAGTGACGGATACATGAGATTCTCAATCACACACCGGCAAACAGAAACAGAAAAGTTATACGAGCAATCCCTTCACATAAAATATTCATTCAAAATAAAACAAACTGTATATATAATTTTATAGGCAAATTTGTATCTATATGCACTGTACTCGTATTTCCTGGTTTTATTTCATATTATGTTAGGAGTGGTTTTCTGTTGCATTAGCTATACAAGATATTTATGTTCCAAATTATTGATATCTTATTTCAAATGTAAACAACATCTTGTTTCTATTTTTATATCTATTGGTGTTCCAAATTATTGATATTTTATGTTAAACATTATCTATATATGACAATATGATATGATATATTGGTGATGTTAAATGTCGACAGCATATTGACAAATGATCTACCCTAATTTCTCTCTTCCACAGCTACCTTCGGATAAAGCTATTCATCAGACTGAAGAGGTGGCTGTTCCGCCTTCTCCAAAGTCACAATAAACTGGCATTTGACCTTCAATGTCACACAATCAATGATCACTTTTCATTGGGTATAACAATCATGCAATGACTCAAAGTGTTCATAGTTAAAATACATGTAAGGCATATTCGTAAAATGCATGCTTAAATTGTGACCTTGCTGTGACCTTGATCTTTGACAGATTTTAATAAAAACCTTTGTAAATCTTGGTCTTTGCCATAGTTGATATACATGTATACCTAATAAGAGCTTGATAGCACACAAATGTTTGAAGTTATCGTAGAGATTTCAGAACTCATGACCTTGACCTTTGACCTTAAATGTGAACATTTCAAAATAATTCCCCAGGTGTATAAGAAAGAAGCTATGTATAGGAGGTGTTAATACCTTCTTGGAATTGTTTTAGTGATTTCGAAAATGGTGACCTTGACCATATCTCGTGACTTTGACATTTAACATTCAAGGTCACACAATCAATGATCACTTGTCATTGTGTATAACTAACAGGTACTGATTCAAAGTACAAATTGTTGAAATAAGACATGTTCGCAAATGCATGCTTAAGTTGCGACCTCACTGTGACCTTGACCTCTGATGGATTTTAGCAAAAACCTTTTCGAGTCTTTGTCTTTCTCAATAGTTGATATAAACCACATAAGAACTTAATAGCACAAACATGTTTAGTCGGAGCTGCTATACAACTGGTTGCTTTTAAACTATTCATTAAATATTGGATGACCTTAAAGGCGCGTTTTTTGCAAATAATGTTTTTCAAGTTTGCCATTTAATATAAAATTGTGTACAATATAATAAAATGTTCGAGGCTAAAACATCTCATTACCCTACCCGATTATCCATATCCATAGAAAATGGTTTCCATATTGGAAGAAAATGATGCAATTTGTACAGTGACAATTTTGTTTATCTCAGTGTGAGACATGTAGGTCTCAAGCGAATTTGAGAGTTCAGACAATAAGATAATTAATAGTTTCATCATGGTGCCATAATACAAACTCTGCTCTCAGTGTTTAGGTATCGCTACATCAGTCAGATCACTTGAACTGCCTTCGAGCGGCCTTTTTGATGTGGACACATTAAAATGACTGGAAATGGACTCGCATGCGTTAACCGAACAATGTACACCTTATTTCCGGAACAACATATAACAAGATACAATAGGCAGAATAGATAAACACAGTTCAAATATCAAAGAAATTGAAAAACTGTTCATGTTTATTTTCGACGGAATTGTACATAGAAATGATATTGTGGCATGAATGATAATTTTTAAGCAAATGGATATTTAATAACATACTATAGGCCTGGGTCTTTTAGAAAACCGGAATAAAGATTAATATTAGAGCTAAAATAGATACTTACAGTTAGCTGTTAACGGGTAAGAAACTATAAACACACTGTCCTACTTTTGTGAAGGTAGATGATACTAATACACTGTTATCAACATAATCACGTGATTGGGCGTAGACTATGCAGGAAATACATGATGGTGTGATCTCAGATAAACAACAAGTAATTTATATATAGAATACTAAACGATGTCCCGTTTGATAACATGTTTATGTAACGAGTAAATGGTTTTGGTATTTTAACGAGCGAAAGCGAGTTTCATAAACATGTTATCAAACGGGACCGAGTTTAGTATTTTATTTCTTACTCAGTGATCTAAATAGCGCTGAATTGCAAGAAAATCGTTGTTAGTGACGGTCACTTACAAATAGGTCACCCGCCATTGCAGTCGCGCGGCTAACATTGTGACGTCAACCAAAAATTGTGGTGTCACCCTGTGTAAGTGACTTAGTTCGAAGTGTGCCTCTGTCCATCCAGCAGTAAAATGGGTACCTGGTATGATACGATGGTAGTCTGATTTTGAACCTTGAGCGCCTGACAGGCGACCGGTTGTAATCTCCTTCGGGATTGTTCTGTACTCGTGGACCAGGGGTAATATGTCGGTCGAGCCATGAGCAGGTATTAGTACCTGGAGGTAGCGTGTTTTAAATATCCACATTAATATTAAACAACTATGATGTCACCTGTCGATAATGACGTTACGGCAGCACGCAGTGGTTTCACACATGTATGTAACCAACTCATTGTTATCTAATGAGTTATCTCACCACGGTTGAGTAATACATCTAAATATCTATGCATTGTAAGACGAAACATCGGTTGTGATGATAACAACTTTTGTTCTGTGACCTTTACAAGACGTACCAGTTTATGGTGATAGCACGGTAAGACAAGTATTTACATGACTATACTTATTTGTTAAGGATACATGATCAGTTTTGCATGATATCTAATTTGATTTAAAATGTAGCATATTACAAAAGGTGCTGGTTTAGGTTATATCTTCCTACTCAAATTTCATAGTCACCCCCAAATGCTTAATATATCAAATATATATATGTTTCAATGAAAACCAAGAAATGGCCCCAGTTTGAAGCATATGTTGTCTTTCCGTTTTTTCTACAAGTTGAACATCGACCGCGTTCTGTGGAAACAAATATCTCTTAAAGCCGAAAATATCACAGGTGTCTGTTTAATTAACGCTGAATTGGAACATACGGGATGTAAATACCAATAGTGAGTTGAAGGGAACTTGAAACATCGAAACGGATATATTATAAGGAACTGTTTACTGGGTCTGTAGTTAACGCTTGATTCGAATTCATAGTAACTAATGACCCGGCACCGAGTCAATATGGCATATATGGCATTTAAACTTGGGGAAATTTGGTCATTGTTTGACTTAATTGAAGCACTTTCTCATTCTTTACCTACAGTAGAGAAATAGGATGTCATTCTTTAGAAGTCGACCTTCAACAACTATGTACGGTTGAACATTGAACAATTACCAGAATACTATATAAACATCATATCAAGATATCCTGATAAAAGACATAGATTTCTCAGAACATACATTTTATTTGTTACAAGAATCAATTACTAACATTTATTAGATAATCTAAATCATAGATATACACATCATTTCTAGTCTACAAACTCTGTAAGTAATGTTATAGGCATAAACAACGGGATATATTATACGGAAGTGAGAAGAAATGCTATAGACAGATTGACTTTCCCCTTTCGGTAATGATTTTAAATAAGTGACTGAAACGAACCTTGCATCTGTGACTTCATGACACCTGTAGTAAGAATTTCTCGTTTCAGCTGCCCCACCCACTTTTACACGTGTCTGTCTGGTGTCAGCTGCCCCACCCACTTTTACACGTGTCTGTCTGGTTTCAGTTGACCTGGGATATGGGATGGACTTGTTGTCTATATACCAGAAATCCGTCCTTCACTGTCTGAAGATAGCAACATATAAAACCTTCAGTCATTAACAATCCTCCTCTTAAAATAAGCTAGATGTGGTTAATAATGTCCCCGAAGACAATACTTCACAAACAATGTTAGCAATGAGAATAACCTATATTCTGATCAACATTATACAAAGTCACAATTGAGAGTTATACGTGTGAGTAAAACTACAGCCATTGGCTCTGGATCTCATTATGATGTCATCTCAAGCCAGAGACTTACAGAATATTTGGTTCGTCAATTGCGACACGTGGACTATACCTTTTTTAAAAAATAAATCAAATTTTAAATTTTATATGTGAATCCACAGTCCCTGAATGTTATAATCAATGTCTTCAGAAAAATGAACAATTTATGTTTAAAGAGTGACTTCCCCAAACAAGAAACTATAACAGCTGTGCCATGTAGGCATGTGATGTACCAGGTGGGGGAGATGGTGACGGTGAGTAGAGCACCCCCTCCTGGTTCATCCGCGTTCATTGAATGGATATGTCATTCCCTCACTATTATAGGGGCTAAATGTGACATGGATATAATACACCATTATTGTGAAATCTTACAGTTTATTCTAATGCATCAAATTGAACATATAGTGACGGATACATGAGATTCTCAATCACACACCGGCAAACAGAAAAAGAGCAATCCCTTCACATAAAATATTCATTCAAAATAAAACAAAATGGATATATAATTTTATTAATAATTTGTTATCTATATGCACTGTACTCGTATTTCCTGGTTTTATTTCATAGTATGTTAGGAGTGGTTTTCTGTTGTATTAGTAATACAAGATATTTATGTCCCAAATTATTGATGTCTTATTTCATATGTAAACAACATCTCGTTTCTATTTTTAGCTCATCAGGCCTGAAAGGCCCGGTGGGCTTATGGCATGGCATGGCATGGTGTCCGGCGTCCGTCCATCCGTCCGTCCATCCGAAAACTTTTCGCTTTTTCGACTTCTTCTCCAGAACCAATGACTCCACAGAGCTGAAATTTTGTGTGCAGACTCCATGGGCAATGGGGATTCTAAATGGTAGAATTCGTGACCCAATGACCCCAAATGGGGTCACAGTGGTCACATCCTTAAAAACCTATTTTCATCTTCTTCTCCAGTTTCAAAAGGTCTAGAGAGTTGAAAAGTTGTGAGCAGACTCCTTGGCCAATGAAGATTCTAAATTATAGATTTCGTGACCCCGTGCCCCAAATGGAGTCACAGGGGTCACATCCTTAAAAACCTATTTTAATCTTCTTCTTCAGTTCCAAAAGGTCTAGCGAGATGAAAAGTTGTGTGCAGACCCCTTGGCCAATGGGGATTCTAAATTGTAGATTTCATGACCCCATGACCCCAAATGGGGTCACAGGGATCACATCCTTAAAAACCTATTTTCATCTTCTTCTCAAGTTCCAAAAGGTCTAAAGAGTTGAAAAGATGTCTGCAGACTCCTTGGCAAATGGGGATTCTAAATTGTAGATTTCGTGACCCCATGACCCCAAATGGGGTCACAGGGGTCACATCCTTAAAAACCTATTTTCATCTTCTTCTCCAGTTTCAAAAGGTCTAGAGAGTTGAAAAGTTGTGAGCAGACTCCTTGGCCAATGAAGATTCTAAATTGTAGATTTCGTGACCCCGTGCCCCAAATGGAGTCAGAGGGGTCACATCCTTAAAAACCTATTTTAATCTTCTTCTTCAGTTCCAAAAGGTCTAGCGAGATGAAAAGATGTGTGCAGACTCCTTGGCCAATGGAGATTCTAAATTGTAGATTTCGTGACCCCGTGACCCCAAATGGGGTCACAGGGGTCACATGCTTAAAGACCTATTTTCATCATTTTCTCCAGTTCCAAAAGGTCTAAGGAGCTGAAAATTTGTGTTCAGACTCCTTGGCCAAAAACCTATTTTCTTCTTTATCACAAGTATATAAAGCTATAGAAAGGTGAAATGTTGTTTAGAGACTCTTTGGTCAAGGGTGATTCTTAATTGTAGGATTGGTGACCCTGTTACTCCAAATGTAGATCACATAAATCAATGAAATCTTGATGAGCTACATGGCTCTATTTTTATATCTATTGTTGTTCCAAATTATTGATATTTTATGTTAAACATAAACTATATATGACAATATGATATATGGGTGTTCCAACTTATTGATATCTGATGTTAAACTTCGACAGCATATTGGCAAGTGATCTACCCTAATTTCTCTCTTACACAGCTACATGTACCTTCGGATAAATCAATTCATCAGACTGAAAAGGTGGCAGGGTGAAAGTTTAAAGAGTGAAACCATACTAAACGACATTCAGTTTTTCATATCATACAATAACCTTCGAATCACTGTCCACAAGCTTGATAATTAATTAAATATGAGAAAATTGAGGAATGCTTATAACTGAGGAATAGAAATAGGGTAAACTAGATGAGCGTTTGCGGGTCACTGTAAAAGCAGAGCAGCCCCGAATTTTTCTGTATCACCTTTCCCTGTTCCGCCTTCTCCAAAGCCACTATAAAATGGCATTTGACATTCAAGGTCACACAATCAATGATCACTTTACATTGTGTATAACAATCATGCAATGACTCAAAGTGTTCATAGTTAAAATAAGGCATATTCAGAAAAGCATGCTTAACTTGTGACCTTGCTGTGACCTTAATCTTTGACAGATTTTAACAAAAACCTTTGTAAATCTTGGTCTTTCACCATAGTTGATATATACCTAATAAGAGCTTGATAGCACAAAAATGTTTGAAGTTATAGTATTTACAATAATTTTTGTAGAGATTTCAGAACTCATGACCTTGACCTTTGACCGTAAATGTGAACATGTCAAAATAATTCCCCAGGTGTATAAGAAAGAAGCTATGAATAGGAGGTGTTAATATCTTCTTGGAATTTTTTTTAGTGATTTTGGAAAATGTGACCTTGACCATATCTCGTGACTTTTACCTTAGACATTTAAGGTCACACAATCAATGATCACTTTTCATTGTGTATAACTAATAAGTAATGATTCAAAGTGCAAATTGTTGAAATAAGACATGTTCGCAAATGCATGCTTAAGTTGCGACCTCGCTGTGACCTTGACCTATGACGGATTTTAGCAAAAACCTTTTGAAATCTTTGTCTTTCTCCATAGTTGATATAAACCACGTAAGAGCTTAACAGCACAAACATGTTTAGTCGGAGCTGCTAAATATGTACACAACTGGTTGCTTTTAAACTATTCATTTAATATTGGATGACCTTAAAGGCGCGTTTTTTGCAAATAATGTTTAAAAAATTCGCCATTTCATATTATATTTTGTACAGTATAATAAAATGTTCGAGGGTAAAACGTCTCATCACATCACCCCAATAGCCGTATCCATAAAAAACGGTTTCCGTATTGGAAGAAAATGATGCAACTTGTACAGTGACAATTTTGTTTATCTCAGTGTGAGACATCGATTTGTAGGTCTCAAGCGAATTTGAGAGTTCAGACAATAAGATAATTCACCGTTCCATCATGGTGCCATAATTAAAACTCTGCTCTGAGTGGTTAGGTATCGCTACATCGGTCAGATCACTTGAACTGCCTTCGAGCGGCCATTTTGATGTGGACACATTAAACTGGCCGGAAATGGACTGGCATGGGTTAACCGAACAATGTACATTCGTTTCGGAACTCTTTTTATTGATGCAGGAGCGTTATTTAGCCATTGGTAACACTTATTTACATTTTGGTGAGAGCACATTATTTCCGGAACAAGATATAACACGATGCAATAGGCAGAATAGATAAACACAGTTCAAATATCAAAGAAATTGAAAACCTGTTCATGTTTATTTTATGGATTTGTACAACACAGAAACGTTAATTGTGACATGAAAGATATGTTTAAGCAAATGGATATTTAATAATATACTTTAGACCTGAGTCTTTTAGAAAACCGGAATAATGATTGATATTAGAGCTAAAATAGATACTTACGGTTAGCTGTTAACGGGTAAGAACACACTGCCATACTTCGGTGAAGGTAGATGATACTAATACACTGTTATCAACATAATCACGTGATTGGGCGTAGACTATGCAGGATATACATGATGGCGTGATCTTAGATAAACAGCAAGTTATTTATATAAGAATACTAAACGATGTCCCATTAAATAACATGTTTATGTAACGAGTGAATGGTTTGGTATTTTAACGAGCGAAAGCGAGTTTCATAAACACGTTATCAAACGGGAACTAGTTTAGTATTTTATTTATTACTCAACGATGTAAATAGCGCTGAAATGCAAGAAAATCGTAGTTAGTGACGGTCACTTGCAAACAAGTCACCCACTATTGCAGTCGCGCGACTAACATTGTGACGTCAACCAAAAACAACTATGACGTCACGTGTCGATTATGATGTTACGGCAGAACACAGTGGTATCACACATGTGTGTAACCAACTCATTGTTATCTAATGAGTGATCTCATTACGGTTGAGTAATAAATCTAAATATCTAGGCATTGTAAGACGAAACAGCGGTTGTGATGATAACAACTTTTGTTCTGTGACCTTTACAAGACGTACCAGCTTATGGTGATAGCACGGTAAGACAAGTATCTACTTGACTATACTTATTTGTTAAGGTTACATGATCAGTTTTGCATTTTTTAATTTTTCTAATTTGATTTAAAATGTAGCATATTACAAAAGGTGCTGGTTTAGGTTATATCTTCCTACTCAAATTTCAAATTCACCCCCAAATGCTTAATACATTTATATCAAACATAAATATGTTTCAATGAAAACCAAGAAATGGTCTCGTACATGTGAAGTAGCCGACAATTCTGGCTCTATCTCACGTATGTACTCGTTATAAGACCTATTAAACGCTATAGAAGCAAATCTGTCTACTTATCTACTTTACAAAAGTTTCCAAAATTACGTTTACCTTAATGGGTGCAGGAATCCAAGGTCCATTGTCCAGTTTTCGATCATGACCATGACTTTGAATGGTTGTATTTTCGTGATATATATAGAAACGGATTGACATTAAACTGGTTATTTTTGGTTAATTTATAATTCTCAGTTAAATAGCACAAAAAGAAAGCATTTCCGAAGTATTCAATTTATTGTTACCTTAAATGTCGTCATAAATAAACCATTTGAGAAACTTCTAAAGACAATAAAAAAAGCCAAGAACAGTCGACACAATTAGCTTAAACTTTACAATCTAGTTTAAAAACGAAAGTTTCCATCCTGGCTTTGACATAAACCAAACATTTGACAGTACAATACATGAGTCGCATATTGATCATATTAATACATAAATTCTTTAGGTGTCAAATTCACTCCTAGAACTGTTGATACAATAAGGTTCTAGTTAAACTATATAATCTAGTTTTAACATGTTTAAAACCCTTAAGAGGCACGAAAGTTCCGATCCTGGCTCTCCAAAGGTCGACCGAGATCAGACTGTATGTACCAGAGTGAACGATGCACACTTAAAGGAGCAGAAGCACATTTTTTCACTCAAATACGTTGATGAAATGTTTTTGAAAAATAATGTCAGCAATAGCAAAATTCCCTTCTCTCTTCGGAAAATCAAGTTAAACATTAGTGTACCTGGTTCGGTAAAGCCATGGGAATTATTTTTGTATTTCGAAATAATAAAATGTGTTCACAATAAGATCGCCGCCATGATATTTTTGCTGTATACGCAACACCGTTATTACCACTACAGATAATTGGTTTGTGTAAAAAGTTGTTTACTTAAGTTAATTTAATTAACATAAACTATCATTATGAATGGGAAATTTGAAAAAATATATTTTGCAAAAAACGTGCTACTGCCTCTTTAATATCATGATGTTGAAAATAGATTTTCCGAGGAGCATGAAATTGACAACTGGGGAGATAATCACAACCAGAATTTCGACTCATATCATAATTTAAGGAATGAAAGCGTCAGATATAATAATGCTAAAACTGAAAACAGTAGAAGACGAATACCAATTTATTTTCATCTGTTCATTGTATAATACATAATGTAACCTCACTAATCAGATGAGCAGTACAAACAAATCAACCAGCTAAAGTATAATCTCCAAATCATGATATATGAAACACGACACTACACTCTTTGAAGCAATTATCACACATAACTAACATGTGTCCTGGGTCCCTTCACACCGCCTCATCCAGCCCACTGACTACCTCTCCCCACTTCACTTACTC
This sequence comes from Gibbula magus, assembly GCA_936450465.1. NCBI lineage: Eukaryota > Metazoa > Mollusca > Gastropoda > Trochida > Trochidae > Gibbula > Gibbula magus. The sequence continues at coordinate 44,778,590 of OW388302.1, read as the reverse complement.
TCTCTAGCCTCCCCACTCACAAACACCTATCAAATTCAACTGGTTAAGGCACATTCCCCAAATCAAAATACAAGATAAAAAATATACACAATAAGTGTATGAAGATTCAATGTAAAAATGACCCCTTAAGCTCAAATGAACAAACTTTGATCCCATAGTTGCATGGTACCTCTCCATAAAATTCCAACTTTCGGGGTGTAGCGGTTCTGGAGAAAAGTTGAAAATGTGAAACATTTACGGATGATGGACGGATGAACAAGAAATCACCTAAAATAATTATAACCAAATCAAACCATAACAAAACAAAGAGGAGAAACTAGAATATATTATTTACTCTGAATCAATGTCAACCTGCAATTTCATAAACACCAATCTTGTAAAATCACTAAACTTAAGGAGTTTCCCATTGTTACTTCTGAACCAACTTCTTTTCATTCTAATGTGAATTTGTCTGATGTCCTTTGTCACCTTGCACATGTTCCAATTTTTTATACTTTGTACCAAACTTATATTTGTGCAATCCCTTATGCCAATCTGTTACACAAAGCTTATCTTCATCGAAGCACAGACCAAATGGGTGCTCCAAACCATCACCTGCTGTCAGAAAATCTCTTATGTACTCTCCTGACTCACTGAGATGAATCACCTTGTTGGTGTCCCAGTCAGCTATAAGAATGTCTCCTGTACTAGTGGATGTGATTCCATATGGACACATCAGTCTTCTCTCCCCAGTAGGTGTGTATGTGAACACCACGTCACCAGACTGTGTCAGACAGATGACAGAGTTCAAACCCATGTCTGACACCAGGACAGTGCCGTGTCGGGTGACATGGATGTAGCGAGGACTGCAGAAACGCTGTTCTATTGCAAGAATTGTGGTGAAGGTTTTCAAGATGTTTCCCTCCATATCAATCAGATCAACGGAGGGGGGAGACGCGGAACCAGCCACTAATGTAGATTGATCTAGAGTTGACAGACCAAGGTATATCTTACTTGTCTGTATTGTAGACAGGAGGTCTAGGCCAGGAGTCACAGCAACTGTGATGATGCGTTTAACATCGTGCAAGGTTACAGCTACCTTGCCGTCACTGATAACTGTTAGACACCAAATGTAACCATCCACATGAAGGACACTTGAACAGGACTCTCCACCTCTGTCATAAAATGATTTCAGCCGACGATCTTCATAATCAACGAACACTGTGACCTTTACATCTGATGTGTTCATTATAACAACATCTCTCAAATCACATCTATCACGTTCATCTAGTTTAGCATCAACGACTTCAAGCAGTTGAGGGGTTGCAGTCCCATCGATGTATCCAACACTTCTCACATCCATCTTTGTAATTTCTTCCTTAAGGTTTTCTTCGTTGTGTATAAAGTTGATGTCAGCTTTTACTTGCCCATCCTCTAACTGTGTTCTTGCATCATCTGTAACAGCTCCTGCTTCGGGCGACAGATACATCTCAAACAGCTGCGCCTCATCCTCCAACTCCAGGGCCTGCTGGATGAACTGAGACTGCTGCTGGTACATCTGTGTCTCTGTCTGCGCTGTTTCCATTCTGGACTTCAGTTTCTTTCTTTGCCCATCAGTTTGGACATCGAGTTTCTCCAACAGCTCTGCCTCTTTTTCACGAAGGCAGGTATCAGCATCTTCAATGGTTTTGGTTATGTCAGACTTCACTGATGCTGATTTTATCCGTAACTTTTCCACCTCAACATCAAAATTAGAAATCTCTGTCTTGTACCTTTCAGCTATCTCATCTAGCCTCTCCTGACGTTTCATCAGTTGACCTTTGACCTCTGGTAGCATGTTCTTGACTGTAACAACATCCTTACACCGTTTGTGTTTACAACCTGCACACACCGGTTTGACACAACTTTTGTAAAAATGTTCAATCTTCTTGTCATGTTCTTTGCACATAAATGCTTCCTCCAATTTCCTTCGTTTATTTCCAATCAGCTTCGTTATGTCATGGTCTTGAAAATTTGAAACTTTCAGATGAACTTTGAGACATTTGTTGCAGAAATGAGTTTTACAATCAACACACCAGTTTGAAGCAGATGTTGTCTTTCCGTTTTTTCTACAAGTTGAACAGTGGCCGAGCTCTGTGGAAAAAAAAATCTCTTTAAGCCGAAGATATCACAGGTGTCTGTTTAATTAATGCTGAATTGGAACATACGGAATGTAAATACCAATAGTGAGGTGAGTGGAACTTGAAACATTGAAACGGTTATATTATAAGGAACTGTTTACTCGGTCTGTAGTTAACGCTTGATTCGAATTTATAGTAACTAATGACCCGGCACCGAGTCAATATGGCATATATGGCATTTAAACGTGGGGAAATTGGGTCATTGTTTGACTTAATTAAAGCAATTTCTCATTCTTTACCTACAGTAGAGAACAGAGTATGTCATTCTTTAGAAGTCGACCTTCAACAACTATGTACGGTTGAACATTGAACAATTACCAGAATACTATATAAACATCATATCAAGATATCCTGATAAAAGACATAGATTTCTCAGAACATGCACTTTGTTTGTTACAAGAGTCAAATACTAACATTCATTAGATAATCTAAATCATACATATACACAGTCATCATTTCTAGTCTAAAAACTCTGTAAGTAATGTAATAGGCATAAACAACGGGATATATTATACGGAATTGAGAAGAAATACTATAAACAGATGGACTTTCCCCTTTCGGTAATTTAAAGTAAGTGACTGAAACGAACCTTGCATCTGTGACTCCATGACACCTGTAATAAGAAACTATCAAGTCACTGCCCACTGATACTAACACACTGTTATCAATATAATCACGTGATGGGGCGTAGACTATGAAGGATATACATGATGGTGTGATCTCAGATAAAAAGCAAGTTATGGTTGAAATAATGACCGCAGACCGAGTGAATATCTGTGATAACCATCGAGCGGTACGCGAGATGGTTATCACAGATATTCACGAGGTCGAGGTCATTATTTCACATACACCACATGGTTATGATTGACAAAGTGACAAGTCGTTTTTATTTTCATTAATTTAAATACGAAATAGTTACTTTAATTGAACGTTTTGAAATAGTTGTAATGTTGTAATGCTTGAGTGAATTCTACTCTAAACATTGCTTCAACATCACGTGTACACTTCGCGAAATTCACGTGCAAATCGAGTCGTGTACATTCATTGTTGTCAAACAGAAATTCCTGGCAAGTAACCAACTGTTTATTTTCGTTTTTATTACAGAAACTACATCACCTTTTCTTTGAATATATACAAACAAACATTTATAATATTGTTTTTGACAATATATTATTCTGTTTTAACAAGCCATTCAGTCCATGACCAACTATCTGCTTGCGAACACCGTGGATGCACGGACGTTGTTCATTGCATCTTGTGATGCACGGACATCATGAATGTCATGTTGCCAAGATACGTTTCTAACTTCACGTGCTGCACACAATCAAAAGCGCGTGGTTGCGAAGAAGTGGCCAAAATGGAGTGGTCTGATGTTTCAAACAATAGTACACATACTAAGAGTTTCAAGGTCTTTTCGGAGCAAAATGAAGGTGAGTTACATTGTATTTGACACTAATTCATTTGCTGTTTAAGCGTATTTGACATTTTAGCTCATGTAATAGGGCGTTTTCGGGTGACCAAACGAAATATAAACATCTTCACAATAGTGTTTCATTCACAATATCATACAGCTTTGCTTGACAAATCGTAATAATGATTTTCACCAGGGCGTGGGATGATTGTCTTTACCATTTTGACATTACCGTCTCGTATACTTTTGCATGTCATTTTCATTGACTTCAAAAATGAATAGCTCTTTATCGATAATAAATATCTAGTGTTAAATTGATGTCGTTGATTTTCTTGCTATCAAAATTTGTAATTTTATCATTTAGATATTACGTATATATTCTGCTATTAAAGATGCATCTAGTATTGTTTCATAATATTTTATTTGACTTTAATACGTGCCAACATTCCATAAGGACGGATTTAAGTTCAAATAGTTTCACTCAACTTGCATACCCATCCCCAATCGTAAAATATATCATAACTAATAGTTTCCAATTTAAATCGAGCAACGTCATTATGCATGTGTAGAAACCGAAACTACACGTCCCATTTTCATGTACAGTAGCCATGACCTATATTCAACATTATCAACCATAATTTGTGCTGATGTTTTGAGTCGATTTTCACCAACATGACAATTTTCGGCAACAGCCAAAACTTCCAGATAAAATAACACCATTTATAACATTTGGCATATGTGACCCCAAACGGCGCAATGGATGTACCTTTAAGTAAAGTAAAAGGAAGTAGCCTATATCACACATACACAAGTCAACAAAACTAATACAAGATGATACATCAGAAATCCCCCCCTCTCAACAATTCATTCATCATGATTCTGTTACTTTTGCTTTTTTCAGGGATAACCAAACGAATTTAGCTGGAGTCGTCATTAAGAAAAGACAGAATCAAGGACCACCATCGATAGTGTGTGCTGAATTACGGGATATTAACAAACTAAGTGACTCATTTCATCCTACCTATAAAACGGATAACAAGAATATGTGTGTGAACATTAAACAAATTAAAACGATGGTGAATAAATTATGTGGATTCTGTCTCATGTTTTCTTTCATATACACGTATTTGCGATCTTTGATATTCTTTAAATCAGCTTATTTGTCGTATTTTGTTTAAACTAAATGAAAATATTGGCATGACAAGACTGACAGAAAAAAATGATGTAAAGAATGTCGAAGGTCACAAATAGAGGCAAAGGGTCATTTAGACCCGCAAGCCGAGGGTAAGTTTTTTTCGAGGTGCGATATGGTGAATATGGCAAGGCGAAGCCGAGACATGTTCACCATATCGAACCGAGAGGTCAGTTATCACGAGGTTGGTTATCTGATAACCAACCTCTTGATAACCAACCTCTCGGTTGCTTGGAGGTCGGTTATCTAAAAATAACTACCTCTGATATTGACCTGATAACCACACCACGTGGTGTATGTATATATAGAATACTAAACGATGTCCCATTTGATAACATGTTTATGTAACGAGTGAATGGTTTTGGTATTTTAACGAGCAAAAGCGAGTTTCATTAACATGTTATCAAACGGGACCGAGTTTAGTATTCTATATATAAATAACAGCAATCAATAGATGAATAAATGGTTTACACAACTAGGTATTTTGCTTGAATTTTATAATCAATGAGAATATATTTGTCATATTTTGCTGGTCTTAGCTTAATAAAAAGTACATTTAACAGGCAATAATTTGTATGTTCTCAGGACATTTAGCATCATTGTTTATAAAACAATCGTCACATTCAGTAATGTGTGACAAGGGTAGACTAACTTCCAAGAGAAACACGTGCAGCAAGATGTTTCCCTTCATATCAATCAGGGTGGAAGCTCGCAACAAGCCACTAATGTAGAAGGATCTAGAGATGACAGACCCCAGTAGATCTTACTTGTCTGTATTGTAGACAGGAGTTGCAGGCCAGGAGTCACAGCAACTGTGATGATACGTGTAGCATTGTACACCGTCACTGATAACTGTTACACACCAAATGTGGCCAGACACGATTGTCCTCCTGTGGTAAAATGATTTCAGCCGATGTTCTTCATAATCAACGAACACTGTGACCTTAACATCTGATATGTTCATTATAACAACGTCTCTCACATCACAGCTATCATGTTCATCTAGTTTAGCATCAATGACTTCAAGCAGTTGAGGTCTTGCTTTCACATGCATCTTTTGTAGAATTTAGATTTACAATAAACACACCAGTTTGAAGCAGATGCTGTCTTTCCGTTTTTCTGGCACGTTGAACAGTGGCCGCTATCTGTGAAAACAAACTTATCATCCAAAACTGACTCCCACAGTAGATATCGCTTGTGAGAGATCAAGCGATATCTACAAGCGATATCTACATTGTAGATTTCGCAACAATCAAATCGTCACAATCCTATTACATCATCAGTTAATGACATCACAAGACTTTGACATCACTGAGAACACTGCTGACAATGTTATGACGTCACAAAGTTGATGACGTAACAATGCTATGATGTCACAATGATGATGACGTCACAATGCTATGACATCACTTAGCTCACTGCTGAACTTGTCAAATGGCAGTTTTGTGTTGCAAATATGTTCATAATTTTGCTAATAATTGTTGAAGAATGATTTTGAATGATAAACAAAATCTCACCCTCGTGTCTTCTGATATCAAATATATCAACACTCGTTGATTAAAGTAAAAAGGCAAGCCTCGGATATTTGTAACTTTAATCAACTCGTGTTGATATATTTGATATCAGAAGACACTTTTGTGAGATTCTCTATTTCTCTTTGAAACGAAGAGATCATAAGGACTTGTTAACTTGTTAAACCTCTATTTATAAAGGGTTATAATTAAAACGCTTACTGATTGGTTACCTGTAGTAGGCAAAAGAGTATTTTAATCTGATCCTAAGACAACTTTAAATGTTTGTTTAGTTAGCCATATCAACGTTGGCAGTAACATAATGTTAGGGTCATTTCTTCACGTTGATGTCAGAAGTACATAAACGTATTAGGCAAGTTATCAATTGATCAAGTATCAATTGATGTATGTTGTGAGGAAAGTTTTTTTGTTCGTATTCAAATTTATCATAGAGGCGATGATTTTAATTGAACGTCATGTCTGTCGCATCACTATACTTGATATAGGCCTATATGTCGTCATAGGTTGTAAAAAGACATGCTAATAACATGTGATAGTCGTCTTGTAAGTAGCATTTGTTATAAACAAATCACGAATACATATCAATACTGTTTATTATAAGTTATAACATTCAGTGGAGGGTGACATCGTAATTAATCAGACCCGCGTTAGTGTTTACCCAACGGGCTGTAGGCGAGTTGAGTAAACACTAACTAGGGTCTGATAAATTACGATGTCACCCGAAAAATTAAATGTTATAATGTATTTATCTTACCGCATGTCTCAAACTATCATTAACAAATAAAAGAAAATCTTTGACAGAAAACAACTGTTCGATCGACAAATTATGACCTTTAACTTGTGTCACGTGACATAGGATGAGTGACGTGGATGCATGCTTTATTCATGTTGCGGGATATACAACATTTATCACCCTCGGGAAGATTAATCAACCCGAATGACGGTGTTTTTAGAGAATTGTTATTGGTCACAAGGACCAATCAGAGATCGACATTCTTACATGAGGTAGGATAATTGGTCATATACCGTGACAATCTGAATAGATCTAGATCGAGTTATATATCATGCGTGCAATGAGGTAACATAAAACTGTCGATCTAAATATATTTAGATTGATGAAGAGAGGGTGCAATATCACATATTTTTTTATAATGTTAAAAAAAAATATCAACTTAGAAAAAGTAATGACCTCTTCCATTATGTATTTTGCAATGAAAGCAAGCTTTGCCTTTTACTATTCGATCGCACTTAAAATTTGTTAACAAAATACACGTGTCTGTGACGTATTGCAGTTGATTTCTTAACAAATGAGAGTATATATATATACGTAATGACGTAAATTCATTCAGTAAATTCGCATATTTCATAAAGGTCCAAGGGAAAAACGTATTTGCTGAAATAAAGGGCACACATTAGACAAATTTACTAAAATATTTATTAAACGATACACGTCGTTGGTGAAATGATTCCACTAAATATTATAACCCATCGATATTGCTGTTAATACGCGACTTATAATATATTCTTTGTTTACATTTTACCGAGATTGTTGCATAAGTCTCTACACTTACTTTGTATTGAATTGATTAATCTTTTGGCGATAGGGTTAAACCTGTATAGTGGTCGTTGAGTGTAATGTGAAAAATTGTGAAACGACAGCAACTTTTAACTAAACTGTAGATGTTTGAAATATTGCCTAGCAACACATTTTTTAAAACGTGTGTAGAGAACTTTAGAATTTTTTCTTAGCGATTTTAGATGTATGTATGTGTTCACTTTCCCCTTAGGAAAATAATCTTCGGGATGGATGGAACTGTGTTAAGACTATTCTTGGAACTAATCGGAAACAGAAAGACATCAATGTGAGTGACCGTTTCGAGTTTGCAAATGAACTTAACACCTTCTATTCTCGGTTTGATGTGAGTGACTTCACGGAAGACAGAACTCGTATTTTGGAAACTCTTACATCTAATGAAATTCCAGATATATCCGCTGATGACGTCAGAGAAACTTTCAAGAAACTCAACTGCCGTAAGAGCTCAGGCCCCGACAAGTTAACTTGTGTTATTCTCAAAGAGTGTCGAGATCAGTTATGTGACGTCTTTAAGCGACTTTTTCAAACAACCCTGTTACTTAATCAAATACCAACCATCTGGAAAACATCTACCATTGTACCACTCCCGAAGATTCACAATCCTAAAGTGCTAAATGACTTTCGCCCAGTTGCTCTAACATCGGTAGCCATGAAGTGCCTGGAACGTATTGTGAAAACTTTACTTATGCGAGAGGTTGAAGATCATCTAGACCCTCTCCAGTTTGCCTACCGACAAAGAAGAGGTACAGACGACGCTACCTTAACTCTTCTTAATCTTATTTACAAACATTTAGAAACGAACGGATCATATGTGAGAATTTTTTTTGCTGACTTTTCCTCTGCGTTCAATACCATTCAACCACACTTACTTCTGTCAAAACTATCGAACATGTGTGTGAACAGTTACATTGTAAAATGGATTGACTCGTTCATAATGAACCGACCTCAGTGTGTTACTGTTAACGGCATCAGTTCCTCTGTTACCAATCTGTCCACAGGAGCTCCACATGGATGTGTACTCTCACCCATATTGTTCATCATTTATACAAATGACTGTATAAGTAATTATATAAAGCAGCTAACTGTTTCATTATTAAATTTGCCGATGATGCAGCTATTGTTTCACTTTTAAAGTCTGCGGACCTTTCTTACAGAAATGAGATTGCAAATTTTACAACTTGGTGTAAAGATAACTTTTTGATTTTGAATACCAAAAACACGAAAGAAATTATCATTGACTTCCGCAAATCTTCTATCTCTTCGGATCCTATTTCAATCAACAATGAAGAAATCGAAATTGTAAACAAATACAAATATTTAGGCACTTGCATTGACTGTAAGCTTACTTGGAATGATAATGTTGATTACCTGTTCAAAAAAGGCCAGCAGAGATTGTATTTCTTACGTCGTTTAAATACTTTTAGAATTGATTGTTCTCTCATGGTGTTGTTTTACAAAACATTTATACAAAGTGTTTTAAGTTTTAACCTACTTTGTTGGTTTGGTAACCTGTCTGTTCAAAACAAAACTAAATTGAACAAAATTGTTAACACAGCACGCAAAATCATTGGGACGGATTCAGTAATATCTATCGGCCAGCTGTACGAGCAGCAAATTGTTAAAAAGGTGCACAAAATTGTAAATGACAGCTCTCATGCTCTCCATTACGATTTCGAATTTCTCCCATCAGGACGTCGTCTGCGCATGCCGATAGCTAGAACAAACAGGTTCCGCAATTCTTTTATTCCTGCCGGTATTAAATCTTTCAACAACAGTTAATCATTATGTATTTTTTATCATTTACAACCACGTTAAACTACTGTAATTTTTACATCTGTAATTTGTTAAACTCTGTAATTTTAACAATCATTACAAGCCATATCTTATCCTTAATTCTATTTTAGTGCTCTTATCTTTTCATTTATGATCTTAGTGCTCGTTGTCATGTGATATGTTGTGATTTTATGTTTTGTTCTGTTATATGTATTTTACGATGTAACCACAATTTCCTTCGGGATAATAAAGTATTATCTTATCTTATCTTATCTTAACTAGTGATTGAATTGCTATTAAAAACTTGTCAACAACTTCTCGAAGTTCACAACGTGAAATATCACTATTGCAACCATATTGGATTTGCGCATGGCGGCTGTCATGTAATAGGCAAGTGCCGTGTTCAAGATAGGTTTCAAAGTAATCGCTCACAGAGCGATTACTTTGAAACCTATCTTGAACGCGATTGCTCAATGTAGCGCTACGTAGCAAGGCGAGCAAACTTTGAGGAATTTGCACTGTGTCGTTCAAGAGAGAAGAAGCGCTCATTGAGCGCTACATTGAGCGCTACATTGAGCAATTTAAGCGCTCGCTGCTATTGAACGGGGCGCTGGATGTGACCGGAGTCTTTGATTAAGCCAGTCGCCAGTTACGCAGCGCAACAGACCCCGGGAACCAGAATGGAATACTGTTAACGGATATGCTTGATTGGGCACCCGATGTATCAGCCGGCGTACGCTGTAGAAAAGCGCTTAACCGGCGGATCACTTGATTCGAACCCGGCGTACGTCTCATGCGTACTCCAAATGCGCCGGTTTGAGAAAAACTATCGCCACACTGTCCTTCCTCTGCGAGGATAGAATATACTGTTATACTGTTGTCAATATAGTCACGTGGGGCGAATACTATACAAGATGAACATGACTGTTGTGTTGTTTAGTCCCTGGTCAAATATGAACCATTTGAGGGTGCTGAGGGCAATCATATCGGGGTTAATATTTTCATACGATGCCCTAGGACAAAATATCATTTTTTCATGGTCACGTGACGTTATAAATAATATTATTGTTATCACGTTTCGTCTACAAACGATGTTTCGAAACACACTTGATATAATGTAAAATCCCTGGTATGTCAAATACAGTGTCCCTCATGTTATAATTCTTGCGCGATCTGATGCACCAAATATTGGGCTTTGTAAATGGGTCACTATTAGCTGACAGGATATTATAAGGTATTTTATAATCATTTTTTCAAGCGATTATTTTATCATTTTGGTGGGCTAGGAAAAATGGCTCACATGAGCAATGTGCTAATATTTTTGGCTTTGAAAAATCATATCCTTAAGCTTGTTATTATCCGTTCGATTTTTACGTTTGATGGCTTGTTTTAAAGACAAATGTATTGGCTTTGCCGTGGTATATAACATTGAATGATAATATGATGACAACATTCTGAAATATAATTTCAAACGGACATGGGGTGTTGACCCCGTTACATCCCTTTACTTTTTATTTATTTATAGTATATGGGGCTGGATCGTCGACTTCATATTCGTTTTAATCGCTAGTTTCGACAATACAAGCCCCTGTGATTATACCTATATGTTTGTTTATGTTTACTCTATTTTATTATATTAGTATTTTATTTTGTTGTTCTTTGAATTTAATTTAATTTAATTTATTTTCATCATCATTTTTATTTATTTATTTATTTTTTTATTTATTTATTTTATTTGTTTTATTTGTTTTTTAATTTTTATTATTATTTTTTACAATTTAAAAAAAAAATTAATTATAATTTTTATTTGTATTTTTTTATTTATTTATTTATTCTTCCTATACTTTCATAAACACCACCTAATGTCAACCCAATATCACTGTTTACACATTGTGTAATAATAGCAACTGTCACCGGAAATGACTCGAAGCTTCAAATGAGGCATGATCGTAAAAAAAATAATTAGCCTCAAATGACTATCCTGACTAAAACGGCTCTTTTATCATTTTCATTACCATTATCATTCTCTTTTTAATTCATACCTGGTCGGTACGCGAAGAAAATAAACTATTATTGGAGGGACAACCATTGTGTTGCTGGAGCCACAAATGCCAAAAGTTATAAAATTTAAAAAAACTTGCTGTTTAAACGAAAGTCGCTTAAGTGGTAATTTCTGACCGAAAACCACAGAAAGAACCGCGCGTCAAACGTAATTTTGTAAGAGTAGAAATTTGACTTCCAAAGTCTAATTGAGTCGAGTTCACCATAAATAAAATTATTATAAGATTATAATAATAATATAATAATAAGATTATGTCATGTAAGTGTGTCCGTCTTAAACTGACCTATAAGACACTGAAACTCATTATAAAACAAATTGTACATAAGAATTAAAATGCATTAGAAA